>WBMY01006641.1:1206224-1364134 GCA_013397315.1 Donacobius atricapilla
AAAAGACAAAGGGCAGCCGGGGAAAGAGAAGTTAAAGAAACCTTGCTCTTTTTAAAGTTTCCAAATTCTGATGGAAAAGGTAGCCCCTTAGTATAATTAAAAGAAAAAAAAGAGAATAGGAGAGATGAAGGGGGAAAAAAAAATCCAAGTGATATCTCAGAGCCACTTAGAAAAGGCATTATGCTTTTAGCCTCTGCTCAGTTTGTACATGGAAAAATAGACGTAAATCAAGAGCTTGCGTCTTTCGAGTCCTTCTGATCCTATACCATCAGCCATTTATTCTCCAAAAAGCATCTTCCAGCAGAGTGGGGTCCCCGCAGCTCTCCCCAGGCAGTGCACATGTGCACAGCTACAGTCTGGACTATGGTATCTCGTGTCTGTCTTTCCACATGACCTCATTTTACACATCCTGATCCAAAGCCTGCTGGCAGTCACTGGAGCCTTTCCAGTGACTTCAGCTGAGGCTGGACCAGGTGGTCCTGTGGGTGAAGAAGCCCTGCAGTGAAGAGTATGTTCTACAGCACAGTGTTTTCTCACTCACAGGATGCACACAAGTTTCAAGGGGAATATTTAAATTGCATTTCAATCCTCCTCTTCTCATTACAGCTGTTAATTACAAAACTGCAGCAAATAAAGGTAGTCTGGGATGTGATGGCACCTAAAGAATTTAGAGAAATGACATAAAAGCAGTAATGACAATAGCCTGTTTAATTTGGATTTTAGAGGATAATCACTGTTTTCATATTTTCTGTTCATTCCTTTGGTGAGCTGCTTGGTATGCCTACAGCTATCTAGCAAATAATAAATGAGGTACATAGAATGAAGTACCTAGCAACATTGAAAATAAAATTATGCTTTTTATTTTCTATTGTTATTTTTAATCCTTCAATTCCAAAGCCTGCAGGGCTTAGTTAAAGCCAAAGAAGGGGCATACAAATAAAAATGACATAGTGTTATGGTAGGCACACGCACAAGTCATTTTCTACAGAGTAATACTTCAACGAAAATAAACCCCAAACATGGAACAAAACACTTGTCAATGAAATAGAGTGTTGGTTGAGTGAGAGGTGAGGCCCCTGTGAGCGAGTTTCGACAGTTCCAGAACAGGCTGGAGCCATGCAGAGGCTCCAGCCCAGGGCTCTGAAGCAGGGCAGTGACACTGATTGACAAATTGCTGAGAATGAACCCAGGCTCTCAGTGCAGCACAAAGCCCAGTGTCACTGCTCACGTACCACAGCAGAGCTGCTGCTTTCCAGAAAGGGCTCAGAGAGAGCGGGAGCATTCCCATGGCACTCACTCAAGTGTTTGTCACCAGCATGCTCTGGACTGGCTGCCTTGCTGCTTCTTTTCTTTTTCTTTTTTTAGAGAAAACTTTTTGTTAAAAACTACTCAACACCCTAAGTATTTCTTTAAGCTACATATCAAACAAAGAAGTAAAGAATAAGTATCTACTTGCAGATGTGCTGTGCAGATGAATACATACCTGAGTTAGAACTACAGACGGGCCCAGCTACAATTGTACTTATTGAACAGGCTGAAAAAAAAACAACCCAAAGGCCATAAAGTATGTTTAAAGAGCCCTGAAATCCTCCACTCCAATACCTCTATGTAGACAAACTGCAGAAGGGAATCCAGGTGACCTCAGCCCTGATCGGTACCAGCTCTGTTAGTTACCCAATGCAGCCTCACCCCATGATTCACAGCTCCCACAAGGATAAGGGAGATAAAAGAGGGGGTGAGCTGGGAAGGGGAGGGTCATCATGGAGGAGGAACCTTGAGGAGCAGGAAGGAGAGAATCACGAAGCAGGATCCTGGGGAGAGAGCATCACTGCTGTGAGGTCAGCCTGGGGCTGACTGTGGCTGGAACCTGCAGTCACAGTCTGGCTGGGTAAAAGCCTGCAGTCAGAGGCTGCAAACCGATCCCTGCAGCAGAGTTCAGCAGGAAATACCCAGCAGTCAGAGGCTGCAAGGGAGACCTACAGCAGGAGCTTGCTGCAGCCAGAGTCAGTGAAGAGTTGGAGTTAAGATGACTAAGCTGTGAAGAGGAATAAAGCAGGACCCTTTTTATGCTGTGTTTAACAAGAAGTCTGTGCCTTGGCTCATTTTAACTCTCTAATTAGAGGGCTGCTGCAACAACAAACAATTAGGAATTTTAAGTAAGATTTCTTAAATTGCCTAGGATATGTATGTTGTAATACATGCCATGGTTTAGTTGAGATGTTAGGGCATGGATTGGACTCGAAGGTCTCTTCCAACCTGGTGATTCTGTGATAACAGAATTTCCTCCTAAATTTTGTCTGCTCTCTAGCTCTGCAATTCCTGCCTTTTGCACATAAGGCCAGGAACTCAGGGAACATCCAACTCTCCAAACAAAACAGAAATAGGAGGAAAAACGTGTGACTGTTTAGGAGAGAAGATCACACAGGAACTACTGGTATGAAAAAGTAAGTCTCAAGTAAAGTAACTTGCATCTTTCTTGAGAAAAAAAATACACAGACACTAACAAAAAGAGAGGGAAGCCCATGTTGCACTCTAGGTCACAAAAATTTGAGACTGAAGAAAGCCCTAGGGGTGCAAGAGCTTCACGCCTTGTTAACAAGGAATTGCTCCTAGAATATTCCATATTATCCAACTTCATATTAAGTGACTCAAGTAGAGGGGCTTCTGCTAGTTGGGGAGTGATCCACTCTTGAGGTCTCCCTCTTGTGCACAACCAACAGAGTTCTCTGGCACCAGCTTTTGGTGTGACCCCCTCCAAGCTGCCAACAGCTGGGCAGGGAAAAGAGGGGCACAGTTAGTGCTACACTGTCCTGAGACTTGAGGAAAGCAAACAGGTTGATAATCAAAGGTCCACATCTGCTCAGAATGTTGAGCTTCAGCTGAGCCCAGAATTTGGGCTCCTTATACACAGAAAAGACAGTTTCCAGAAGGAAGGGGGACTCCCCTATGGGAAGGTCAGTCACCAGACTGAGAAGCCTCTGCAAGGCTGAAGTCCAAGTGCTCTGTGACAGCCATGCACCCCAAAATTGTTAATGTGAGCACAAACACACATTTCCTCCTGCACAGAACCCAACTGGCTTTACCAGGATCAGGTGATGAGTTTCAATTGAGCACCAGCATGAGCAAAGAAGTTATGTGAAATGTAAGTTAAGAAACTGCTGCAGCCTACGAGCTGCAGCAGAGCCACACAGTTCCTTCCAGAGGCCAGGCAGGTTATTTGCTGAAATTCTGAGTAGGAGCTAAAATTTGACCCTACCAGCACATGTGAGTTACACAGTGTATTCTTTTCAAACAAGACTCGTATCCAACTCCTATTCATATACCCAATAAAAAGATACATAAAAGATCCAGTAAAATTTGTATTTAAGATAGCTGGGTCTTTCAAATTAATCTTACTGTAACAAAATCCATTTAGAATATAATTCCAGGTGAAATTGCATTCATAAAACTACTACCACAACCATAATCTTTTATTGTATTAATGTTTCTGTTATCACATACAAGCACGGGCATCATCCTTTGTAATATGTAATATCCTTTCTGAGAAAGAAGCCTTCCCAAGCTGAATTTATCTCTAAAATAACATCTATTTAAATAGTTTTATGGCAGTGTAATGATAAAGTGACCATTCAGACAGGATGTGTAAATTGAAGGGCAACAAGCAAAACACTGAATTCATGTTTGGAAGAATAACCTAATTACAATGTAATCTAGACTTAATGCAATTTAGGATTTTTGTAGGAAGATATTCTCAGCTCAGTAATTAGCTTCAAAGTACCTTTTCCATCTCACAAATCCTCCACATATTGCATAGAGGAGGAATGAATTCCTTTCCCCCTTAGATGAGAACCTTAACATAAGATAAAAAATAAAAATTACGTTACACGATTTTTCTCCAAATGCTAATTGCATTTCTTCGACCAAAACTCCTTTAACATACAAAAAACTTTACCAAATTGAGGAGTTAAAGTCAATCAAAATGCCCAGTAAGCCCTGTTAGCATGTAGAGTGACCTAAACAGAACTGCTCCCCTTCTGCCAGTGCTACTTAGTAGTTTTCATCAGTATTTCAAATTCAGTTTGAATGCAGCAATGTGAGGGAATGGGATTTGAGCACACACAGAGGAATACACAAGGAGGGAGCTGCAGTGAGAACAAGCAGATGTTATAAACTGCTTAAGCAGCTCAACACACTGCAGAGGATGCACAGCAAGGGCACTGAGAGGTTACAGCCTGTATGGGGTTGTAGGGAGTCTGCCCTAAAATCTACAGGCCCGAGTCTGGTGTCTGACCTCAAAACCACCCCACTTTGAAGGAGAGGTTCGACCCGTTGGCCTGCTGACATCCCTTCTCAACTGAATCATCTATGGTCCCTTCAATTTTAGAGCTTTATATTTCATAATTTTAGAGCAGGGAATCCCGGTTTTCTCAGGCATTATTAAAATAGAATTGCTTGCTATTCATTAGATATTAATGCCTGCATAGAATTTATAATTTAGCAATTAACTTTCAGGTATGCAAATGCTGATCCCATGTAAGTGTGCAGGTTATCTCTAACAGAAGAATAAATATGAGCCTTAACAGAAGTAGGCAGATCAGTATGTTCTGTCCCCGAAAGTTGGTACAGAATTTTGGAATCCCTTCAGGATGAAAAGCACTGTTTAGACATGCATTATATTTTGCAGCTGATCTTCTTAAAGTATTAATCACATCGATTCCATTAAATGGCTGCACACTGCATGGGTGTGGACTTCAGAGTTCCACTGGTGCAAAAGAAAAACCCTAAGAAAGTGCCAGAGAAAAACTCAGAAGTTTTTATGAAGTATTGTGGAATAGTTTGGAATGAAGAATAGTAGCAATGCACTAAACACTTCTCATATGCCTTCTGGCTTGCAACAATCCTAAATCTTCATGACTTTAAAATATGATTACAAGTGACCAAAAATAATGGGTATTTGAATATTAAAATAAATATATCTCCCACGTTTGTTAAGGCTAGAATTTATGGAGTTTGAATATATACAAATATAAAGTATGAAATAATGCTCATGACCTAGGAGCAGTATTCTACCACATGGGCAATGTATGCAAAACAACTTAAAGTAGATAAGCAATGTATTCTGAGTTATGTGAGTATTTGTGTATGCTGCGTTGTTTGGCAGATATAGGATAGAGGATGAATCTTTCAGAACATAAAATATACTTTATAAACATCCCTTTAATTCTAAAGGCACTGCTCTGCATCCCTTGTCAATATCCATAAGCCTCACAAATATCATTCCATTTTCCAATTTTTAAATCCACCAACTGCACAAATAACTAATTAAAGCTACAGAAATAAATATGTAGTGTTCACAAATGAACTGGTTTAAATCCTGCATGCATAAAACAGTTCTCTTTTTGTTCCTTTTTTATCTGTCTATGTGGTGAAAGAAGAAACCTCATAATCCTTTAGATATAGCCAGTTGCTTTGATATTTATATACTAAATAAATCTGTGAAAGTGATTTTGATCTACAAGGGAGATCATCTTCTCCATCTCAGCTCCAAGAAAGCCAAGAATATTTAATCTGCACTTGGAAGAAATTTGGAAGAGAAATGAGCTCTTTAAGCTCTGCCTGCTTTACATTAAACATATTTACTACCAGGCAACTGACGGTTCTGCTCCTCCCCTTGCCTCACTGGAAGTGTCCTTAATTCTCTGGAACGAATACTTAAGTCTTCCTGCTGCTGGGCAGAGCATTTATTTTCCATTTCTCTGTAGAAGCCATCAGAAGCACCAATGAGACTTTTAACTTGTTATTTGTCAGTTTTTAAGCCATCCCTGGGCAAGCAAGTTGTCACTTCTTAGACTGGGACAGTTTTCCAGAAGCACTTAGGAAGAGAAACACAAGGTAAGGGAATGGGAGATGCAGCCAAGAAATCTGGAGACCACTCTGGCTCAGCTGCAATAGGATTGCACGGCAATCAGTACACGGAATTAATAAACTTCAGTCACCAATTCATGTCAAGCAAAAAAGTACAGAGCTATGTATATTTTCAGGATATTTGCTTTGGGTTAAAAAAACCCAACAGAACAAGGAAAAGCAGGAACAACGATCGGTTAAAAGGAACTTCCAGTAACTATTACTACTACTAAAGAAATCTGTTCTCTATGCAAGGGACCTCTAAAAGATAACTTGCTACAGCGTTGTAAAATTAAGTCTTTCTTTGTAATGCTGAAAATACAATGTGAGTATCTCATAGTATCTCTAAACATAACAAACAGATGTCAAAGAAATTTTTATTTTCTATCCAGGTTATTACTTTTTTTGGAAAACTTCCAGGGGAAAGGTACCAGAATATGAGACTGCCCCGAAGGCCAGTATTATTGAACCTCAGTGTTCAAATAAAATCATAATTTAGGTTACCCCACTCTGCCTGCTTCCCATAATTTCAATGGGGTGTGGTGTCACTGTCCATTGCTTATAGCTCAACTGCCACCATGTTTCAAGGAGCATGTTAGAAACATATTAATTAGGCTTTCCTTTACCTAATGACCATTTGTTCAGAGCTGCAAACCTGACAGTGTGCAGCCCTTTTCCATTGCTCAGCACCAAGACAATCCTGCCCAGACTGGAGCTGCAGAGGATTCCCAGCAGGTCCCACTCATGTGCCACGAGCAGCTGAGAAGGGAACATTCTGCAGCACCAGAATGCTCCCCAAGCTTTGGTGCAGTTTGACTCTGTCATCTCACGGATCACAATCAAGCAAAGTGAACTTGGGGACAGCTCTGGCTTTCATGGTAAACACGTCTCTGGGAATATGCTTAATCAGGCACAGTGCAGATCCAATTTACTCTAATAACTGCTGTAAGCACTCAGGAAGTTTCTGCAAAAATCCTTTTTAACGGTGTCATTCACTGGAAAAGCTCTCCTGCAGTTTAGTGACACAGCCTTGCTCCTCAAGGTTCAAATCTGTCAACACAAGACTTTTTTTGTGGGTTCTCCAGCATGCTCACCTGCTTCTCACTCTGAAGGAAACCACTTACTAATCGTAATTATTTCCTAGGCTGGGTTGAAGTTACCTAATTCAAGTAAGGGATCGGTAGCAGTAGCCCTGTGGAAGTTCATCTTTAATAAAACTATAATCTTTAGTCACAGGACAGAAATTGAGAAGCAATACTGATAAGAACTGACATTTTCCTTTTCATTTCACTATGATTTGTTCACTTTTGAGTGACATCCCTTCTCACATTTCATTACATTTTTATCTCAAGCATTAAAATACAGAAAATAAAAAATTAAGGTCTGGGCACATATTCTGCAAATAACTTTATTAAATCTCCCATTTAGTATCAATAGGAATGCCCACTTCAGAAATGAGAAACATTATATACAACTTGCTAGGAATTTCTAAAACTGCACTGTTGAATCTCAGAAATTCTGACAAAAATCCTTAAAAAGTAGGGGAAATTGTAACTATAGAAGTTGAGTAAATGCAGTCTTCGATGGAAGACACACATGTTAAATCCTCCCAGTTCTGCTGAATAAGTATTTCCCTTTACCAAGCATCTCATACTTTAAAATTTCCATGTGGTAGATGCTTTTAGTTAATTAGGATCTTAGGAATTTCATGGTAACTAGAAACACAAATACTGGCCAACGAGGACAGATTTTACTTAGCATATTCTTTGTGTATGGAAGATTGAAAGATTGAAAAGAATGGGGATATAATTTGATTGTAATAAGCAATGTTTTAATTGTATTTTAAAAACTCCAACTTTAATGTGGAATGAGAGTATTAACAATTTTAGGAGACATTTCAATGTATCTAAAAAATCTGCTGAGTGATATTTCATTGCTAGTTAACCCTTTCGATTAAGTATATGAACTACTGTTTGTAATTAAGGGTGGGTCTGAGTGATTTTCATTCACTGTTTTACTCAGCATACAAGCAATCAAAATTGTTTTGGAATATACAACAAGATTCCAATGAAAAACCAGCCAATATCCATTCAGCCTTCACAAACAGGGTGACCTTGACTTTGATACCCTGTTCTCTAAATATGGCAGGCTTTCTCCGTTCTAAATCAATATTTCTGAACTTATTTCGGAGGAAAAAAAAAGTTTCAAACATTCACAGGACACAGTGAAGATATATATGGATTGGTTTCATGATAAAGAATCAATTAATAATGATCCAAGGGAGACAGCAACAAAAAAGCAGTTTTACCCCTATCCTAAAGCCAATAAAAAGATGAGTTGTATCTAAAAATCTGTCATTCTACTCCCCCAACCCTGATTCAGCTATTAGCAATGCCACATGGCAGCAATGTTAACCTTCATTTCAGAATCCTAACAAACTCCTATGCAGTGACTTTCTGTCTTAAATCTAAAACATCTTTTCAATTGTTTTTGAAACAAAAAAAGGCACATTGCTACTGCTTTCCCTGTACTGTTCTAAAACTACTCTTAAAAAAAAATTAATCAGAAACTGCAAACATTTTAACAAATTCATTCACCTTTCAACAACAAATGATTCATGGCTTCCTGCTTACAGTAATACCTTTACGGTCCAAATGCAAGGGATTCTACAATTTAAAAGTAAAATACGAAAGGGGAAAAGAGAAACACCTTTTTTTATAGCACTACTTAATCCTGAGCACACTATCTTCCATTGTAGGACTGAATGCTATAATGCTAATTCCTCTTAGTTTGGGAGGTAAGTGATCTGTAACCCAGCATACACACATCTTGCCTTGCTTTATGAAATGGAAAGGAGTCAGAGCAGTTTATATTTAAACTGTGCTGAAAGGTGGATGGCAACATGCTACATTAGGGACTGAGTTCTACTCTCTGGAATTCCCAGTGGTTAAAACAAAAAGTCAGTTCTCTCATCTGTACTAATGTGTCTCTGTTTTTAGGAGAATCAGCGTCTTCTGGGACATTTAGGGGTTTGTGTTTGTACATGCTGAATTTACAAAAATAGCTTCAGTGCTGCTCTTGAGGAGCTCCTTCCACAAGAAACTCAGCAATGCCTTTTGGTTCCTAACAATTGGAAAATCACAGTATTTGGAGCAGCACAACTTTCAAAATCAATAAACCATCATTATCCAGGCAAAGAAAATGCTATTCCTAAACAGATTTTTTTTTTTTTGTTAATTTGTGCTTTTGGATAATTGTTCTCTTAATATTGTTTCTAACCTAAAATCACAACCTAGCAACCTAGTAATATTTTCCACTAGAAACTGATTTAGTTTTTAATTAAAAAGAATGGTTTTAATCACAATCATACCATTACATTTACTTCTTAGATACCAAAGTTATTATCCCTACTAATTCTCTTCAGAACAGGGACTGCACCTTGATGCACCATGGTTCTTTAGCTCAGTTGTTCAACGCTATGAAAAACTATTGGAATGAAAATTAAAACATATATGGTCTAGATGAATTATGAATATTACTTATTTTTCAAACCCTTGAATAACTTTAGTCTTTCAACAATTACCTAAATAAATACTCATCGGATATTTTATAATTAAACAGAGAAGAAATTCATCTTTATATGGGTTTATGTAAAAATATACTGAGACGTTAGAGGTGTTTATACTTTTCAAATATATGAACAATTAACTATTAGCTCATGTAGTTTAATCTACCCTAATCAAGCCAGAACATTTAAAAAGAAATATCTAGATCTTTTCTTGCAGCTATTTTGATGGTATTTTGTTTTGCAGCATTTTAAAAGCAGGCCACAGTCTTTTGATGCTGAGTTTGATCAACCTGCTTTGCACTGGACTGTTAAAAACTGCAAATAGGAACTAAAAATACAGTGGGATTGGGGAAAAAGCAATAAACTTAGATGGTTGATTGTGAAAATTATGGCTCCCTAGTTCCAGAATACAGGACACCCATGGCCTTTGAAGCAGCACCGTGGAACAGAGGAAGTGCAGGTGAGGTGGGCAGGACTTGGGGGCTGCTCTGCAAACCACGTTTGAGAGAACCCAGAGACTGTTTGACATTTGAACGTCTGGGATGTTCCAGCCCAGCCCCCAAAAACCAGAGAGCCACCACAAGAACATCCATCCCAGGTGTCAGACACCACTCATGGCCCACACAGCTGGCTGAGCACAGTAAGGCAGGAGTAAAAATATCTTCTAAGCGCAGTAGAGCAAGAGGGAGAAAACCTTTATGTGGATAAGCAGACAGCCACGTCTCCCCTGCCTAAATTTTCATTAAGGATAAGGTTTTGATCCATGTCACAGCAAAGCCTTTGCGAAAGCAAACTTGCTACTTTTCCATGAAAACTGCTTAACTGTTTAGGAGAGGTATTTTTTTTGAGTGAAATATTTAAGTGTGCAGTGCTCAGGGTCAGCTCTCAGAGTTGAAAATCCTCAGGGAGCGGTTGGGCCATGAATCCTTTCTGCTCTAATCCTGTTCGTGAATGGGGAGGGGATGACGACAAACACAACAACCTTAATATATCATGTCCTGCTTTTCCTTTGGCTTTCAGCAGCATGGCTCTGAACGGCTGATTAATGAGATACCAGCGCCGCTTTGTCTCCATCTATCCCAGCATGGATGTGTTTTGAAGACAACTGACAGCCTGAGATGGACAGCAATATGTCAATCAACACTACATCACTGAAAACACAACAGTAGAATGTGCTGGAAATTGTAGAAATCTACTCAGTTGGTCCCAATTTCTTGGAAACTATAAATCAGGTAATAGTGACCTCTGAATTATTCCGATTATTTTCACTTTCAACACGAAGAGATGAACATGGACTAAAATATCAGTCCCAAATGCCTTTAAGAATACTCACATTTGTATTCAGCTCTTACATTTCAGTAACCAAAATTATGTTTGTAATTTCTTTGGACAAATATATATATATTATATATCTGATGATTTCTGTTGGACAACAAACTTTACCTCTTTTTATATGTATAGAAAAGCTGTATGTAAAATGAAATAGGCTCTGGCTACACACAGGAATAATCTCCAGAAGCATCATTATCCTATTGAGCATTTCATAAGCAGGTCAGAACAGGGATAGAAAGAAAGAAGGAACAAGAGAAAAGAGCTGGATAACAAAAACTTTGTAAAAACTTTCTTTAGAAAAATGGCTCATGATACCTCGTACTCTGAACAAGTCCCCATATTCATTCCTTAAGATCTGTTTAAAAACTGTCTAAGTAAGGGCTTTTAGTGAAAGGAGGATGTATCAATATTCAGCATCAGCGTGTATTCATCCTCAGTGAGTAGTTACTGCACAAGAGAGAACTGACAGCTTAAAGAGAAGGCTTTCAATAGTTTCATTTTCCCCTGAAGCCCTAAATAGATCACACAGCAAAATCCTGAACTGACACCTCAGAGGTGCTACAGAGACCATTTTTTTCTTTTTATTTCTGACATTAATATTTTTAATACAACATTAAACTAAGAAAACATTGAGTAGAGATTTTCAAAAGCATTAAATATCTTAGGAAGACAAATCTCTAACTTCTAATGCATCCTACTGTTAATTTCATATTAAATTGGCATGAAGCTGGGAAAAAAAAAAAACACCGAACCTTTGCAAAGCTTTGCATCTGAAATATTATTCCACAGAGTTTGCAGCAGTCAGGCAAAACACATTTGACTTTATTTGCATCTTCAAGCATGAAAGATTATGCGAAACTGATACTGAAGATGCAAGAATACCTTGAGAATGTATAAGCAAGAATGCAAGAGATCAAAAAAAGGTATCTTTAACAGGAATATGAACAGCAGGTCTCAAAAGGATGGACAAGTATTATTTCTTTTGTATTTCTTTCTTAGTAAGTATAAATATTATATATCTATACATATACGTGTCTGTTTCTCAAGATCCAGTTCTACCTTTCTATCTCTATACAATCCATGCCACTGACCTCCCACAAGCATTCCCGTGTCTTTGTTGTTTTGTTTCCAGCAACATCGTGTCATTCACTCACTTGCTGAAGCTCTGCTTGACACCACGGAGTATAAAATAATACAGAAAATATTATCTGCAGGAGAAGAGATGATTGCCTGACTCTGGGAATGCTGTTATGTACAGCATAATCGGCTCTGCCCTTTCAAAAGTTAGATCAGCTCTCTGATTGATTGCCCTCCCTCCCTTTTTGTCGTCTTTTAAGAGTTCAAGAATTGGCTAGAAAATCCATATAACTCCTGTAAAAACCCCTCCAAAAGGAGAAAAAAGAAATGTGGTTTTAGATTGGGCAACTATTCACCAGTATCTTCCGGGTGCACCTTTGAAGTACCAGACAAAATGCAGGAAGTTTAGCTGAAAACATTCTCATTAAATTTTTTGGGCTAGAAAGGAAAGAAATAAGGTCATGTTCCGCATATATCCTGTAAAAAGAGAAGGAAAAAAGCTACTCAAGTGTTCTGACACTGAGCTGTGACATGTTTCAATCATTTACAGGAAGCCCTCAGCAAAGAATGCAAACAGGAAAGTTCTTCCTCATGAATAAGCTTGCCTTTCAGCCAGAAAAGATCCCCAGCTGCCCCCTGTAAATTCTGCAAACAAAAAGGAATTCTGTTTCTAAACTCCTTGAAAGACAAACCACTCTCACTACACATAAATCTCCACACAGAATGCTTCCTTCCAAGTATTCATAATCAGCTACCTTGCTCAGCTATGATAAAATGAAGTGGATGCATATTGTGGTTCAGGATTCCTTAGTGCTACAGAAATGATTTAGAAAGTTTAATCATCCCTGATCCACAAAAGTAGTCTGTGTATTTCAGTTTTTGGCATAGGAATTCGCAAAGTACAAATGAGAACCAGAAATCCCAAGCAAGAGCCATCTACACGTATGGAATCTGGGGACTCTACAGCCAAGAGATTTTATTCAGAAGTTTTGGAGGTGAAATAGCAGATGACAAAGATGAGGCAACCAACAAAGCACCTCAATAGCAAATGTAGCTGGGATAGATAAGAAGCATCAGATTTCCAGGAAGAAATTTATTTACCAGATGTTTATTTACCAGGAACTCACACCTTTACTGAAGCACAGATGTTGGTCACGATGGGCATTTATTTATCGAAGTGACGAGTACATTTCCTTGGCTTTGGTTATAAAATGTAACATGACATAACATCTATTTCCAAAATTCTGCCCCATAAGGAGGATTTCTACCTTTTGAGTCTCTCTGTGCTTGAATGATGGAAGTGAAAATGTGAATGATGTGCAGTGAGTGACAGAAATAATTGAGAATCTCTCAGGTTGCCTCATGAGAAACTGCTGCTCCTCTGCTTTGCTGAAGAGGCACAGGGGGAACAACTCAAACTCCAATGAATGCTTGGCACCATGTACTCAAAAGGCTGCATCACAAAAAATCTGCTTCCAGGTGTACAAACAGTGGGATAACTGTGTGATACAGGTGATGAACTGGAATCTGCACATCCAGGAACAGCCAACATCTCGAACAATTTTGGTCATGTCATCATCTATATATTACCAACATATTTCTATACCAGCAGTAATTAAAAGTGGTCACGACCTAAATATTCTATGCATTTTTTCAAATAAAATTGAAAAGAATGTGTTCCTCCCTCCTCAGAGCATGCAATTTAAATTCCTGTCATGGTTTTTTCAGGGTTTTTTATGCCTTGATAGGTTATAAACTGTTACAGATTAATTTTAAGTTAGAAATCCATTGGAGAAGTCTAATATATCTAGCTCCTTCTCAATTGCTCTTTGTCAGCTACGATGGCTTTCCACTGCCTCCTCCCACACACTTTCCATCTCTCCTGAAAATTGCCTCATCTTTGAATCATTACCATTGCAATTACAACAAGAGAAATCAGTAGTAGAAGAAAAAAAAATTGACAGAAAGAGCATTATCATGGGACAAAAATATCTTGCTATATCCAAAGATAACACAATGCTGCATTATCAGTGTTTCTATTGATTATTGAGTCCATGATAAGGTAAAGAACCAACTCCTTACACACGTGATATTCCATCCAGCTGATAGAAAATATAAACATGTCTAAAAGCTGGAAAGGTCATCCCAAAGCACTCAGGGGGAAAAGATTTTAGTAAACAATTTTTTATTGAAACCAGAGGTGGAATATAGTCCACATAGTGCTCATCTTAAAAGAGAGAGTATTTAAAGTATTTACGTACTGGGTGTGAGTTACTTTGGATGTTTCAGAGTGGCTCAATATTCACACTGACAACCCGTTGTTCTGCAGATATAGAACACACAGATAAGTCTCCCTGGCTGGATAAATTCTCAATTCTCAATTCTACTTCCATTGGATTCTCAAAGGGAATGACAGTCCAACTCCTAAGGTAGGTCATTAAAAATAAAGTCCTTAGAAGGAATGCTTCCTCTAAAGCTCGTTTAAACGGAGGCTGGAAGAGAGCTCATAGAGTTCAATGATTTCCGGGTGAGCCTGCTGCCCCAGGGCAGGATGAATTACCTCTGCTATTTCTGACAAGTGTTTTCTAAATGGTCACTAAAAACTCCATTGATGAGGAATTCACAACTTGCTTGGACAGCCTCCTTCAGTTTTTCATTTACTGGAAACATGTTTTTTTCTGAGACAAATATCTTCTATTGTAACTTAAACTTCTTAATCATCCTGGACACGGAGGGAATTCTTTCTTTTTCCTGTACATTTTTATGCATCTGAATATACTAGGTTGTTTTCCACCACACAGGTGACTGAACCCTAGCTTTTTTCAAATCTTTCTCTGTTATTCAAGTCCTTGAGAACACAGAAGACAAGATACAGAGCTAATACAGATTTCCAACCCCCTTCTTTACTAAGGAACTTGTTCTACAATTTTGACAGTTGTAGTACAAAGGCCAAGGACTCAGCGGGGGAAAGTTGCTGATCCCCAACTCTGGAGCTGGATTTCAGAAAGCAGTACCAAG
Organism: Donacobius atricapilla; assembly: GCA_013397315.1. Classification (NCBI taxonomy): domain Eukaryota; kingdom Metazoa; phylum Chordata; class Aves; order Passeriformes; family Mimidae; genus Donacobius; species Donacobius atricapilla. The sequence goes on from WBMY01006641.1 coordinate 1,221,124, forward strand.
GTCAGAACAGTGTGAGGTTTATGGCTGGACTTGATGATCTTAAGGGTCTTTTCTAAGCTAAATGAACCTGAGCAGAGCCTGAGGAGATGGACTCATCACCTGTTTGTGTTTTGCCAGGCAGGCAGGCAGGCAGAGGTTCAGCTTCAATGTCTGTACCAGGGGCATAGCTCATTTGCATAAAAAAGAAAAACCCAAACCCAAAACCCATAAAATATAAGAACTGTCTGGATCAAAATCTGCAGCAGAGTATTCATATTACCAAATAGTCCTGAGTACAATTTTTCCCACTTTCTGTCTGAAAAGGAATGCTTAACCTACATCTAATGGAGGACATGAGCAGAAAAGAGCAAGGCTTGGGAATATGACAGGCAGCCACAAAGAAAACCTCATATATCACCTTCTGGTCAGAGCTCACCTTAAAAGATCCATCTGCAGACATTTAAATTTTACTTGTAAATATCTAGGATTAAACCCTGCTTTCACTGGTCTCCCAGTGAGATTTTTATCAATAACTTATTTAGAGTCCATGCTCCAGGGATATGAATTACAGATGGAATTACACTTTTCAAATGGTATTTCTGACTGTTTCATAAGATCTCCATATATATCACACTGTCCTTGGAATACTACATTGACAGCTTATATGCAGAACATCCTCTGCAAGCATTTAAAAACAACAATTTTAAACATCCAGATATTATTTTCAGTGAAAGTAACAGATCTGTTTTATAACAGCATGCTTTAACAACATTCAGATGATTCAAGGAAAGGCTAAATCCTCCATCTTAAATTTCTGTCATGAAATGGGTTCAAGATTAACAACTTCTATACCTTTCTTTCACTTTGTTATTAGTTTTCCAATATTTTTTTCATCTAGATTACCCTCTATTATTTAGTTATAACTTCCTCCATAATTGCAATCAATGAATAGTAATCACTTAATAAACATATCCTGACAGGTCTATTTTTGCACGGGGAAAAGATTAATTTTCTTTATCACCACTCCAGTAAGCAATTTCTTTTCTTACCTGAAGTAGCAAAGTGAACTGAAGTTCTGCTCTGCTTCGAACAGCAGCTGAGCAAGACCAGACACCCACTCCTTTCACTTTTATATTATTTGGATATAGATTTATCAAAATCTGTGTAACTTGGAACAGCATGCCTTTTTATTTGCATTGATTCTTACACATAATTCTACTGCACACACGCAAAAGCTGCTTTGCACAAACACAGTGCTAACACTGAGCTCACACTGCTGTTCTGGGAGGATTTTCTGAGTGCTTTTCTTAAACCGGGTAATTCAGAGAGAAAAAAGGCAGTTCTATTAAAACTTTTGAGCTTAAGATACTCAACAATGAAATGACAAGGAGTGTGCAATCTGTCAAGCATCTATTAAAGCCTAATTTGATATTAAATAGAATAAAATACCCTGAATGAACTTGGATACCTGCAGGTTGCTATGATGATTTCTTTTCCACTGCCATGTAAATATAGCACAAAGAAACTGGTAAAGAAACACAAACAAAACAAAATGGCTTGTATATAGAAATCTCCTTTTCTTCCTCACAGATCAATTTGTTCTGAGTGGACTTGGCCTAAAATCACTGGAATCAAAGCAGGTTTTTCTGCTGACTTCACTTCAGACTAGTTGTAGCAAAAAAGGGAAATTCGGAGTAAATAACCCCTCCTACAGGATTTGCATTTTCTGCCTTAGGACAAACAGACTGTGCAGTTTGTCAGGTACCTTCCAGAAAGGACTAATCTGTGGCATCTTTTTAGGTGGACACTCCTCAGTAACTCTGACATTACATGGTGTGTCAAACATTCAGCTGAAAATGAAACCATAAAGGCAGTACTCTAAATGACAGTGAGTTCCTATAAAATTCAAGTGCACTTTAGTTCTTCACACCAACGTTTAAAATATCTTGAGCAACTCATCGTTGTACTAAAGTATCAATTCACTCTAAGCACAAATTTTCCAGTGGTAACTTATAAAAATTTCTTACCAATACTGTCAAAAATCACTTTTACCATCCCTTTCCTCTGAACTGTGTCTCAGCTCCATGTACCATGAACCAGTGGGGTCACACTGAGTTGTCCCCCTGAACTCAATCCCATTCCTGGCATCAGCCTTTGTGCTTTTGTACGTGGCCTCAGGACGTGACCGTGTGAAAATTCATACTAATACAGGCCTGTCACAAGAATATCTGTCTGCATGCAACAGACAACTTCTGGCTGCACAAATTTCATACATGATAGCTAGAAGGGCATACCTGAATTTTTTGCACTAGTCTCATCTTTGCCACAGGCAGGACCACATTAAGTTTCAAGGAAATCTGTGTAATACATACCAAACAAAAAAAGCTTATGATATTTTAGTCACTTTAGAAGTATCACCCTTCCTCTGGAAAGAACTAATTATATACATCAATAATAACGAAGATATCTAGTTCAAAGCTCTGAAAATTAGACTTAAAATCTCACTTCAGAGCTCACCAGTTTAGCTTGCAATTCTGAGATCTTGGTAAAAGGCATCTTTTTGTCTGCACAGTAATGAAGACTTTACATACAGTAATTACTTCTAAACATCGCCACATTACTAAGAGATTATAAAGCAAAACAAATTTTGTGCAAAGCATCAACTTCTGAAATAAGCAATTATTACAGAATTTAATAAAAAATTATATACTAGGCATTTTGTAAAGATCTGGGAAGAACTCTGAAAACAAAATGCCTGGATTGATCTAGCAGAGGTATGTTGATATGATGGAAGTCTGAAAGCAATTATGAAAAAAACACTCTGCATCTGTGCTGGTCACAAAGTGTTCAGTCATAAAAGCTTTGATTTAAATCATATTAGCACAGTGTGGCGGAAGCATGCAGCACCACAACATCAAAGGATATGCCCTGAAAAGATGTATCAGGCTTTTTTTTTTTTTTTTTAATCTCTCCAATAGGAGTATACTTTTAGTTTCCAACTCACGTGTGTATCGGAAATGGTTTGTATATCCAAAGAGAAATCAGAGGAGAATGAAAAAGAAAAACAGCTTGAGGGATGCAGGAATCTCACCATACGTTTAAGTAAAGAAATAACAATTCACTTGTAATAGGACTGTCCCATTAGGGTCCCTGATTGCCATGAAAATCTCAAGTCACTTACTTTTTTCTTTCTTAAATTCACCACCTTAAGGTAATGAACACAACATGACTTTGGATTTGGACTCACCAAATTTCTTCTAAAGTATATTTCACAGTTTTCCAAAAATTCTCTGGAGAAAAGCACACTTGCCTGAACCTCACAGTCTCAGTAGATGGGATACTCTTGTTTCATATAAATCTGCTCAGACTTCTCAGAAGGGATGCAACCACTGAGAATTTCCCATTTTTGATTCTAGCTCAGAGAAAATAGCAGTTTTCTCCTTTGTTTTAGGTAGCTTTTCAAAACAATCCAAATAGACTGCCTGACTGCTTGTAGAGACAAAATAAAGAACTCCACCTAGGAGCAATTAATTCCTCTTCGGAGTAAATTTTCAAGCACGGCAATTGAGAGGGTAGAACATCATTGCTTTGCGTAAGGACGACCTTTCTGAACTTCCCAGGCTGCCGGAGGCCAGCTGAGACGGTGATGCTGATGCTGCAGCGAGCTGCAGGCTCCCAGGGAAGGGGCTCCCAGCAGCGCAGGGCTCGTGCCATGCTGGCACTGTCTGTGCAAACAGCAGGGCCACTGTCCCAGCACAGCACCGGGGAATGCCAGGGAGCTGCTCCTGGGCCTCCAGGAACACACATCCCCCCAGCACTCGACCCCTGCTCGGGGTGCTGCTGGTGGGGCCGTGTTTCACATGTGATGTACAACAGCAGGACAGCACTGATGCATCAGACAGGGAAATCAAAAAGGAGGCCATTTACACAGAGGAATGCTCAGTTGAGTTTGAAAATCATTCAGGCCCGGATGATACTGAGATATCATCCATAGTACCATGTGTTCTGTTTGTTGATATCACACATGGTGCCATTTGTTCCATCTTTACTTACTAATGTGGAATTTGTTGTTGTGTTGTTTTTGTTTTTGTTTTTTTTTTCTTCTCTATAAACCAGTTTGTTACTGATTTGAAATGATTCCAAGAGCCTGTCTGCATCTCCCCCAACACATTTTGAGTCAGGGTCAATACCTGAGAGCACTTGGGTCCTTAAGGGAACAGCCCATTACAGTCCACGACAGTAACTATGTCTCTACGATTTATGAAAAGAAAGCAATATGTGCCTGTTTCGGTGCCTGTCGTTTGCCTACCAATGGTGCAGTGCTCCCCATTCCAGCCCTCTCTGCATTCACACTTCCCATCTTTACAAGTCCCGTGCTCCGTGCAGCGAGGGTGGCACACACGCTGGTCACAGCCCGCTCCTGTCCAGCCCTCCTCGCAGCGACAGGCCCCGCCGATGCACACGCCGTGGGTGCCACAGTCCACGGAGCACACTTCTAGGAGAGAGAACAGCAGTCACAGCCGGCCTCCCGGGCCAGGAGCGCCGCAGCCACGCTCCTGCTCCAAGCTGCAGCCTCTCCGAAGCTGGCCTGCTCACCTTCTGATGAAAGCCGGCATTCAGTTTTTGTTGAAAAGCAAACTAAATTAAAAGTCGTTTCGATGCCTTGAGATTTTAGCCTTTGTATTTTTCAAACCTTGCACAACGTCAGCACATTAAGTCTAACACTCCATATGAAGTGTTAGCTTCTGTCTGCAATTAAACAATTCCTCTAGGCCTGAAATTCAAGGACACCCTACAGCCTCAGGCCCCGAAAAGTATAAACAAAAGTGAACTGGGGGAGCAAACTGGGGGTAAATGACTTTATTACATGAAGCTGTAATTGGAGGATAAACCCCTGATACCTAAGTGGACCAAACTGAAAATTGTCTGAAAAACTCATGACCATTTTCCACCTTGGGTGTAGTCTCTGGGAGGCTTTTGGCTGCCCAAGGTGTAGCTATAGAAGGTCTTTAATAAATATCTGCTTTTATTCTCTTAAGTTTGTCTAGCCTCTGTTGTAGGTAGCCACTCCAAGGCATCAGTTTAAAGAAACCTGCTCATGTAGGCTGGACAGACCTGCAGAGCTGCACCCTCCACACAAACACGTCACAGGTGCTGTCCCCAACAGCAAGGGAGGGGCGCAGGTGGCTCTGCTTTGCTGAAACCTGGACCTCGGGTGATTTTGACAGATATTGATTCGCTAAGAATTGAGACTGAAACTCACCTAAAACTCATTTGGCAGAGAATGGCAGCAATTCAGGGTCATTTAGAATGATGGGTAAAAGTCACTTTCCAAGGAGAGATTTTGGATTCCTATTACTAACATGGTCAGTTATACAGTGTCTCACTCCAAAAATTCTACTGCTCTCTGCCAGCTGAAGTTGCAGATAAGCAGAAGGGTCTTTTGTCCCACGCATCACCAAAGAAAGCGGCAGTGAAACTCACATTCTTGAATTTTTCTGACTGCTTATCCGTAAAGCAGAAAACACATCTTGATATTCATATCACTGGTGGGGTATTCCAGCTGATTAACCTTAGGAAACAACTGAATAACTGTGAAAAATGTAGACATTGTTTTGAGAGAGCTGGTTTTGACCTACAGCACCATCTCAAGGTTCAACTGACAATGTAAAAGCAAAATTCCCCGTACTTCTTTTTTTTCCCATAAACGGTGGATATTTTCATTTACAGTTGTGAAACAGAAGTACACTTATGTAACTTCTTCAGTCTAAAAGAGAATGTGTCAGAACAAAACACAAACTCCTAACCTGCACCCACCTCACAGCCCCAAATTAAGAATGTCACGGAAATATATATATATATATATATAGGGGTATACACAAAATTAAACGAACCCAATCGCGTAACAAAGACAACTTTGTCAATTATCACCTCAGCTCAGGTAGTAACGGGTAGTAACATTTTAAGAAAATAGCAAGGCGATTGGGAAACGAGGAAAAGCTCTTTCCTTACCGACGGAGCAGTCGGGGCCCATCCAGTTGGGGTCGCAGGTGCAGAGCCCCGTGTCAGCCAGGTAGGAGCCGTGGCCGCTGCACTGCTCGGGGCACTGCGCGCGGGGCAGCTCGCACGTCACCCCTCCCCAGCCGGGGCTGCACAGACACTCGCCGTTCACACACACGCCGTGGTTGGAGCACGTCGGGTCCAAGCAATCCACTGCAGCAGGGAACAAAAGCCAGGCACAGAAGGGTCACTTCACACCAGGGGCGTTGGGAGAACGCGCTCCGAAAAGTCTGTTACCGCGCTGACAAATAAAGCAAATTGAGGTGGTTCTCCAAGTCATATTAATACCTGGTCTGAGAATGGGAAGGTGAAGTGATTTACATTTTACATTAAATAAATCAAGCAGGGTTTGACTGTGCAATGACAGTTTACTGCAGGAATGCTGTGGTGGAGAAGCATGAAGGCTTAAAAATAGCACTTAAATATATATATAGTCAGAGTTCCACACATAAACCTGAAGACATTTCTTCTGAAATACATTGAAGCCCCAATGACTCATGTACTGTATTTCAATTGCAAAGTAAGTTAATAATTTCCAGTTTTGAATCATTTTTTATTTGGAGTATTTTTATAAAAACTGCTATTATTACTATTGAAATAGTAGAGCATTGTTTGAACATTAGGACAGCCACTTCAAGTACACAGAAGTCAAAATATTACTGGCTTTCAGCTTCATTTAGACTCCTAATCATTCAGGCACTTCTGAATGTTTGATCCATGGTCCATTAGCAGCTGAGCTGTGAAACTGAGAGCCCTGGTTACTTCAACCCATATTCTAATCCAGCAGATTGCTTCTTTTAAAGAAGTAAAACCAGATACAGATATGGATTTCAACCCAGAAACAACAAGTGAAAATAGTTATGATGGAAAATGATGCAATGAAATTTCAGTTGCTATTCCAGTCCCATAAAGGAATGTTACAAGCTGTCTTTCAAATAAACTTTATAAGTAACATTATGAGTTTCCAAATTTTTATCTTATATCATGAATCTGCATAACAAAACTAGTATACAATACTATTGGTATTACTGCCAATACCCACGTGGAGGCTTTACCAAGTGCCTTTTGCTGTGGAATTGAAGGGCAAGGTCAAATTCATGTCTTAAATAACTTGAATTCATCTCATGACTGGTATATATTAGCTCACAACAGCAGGACCAAGAATGATTTGCATTCTCTCTCACTGCTCCAGGAAGATCTGAGTTCATAATGAAAGTGATTTATCTCTCATTTTTTTCAAACTGATCCTTCTAAATTAAGGCAGAGGCATTTTCACTCCACCTGATGTGAACAATATTTGATCTTTCAAATCAACTTTTCTATAAACATAGAGCCTTGTCAAACTATTTTATTTAGTTGCAGAACATTTAAAGCAAGATTAGATATAGATTAGATACAGGCAGAGGATTGACACAGGCACATTTTAAAGAGGCAATAAAATGAGTTATCAGAATACAATAAAATAGAATTCAGAATACAGTAGTACAGGAATAAATTACTGTAAAATTTCTTACGAGACTTTCATTTTAATGATGACATTAGCTATTGTTTTGGGTTTCTTTTTTCTTTTTTTCTTTAAGATTTAAAGCTGAGTTATTTGGACATGAAAATATTATAATGCAATTTCATATTTATATGTAAACTGAGATTCCTATGTGGTTCACCTCAAAGTTGATAAATTCGTAAACTGTTTTAAATTACACATAGGGCTTGTCCTGTATCATTACTCCTTCTTTGTGCTTAGCCAAATTATAACCTGTCTGAAGTTTACAATGCATTTTTTATACAATTTCTGTTGAACTCAATGGACACAGAGCTGTGATAAAACAGTCTGATTGAATAAAGAAGTAAAGTACACAAAAACTTCGGTCAATCTGCTTTAATGATGAAAGTCAACTCCCCCCTACATTTGGTCTATTCTGCTTTTTTTTTAGAATATATATTTTAACAGAAAATGTAGCAGGGTAATGCATGTATAACATAGTTATAGGACAGCTAACTTTAGGAGATAATGATAAGTCATAATGTACTCTCCCTGTCAGGAATGTATCATCTTCCTTCCCAAATGAAAGCACTAATGAAAGGAATGTGGAGCATATGAAAAACACCACCTTCTGCTACATAAATTGTCTTCCCTCTATCCTGAATTACAGTGCTTCATGCCGTTTGATTTATTTCTTCAGAATGAGCCTATCAATGCCCCTAAGCCTCCAATCTCCCTTGTTTTACAGGATAACACACTAAACACCTTTGTCCTTTGTTCTAGACAAATGTGCTTTACAGCTGTTTTGTTCTATCATCTGTGTAAGTAGTAGCTTTCAAAGTTTAAACTGAGGAGAGTTTTTACTCTGAGCTCCAATCTCGTTCTATTTTAATACATGCTCAGACTTATCATCTTGGGCCAGATCCTCGCTGTTGAAATTAGCATAATGTGATTACCTGCAATAGAACTGCACTGACTCGTGTTGCAGAGCTGCTGGCCCTGAGGTGTAGCAGGGTTTACAATGGTATTTAACCAGGATTTATAAATGGACCGTCTTTGGTGTTTAAACAAAGGAGAATGCGCCTTAGCAAGTACCTTAGGCTTGGAACTCACAGCCCCCTGGCAGCTCAGATCATTAGAGCTCATTTAGTATTGGGCCCTCTGTAGATTTGACAAAAAAAGGTACTGAAAGCAATTTATATCCTTAAGGACAAAAAAGGAGGTCAAGGAGTTTTCCGAACAATATGTACCATGAAGTCCCCAAAGAGCCATGAATTACACTTACGAAGTTAAATGTCATTGAAAAATGACTCAACCAGCAAAGTGACAAGAAAACCACCCTTAACTTAACCCAATTTGGCAATTTCACTCGTGTCCCCCACAAAGCAGGCTGAATGAAGCCTGACAAATACCCCACTTCATCTTCCGTGCAAATTTGTTAATAGAAAAACAGTGTTTATGTTGCAAAAATTGCGCATCAAAAATATTGATTTTGGTGTCCCTTTCATTTCAGGTAAATTGTTTGAACAATATAACCATGATGAATATCAGAACTAAAAAGCTATTGGGAAGAAAAAAAAATGCTGACCCACTTATTTTAATTCAATATCCTAGTTGGAAAATGGCAAATGAATCATCCTTTGCCATTCCTTTTGGAAGTTCAAATCAATTGAGGAGATTTCATATATTATATATAAATACAGAAATAATAATTCTATCATTCTACCATTAAAAGTGTAAAATTTCTATTCATGCAAAAACTTTAACTAAGACTAGGCGATTAACTAGAGAGACACCACTTCATAGTGTACCCTTTCTCCCATAGCACTCAAATTAATGTGAGAAATATGTACAAAAGAAATGGAACTTTCAAGTAGAAACAGGGGGGTTGATTTTTATTTATTTGCAAATTAATTCATTGACTTACTTATTGCTCAATCATATATGCAAAAGGTTAGTTTAACCTTTCTTGTCATGTTACTGTCCCCTTCCAACTTTGCAATCGATACCTCCTGCCTTTGTAACCCATTTATCTTTTTAGGAAGAAAGGTATCCTTCCAAGCACAATGTTGATGAAATAATGTCTATCCTTTCATCTCACACAGCCATTCACCTCCCAAAGGCTCTGGACTGACGGTTTTGGTGTGTTCCCAATTTTGGCAGGAGTTAACACAACACCTGCAAAAAGGCCTGCACTGGCATTTTCTATAAACTTCTCTGGAGCTGCTGATGTCTTTGCTTCACCATTCCAAACATTCACCTGAGGATGAGACGGATTAAGCACTACAGGAGCCTATTTCTCTTACAGGAGTTTGGGGATCCAAGGTAGATAGATCCATGGGGATCCATGGCCCACAGACATTCTAGAGAACTGAAAGCAGAGAGAGAATTCCATGCAAATACAATCAGGGAAACTACAGTCAAAGTGAGGGAGGAATGGCTTGCAAGGTAAATTTTCCTGAATTAAATAAAGATAATTTTAGGCTATATACCATAATCTCTCTAATAACTCAAGTATTTATACAACAACAGAAAATACAATGAAATACATAAAATTCAATGAGATCAAGCAAGCAATTGCAGTTAGTACCAGAAAGAGAGGTTCTGCATTCCTTGGGAATAGATTGGGTGCTAGAGAGCATGTTAAAGACAGTCTGTTCCATCTTTGATTTTGATGAGAATGATAGTTAAAGCAAGGCATTTCAGATAATTTTTTAATATCTCCTAGTATCATATACTCAGGGTGAACTCAGAACTATCACTTCCAAAGGGGAAAAAAGGACATTACAGCACATTCTGGATATAGTTTAAAATGTAATCCATTAAAAACAATGCAAAAACTCTTGGCTTCAATGGAATTCTGGAGAAAAGCTCTAAAAATGGAATTCTGGAGAAAAGCTCTAATAAGCAGTGTTGAGAGGATTTAGTGGAAGAAGGTGACAGGAATGAACTGAACAAACAATTGCAATCCCACCAGTGAGGATCTTGGTTTGTTTTTCTTTTCCTTTTACTAGAAGCTCACTCAGACTAATGCAAAATCTTGTCCTAAAGGTGATGTCTGTGGCCCTGAGAATAAAACCCTTAGTGGTTTGTTTATCCACAGTTTTCTTCCCTTTGTTTTCTGATGGGAGAGACAGCTGTTTACTACAGGGCAAGATAAAAATCGATACACACAGTATCAATACAGCTCTGCAACACATTCAGAATGATCCAGAGAGACTCCTCAGTCCGAGCAGCATGACATCCCAGCCCTATCACTTCAATACTCAAGCTGCTTCTCTGTTTGGAGGATTAAAAAACTCTGGAGCACATTTTAAAAAGAAATGGAGTCCAATTTACATTGTGCATTCTAACAGAAAACTCTGTGAATACAACCAGTATTGAGCTTCATTTATGATCACATTCTGCATGGGTTATTTTAAAAAAATTGTTCATTCTACATACTCAAGGAATTGGGCACTTTCAACCTGAAAAACTTTACTGCATTTAAAGGATAGTCATTGTTTGCCTGTGCCATCTACCTTTCCTCAATCCCATGTGATTGCGGCCAACAGGAGTAATTTGCCCCACACTAAGTCTGTGAGTAACATGGATATCCAAGTCTTTCAAATAGTTTTCATCAGTTTCTGTCTTAATAGTGATTGATATGTGCTTTGTGTGAAGTTGAAGCTATACAATTTTGTCTACCACTGCTCTTTTTTCCTCTGAATTTCACATCTGAATTGTTCGGTAAACATAATCCATAAGAAAAGGTTTTTCTTTGCTCTTCAACAAATTATTCAGGTTTAGTTGTGGCAGACACTCTTAATACTGCAAAGCAGTGTATACAGAAGGCCTGAAGTTTTGTCTGAACTCTGATAGGTCACAAAAATTCCGATAGATTTTTTTTCCCCTCTTTAACCTGCTGTAGCAGTTTTATGCTTAGATTTTTATTCTATTCTTTCCATTTTTCCCAGCTATTAAATGACTCCCAAACCCAGAAAACAAACTAACAATGGAGAAAATAAATATCCTACCTTCCTCACAGTTTTCTCCTTTATAGCCCACAGAACAGACACAGTTCCCTTCGATGCAGGAACCGTGACCTCCGCAGGAGGGGTCAATACACTGGCTGGTGGGCACGTCACATTCTGGACCTTTCCAGCCACTGTAGCACAAGCAGGTGCCTTTGGAGTACTGACCATTGCCACTGCACAGAACCGGGCAGGCAGCTGGAAAATGGAATGAAAGAGAAACAACACACAGCATCATGCATATAGTCCTGTAAAAACGCACTAAAAATTCACTATCAAACACTTAAATATGTTCATTTACTGGGGGAAAAAATCTGAGATAATTCGTAGCGGTTCAGTTCTTCATTTCCCAAACAAATAATTTGATTGCTATTTAATAAAGTACATATGTGTTGGGCATTCTGAGAATACAACTACTATTCTTTGGGGAATACTGATAATGTTTGGGATAACTAATGAGGAAGCGTGAACAGATTTGAGTTTGACATTACTCTGCTTTATTTCTCTAGGTAACATCTGATTTTCACAGATAGAACACAAAAAATTCAGTCCCCACAACAGCTTATAATATGGCATTTTTCTTCTACCGTAACATTCTTTAATGTAATGTCCCCAGACTTTTCTAGAGCCTTTGGTTTTTCAGCGTAACAATCCTGAATACAAGAATGACACAAGCTTTCAGCTACAAATGCACCTTGCCAGCACTATCCCTGCTTAACCTTGTTTCCCTGAATCCCAGTGACAGCTTTTACCCCGTGTATTGGCAAGAAAGCACCATTAACCCTTACCCCTCACCATTGTATTATTCAAGGGGGTAAGACATTCTGAGCAAATATTCATTTATGCAAATGACGTGAAGCCTATGAATAATAAAAGTAGCCAGTAGGTCTTGGGTGCCAGGAATCAGATGTTGTACATATGCAGAGCCATGGAGAGAAACAAGTGGTTGATGAAAACCCAGGTGCATATAAATGTTTCACTGAGTCCTATTCACTCCTATGTGCTCATGTGTCCCTGGGCAACATGGCAACCCGTGAACTTCCGTGCCTGTCAAAGACTGCGTGTGTGGTCACTAGCCAGAGAAATGGAAATAATAACAGAGAAGTAACAGAAAATGGGAGTAATGAAGTGAGTCTTTGAGAAAAGCTTGGAGAACTTTTGTGCTCTTCTCTCTGATGCGGTTTGATAAAGACAGAAAAGTATTTCGCTGTCTTTTCCCTTTCCAAAGTAATTAGAAATGAACCCCCAGTTTTACAGTGCCAAAAATATACTCAAAAGCTACTATTAATCATTAAAAGGTCCTAATGTCTTCTTGGCTTCTATTATCCCCTTAACCCGAATGATCAAGAAGAACCTGGGTAATTGATTTCCTACAAAGAAATGTGCAATGGTCCAGTTATTCAACTTCTCCATTGTTCAGTCCTGCAATCCTCATTAATCTCAACTGTCCCATTGATCTGCTGCAAAAACACATTTCAGGATAGATTTTTTAATGAATTTTCTTATTTGATACAGGAAAAATTTGATCAGAAAAATAAAATTCAGATTTCTAACCTGAAACGTTAGCTAAAATTTAGATTGCTGAGAATTAGTTCCATTTAGACTAAAGATACATGGGCTGCATGTCATACAATATGTATAATATTTTTGGCCTATTTTTCTTCTACTGTAGAACAATATCAAAGTCAGTGTGCTGAAGCTTGTGGTTTGTTACTGCTCCTATGTCTTAGATCCATATTATTCATCCTTTGGTAGCAAGAGGACTTCATTCTACTGCATTCCTGGTGTTCTCTCTTACTATAAGTTTTGTCCAGTTGCTTTCTTAGACACTGCAAAAATGAACAGAAATTTGAATAAAATATAATTTCCAACAGCAACATTTTAATTTCAGATGTGATATATGTTCACAAGTGCTTTACTGAGTTCAGTGAAAAAAATTATGCTAAATTTCTACTGGTTTTGCTTCCAGCAGCTGCTTTCAGAGCTAACTTTTCTGAGTCAGCTGTACTGAAATACCACACTGACAAATTGTCCCCACACTCCACTCCAGGACAGTCTATCTTACATCTTTTTGCCCTTCAGCATCAAACACCTTTCCATGATGTTCACACACTGAACTAACAGCGATTTGAAGGCTGTATGACAATTCCTTCGGCCTGCATGTTCCACTGAGGAGCCTGGCTCAGTTCCCAGCACGGCCCTTCCCTGCCCAGGTGTGCAGCTACTGCTCCTGCAAGTCACCAGGCGAGCCAGAAAGAAAGGGATCAGCCTGGCACCACTTCCATGAAGACCTGGGGGCACAATTAATTCCTTTCTCCATAACTCTCAATGACACTGCAATTTGAAGGCTCGTTTTGGGCTGACACTGATACCTTTTCTCAAAGCAGTGTAAGAAAGGTAATAATGTCAGTCCTGCTGTCTGCACGGTGTAGAGGATTTTGGGCAAGTGATCAGAAGGCAGCCTGTCCCAAAGACGTGGAGTGATCATGAGTGGCAAGTTGAGTGGCGTCATCTTGCACAGCCTGAAACACTGTACAGACTCTGGTCTTTTATCTGGAATTCACTTTAACACAAAAGCTCTCTCTAGGACAAGGCACCCCTCAATTCCTTTATGTGGTGGTCAAGCCTGCAGTCCCTTTGCTCAGGTCCACCACAGAAGGAAGTAAATATTGCTGGATGCAAATTTTCTCCGTGTTTCCATGCTACTGCAGAGACTCAGAGCTGTCATTACTGATGGTTTCTCAGAGTGGATTCCCCAGCTGCACTAGGACACATTTACTCCTGCTCGCCCAACTCCTCACCACACTGTGATAAAGCTGCATGGAAAGAACGGGTCACAGGAAGGTTAAATGAATCCGTGGGCATTAGGCAGTTTCTTTGGACAATCTAATAGGCATTAAGCAGTTTCTTTCGACAAACCACGTTTGTTCAAGTAGTCATAAGGACAAAAACCTTAAACTGAATCACAAGCTGGATACAAGTGAGGGACAGCTCTTTTTGTTTTGTTGTTTTACAGATCAACATGTGACTCACATCCTGAAAGGACTTCTGTTCTGCAAACCTCTCCTCTGGCATGAAAATTCAAATAAAGACAGTACCTCAATTAAACAGCACGCTCCCTTGAAAGAGGGACTGAGCAGTAATAAACATTTTAAAAACAAATAAAAAAGAGAAAACCAAAACAACAAAAACATGCCACTTAACTGTGACCAGTCTAGACCTAGCTAGAGTGGTCTGGACCTGTAATTCTGTGCCAGACACCTGCTGTAAGATCACTTCTCTGCTTGCTTTGCCCCTAAGTCTCATTAAGCAATGGGTAACTGCAGTCCAGCGAAAGGTGATGTGTATCTGCTATTTGGAACTTATCTGTAGGTAAGTCATTCTTAGCTCCTGCTTTTGACCTGGATTTGCAGGCTTCAGCTTCTGGGATACCAGAGCCTGGCATGGCAGAAGAAAGGTTACTGGATGGTGCAGGGTCCTGGGCTAAAGAGCTCCCACAGCAGTTTTTTAGTGCTCCCTGACTCTGGTATGGTGCTTCAGGAATTTAAGAAAAGCTGAAAGCCATGTCACAGCTTTTCATTCCTCTCTTCATGTTTCTGTCAGGTCAGAGGTCTTGCTGTGGTTCATGGATCTATTCAGCCCTTGTGAAGCTTGTGTCTCTAAGCTGAACAGCAATCTGCCTTCAGGGGTTTGCCAGGGCGGTCACGATGTCAGTGGCACCAGAACTGACTTTGGACAAACAAGAGAGTCTGTCACTTAACCTTAGGGATGAAGTGGGTACAGTTAAGATTACGACACTTGCAACTGAAAGCCACAGTTTAATCTACAACCCTCTGCTGGAGTTATTCTGCAAACTATAGGAATATCACTTGGGAAATAAGAAAAATGACAGAGATGCTGGGACAAATTTTAGCATTTCCAAGACTTCCATGTCACTAAGATTGCAGGAGAAACATGTCAGCAAGAACGCAAGAAGGTCTAGGTTATTATAAGAGGCTGGCTTGCCACTACTGTAATAAGCATGTCATTCTTCATCACTGCTTTTTTTTTTTTTTTTTTTTTTTTTTGTTTTTTTNTTTTGCTATGGGTTTATAATCTGTTCTGTGTGAGGAAGAGAGAGAATCAAGCTGCTTTTCTATAGAGAACAGGAGCAGGTAGCCTAAAAAGAATTAGGCACCTGCTGTGCCTATTTCCAAGATCATACTGCTGCAGGGTGAGACCCAAACCAGTCCACCCTCATTTCACATCCTGGCAGCTTCGGCTGATGTGCAAACTCCTCAAGAATATTCTGGAGTTCTTGTTATATAGGACTGCTTGAGTTTCCCCACGTGAAGTGGACAGCCCCTGGTCCAAGACACAACTGATTGCTCAAAGTCCATTGAAGCAATGTGAAGGAAGGTGGTTTATGTAATGAAACAATCAAATTCCATCTCATTTCTGTGGAGAGATCGATTGCATATCTCACACCAGCGCTGGCAAAAAGTGGACAGAGGTTTCAGGAGGAGTTATGGCAACACTCAGGCAACTTAGGCCCAAGGGCACAACAGCTATTAACCCTAAACTTTCTTTGGTTATGGGATTATACCCTTTACTGGTATTTGAACAAAATCAGACTAAGTTTTTAAGATGGGGCACAGCTGATGAACAAACGCTACAGACATCCGAGTCCTGTGGGCTGCACACATTTGAGAACATCAATCGAGCAGGAAAGACAAACCAAACACCCCTCTAAAAATTCTCTCTCTAAAGGACATTTTAGAGTTATGTTCTTGTTATGATGCATGAGGAAAGGATTTGGTAGCAGCCCATTACACACGGATGAGGAGAGGAGATGGCCAGGGATAACACCCAAAGGGTCTGGCATCAAAAGCCACCATTTTGTCCAGTGACAACCCACGGGTGTCCCAGCAGTGTGTACACACTCCTTGCACCCCCCTTCCAGGGCTCACACACACATACTCACCAGAGCAGTTCTTCTAGAGCATGGCAAGAAACCAGCACAGGATATCTGAGGAGACAAACTCTTGGAGGCTGTTGAAGAACTTGGATTAGTTACACAGCTGCTGGGTTGACAGGCCTTCCCCTGCTACGTGAAGCTCCAAAAGGATACGAAGGCAGAGTTCTGGCTTGTTTTCTCTTGCTGTAGAGCAAACATGACCCTGGTGCAGAGAGAGTCCTGGACCACTAGGATCTAGGCTGTCAGTTCTCTACTGCAGAGTTTCTGCAGTTCCTCCTCGTAAAATGGACAAATTGGTATATTTCACTTCAAAGTTATTTGAGTCTCTGTGCACAAATACATGCAGACTGGAAAGGTTTTTGAATTTGCATCTACAATCCTTCCCTGCCCTTGTATTATTCTTATTTTGCAAGCAGCTCAGCTTTACATTCAGATGTAAATTTTCAAACATGGCAGATAAAGAATATAATTTTTGGTCCCATCTATTTTTTTCATGTGTGTACCACAGAATTTTGTGGTGAGATGCCCATGACAAAACTGCACCAAGGGGTGTATTTGGGTAAGGGCCAGAATGGCTGTATCCATAATGCTTGCAAGCCCCAATCTTGCATAGAAACCACATTCTTCTTACCACAAGCTGGTGTGCAAAAGAGATGAGCTTGGTTATTTGTTCACCATGTAAATAATACAAAAAATCGGGACTGAGTGTTCAAGTGTGAGCTTAAGACCAAACTAAAAGAGCACTTGGAAATCATCTACAGTGCCTGAGTACTGCTGACTGTTCCATCACACAATTTCAACAAGATTAACTGACAAGTTAAAACTCATGGAAGAACATTCTGTGATCGATCATAGAATTTAGACAAAGTCATGGAATGAAAATCTGCAAAGGCTACTGAACACAAAGAAGCTTTGTCTGTTGTAGAAAGTCCTAACACACTGTCTCTGGAACCAGAAGAATTGAATGGAGAAGCAACAAAGGCAAATAAGATTTTGACTCTCCCTCAGCTATCTGCTGTGTGTCACCATTGTAGTGGAAATCCTGAGGGACAGGAATTTTGACCTCAGCCGTTACAGCTTTACTTCCCTCTAAACAAATAAACACATTCAGAAAAAAAAGCATTCTGAAGAGACACTGTCTAAACTCCTAGGTAAGATATGATCAGCCCTTGTTGAACTGTACAGAATTTTGCCACACCTAAGAAAAATATTTATTTTTATCCGTAGGTGCTCCTGTTTAGGAGGAAAAAGTAAATTTCAGTCACAAAAATTCACTGAACTGATTTGGGCAGTCTTGCTATGCTCTTTGGACATGGAATTGCAAAATTCCTTCTTATATAAAGGAGTGAAATCCACACTTGCATAAGGAAACTAAAGTTGTTCTTTTTTTTCCACTGTCCACCAGGAATTGAACTGAAGAGAGATGTAGGTCAAACTTCTTAGCAATGAGCCCTACCAGCGACCCTTCCGGGTGCAGTTCCTCTAGGGGATAATTAATTCAGACTCTGTAATACCTCACACTTGGACTTCCTTTTAGCAGAGATTAGGCTGCTACTGCTGAGAGATTATGCACGATTTTGCCAACATATAAAGAAGATGGATTCCAGCTTCTGACAGTCTAATCTGAAGCCTATAAATGCACCCCAGGTCAGCCCCAAGCTGGAGCAGAAATAGAGGAAAGAGCCAAGACAAATGTTGTGTACAACTGCCTGGTTCCTAACCTGATAGATGAGAGCAGAGTCACACTGTACAGGCATTTTTCTCTTTTTGGTCTTTAGGTTGGTGATGCACATGCATCATTTAGACTACACATATTAATTTCTCTTCAATGGACAAATTAGATCAATAAGTAAGCAGGTGAAGATGTGCTTCACTGATGCAAGAGTTGAATCCTACAACTGTCTACCCCCAAAGCAAATAATTGTAGATTCCCTGCAGAAGTTACAGTCAAGTTCTTGTTCTCTTAAAATGAAGTCATACTTATTTTTGTATGAACAATCTTAATCTAAATGGCTTAAAATCAACAAAATCACGATACCCAAAGAAATTGAAAGCATTTGCATTTTAGAAAATCAGCCCAGTTATTAAAAAAAAATTAATTGCTGTCAACTTGATTCAAAATGTTGTCTCTAGACTTTACACTAATATTATAAACAAAAAAGTACTGAGACATTCCTTGTTTTATTATACATCCTGTATTACACCAAATATTTGCCTGTAATTATCATATCCCTTGTTACACCAAGTATTTGCCCACAGAAATTTCTAAAAAATCAGAAGACATATAAATCTACTTAGTTGTAGTCTGAAAATACAATGGTTTTGTTTGACAACTTCCCTTCATATTTTCTATTTAAAACATATTTTAATCAGTTGGCTGCACATTTCAGTACTTGTCTGCAAACCTATTAGTTTTTACGGAAGTTTATTTGTGGATATGAAAATCTGAAATAACTCCTAAGACCACTTCATGGTGGTTTTTGTTTCTCTTTTACTCGTTTACACTAATTCTATACTACTTTCCTTGTGAGAAGCTGCTCCACCCCTAGCAAAATCAGGCTCAAGAAAATAATTCTGGAATGGGAGACTGAATGAATCCAAGAGTGTTTTCTCTCACCTGTGTCTTTGTGCCTGACAAACCTACTATTTGCACAGTCAGGAAGAATGGCGTTTCACTAGTCTGGCAGCTCTCCAGAGATCACTACATTCACTAACTCCCATCAGGCTGTTCTTAAGAACAGTGACAATTAAAAAGATCTGCAATGTCTTTTAGGTTGCTCTAGGAGCTCATCCAAGCAGAAGTCATCTTCTAGAAATTCACCCAAAAGCAGGAGAATGAACAACTATGAAAAACGGTCACTGACATGTGGTTTAGTAGTGACTTCATGAAACTGTTTGCTTTGACTACAGAACACAGAACTAATTTAACTGGTTTAACACTGGTGCTGCTCTGCCCTGGCAGGCACCAGGTCAAGAGGGAATGTCTCTCACAGCAGTCAGGCTCTGCCCTCCCTACTTCAGTTGCCCAAACCCAGCCCTAACAAGCTCCCAAACTCTGCCAAACTGCACATCAGCAAGCGAGGAGGAAACCCACAGAAGAATTTCCAGAAGGACAAAAAACCCATCAGGTGTATCAAATCTCTGACATTCAGAAACCATTTGGGGAAAGCAGCACACGCTGACTTAAGCACTAAAGTATGGATGCTTTAATTAATCCGGGGTGAATTTAATTGCTTTAGTTAAGTGGAAATCGGGTTAAAAATGATGCAGAGCATGCTGGGGTGTGTTAAAAACATGACATATGAGTTGGATGAATCGATAAATTAAAACTGCACAGATGTTTTAATTAAACCCAGGAAACTTAACAAAGCTCACTAGAGACTTTTAAGCCTATGATTAATTCAATTCATTTAGAATACCTGTAGAGATATGGGGATGCCTCCATTTTGGGAGTTATAGAAGTTCTCAATCGATAAGTACTTAAGCTGTTATACAAAAAAAATGGCATGATTTTTATAGAAGTGACTGGACAGCATTAACTGCACAATTAATATTTACATTCTTCTGAACACTCAGCAAACTTTTGCTTTAGCCCAAATTTATCACAAAGGTCATATTTTGTCTCACGCCTTCAGCGTGAGCCTATCCTTCAAAAAGAAAGCACTTGCTGTTCCCACCTTTACCACTGTACAAAGTATCTATTTCCATTAGATAATTGCTTTGCTTAACAACTGTTGCAAAAAAATCTATTTAAGAAATACATGCTTTCCCATACTAGCACCAATTTCCAGAAACCTAATTTTAAAAAATGATCTCTTTGAGGTTGCTCAGTTGGTACAAGTAAATTTTGCTTGATTATTTAACCCCTGTAATATTTTCCGTAACAATAACAATGCGGTCCATAAGGATAAGGAAATCAAAACGAAGCCATTATCAAATACCTCAGAACTATTTTAATGGTGGACTGAGAGGACTGAAGCCCCATTACTGCTTCTGTGAAGATGAGCTCTCTATCTCAAGCTCTCTAACCACCAGCAGACAGATCTTTGATAAAGATACTGGAGTGCTTCAGGTGGAGGGAAAGAGACCACTGTTCTGTCTCACTGGAGAAGTCACAGCTGCGCACAAAAAGAATTTCAAGTGGCATAAAACAAACAGGAGATAGAGACAGAAGAGGACATTTGAGTGCACTGACACTTGATAAATCAGTTAGCTGTGCCAGGAGTCAAACGTCTGGAGGACTTTGTCCTGTCAGTACATTCTGGATTCAGCTCTGCGTCAGCCTGGTTGTTTCTTTCTCCACCATGGAAGCTCTGCCACTGTCACTGCCTGTGCTAAGGGAAGATTGCAGTTTCCCAAAATGTACAGGAATGTGATTTGCAGCCAATCCAGATCAGGTCCTGCCTCTCTGCTACATCATTAAAGAGCAGCACAGTTCCATCTCTCTTTCACGTGCATCAATGCGTTCAAGGAAATGGAAGTTCCCTTGCTCTGGTTCTGATTTACCACAGAAGAATGAGACTGATCACTCGCCACTCATTTTATGCCTTTGAAAAGGAAGGAAAAACCCCAAAGCAACCAAACCAACTCTTTTTCTGTGAGTAACACAGAATCAGAGCTGTGAAATTCCTGCCTTAGATATAAGCAGTGGAGTCGACACAAGATCACGCAGAGAAACAAGTTTTACTTCCTACCAACAGATGGAAACCAACTTTTGTTGAAATCAGCTACTGTCATAGACAAGCACATAGATATTCATTTGTATGTTTTGGTAACTTCATCACAAGGAAAACTGCAGAGGAAGGCAAAACTAAACTATTTCAGAGGTCTCAGTTGCTATCTCAGTGGAAAGAGTCAGTGAGGAATCAAAGAGATGATGCTTCAAGCTCACAAAAAACAGCAGTAAGGACAAACATCAAATACCAGAAATCCCCTTCACTATGTTGTGATCCGTAACAGAAAAGCACTGACAGCACGAAATCACTTACTCTTCTAGAAGAAGGAACAAAAGAGGTAAAATATTTCTTCAAATATATTTGGTAAGTTTTACTCCATTCCCAGTGAATGCTGTAAAAACTATTGCTCCTCAGGTAGTGGTTTAGCTCTGGCTAAACAGCAGTGCAGCTGATGCAGGACTGCCCCCACAGGCTGCAGCATTCAGGGTATTTATAATGTAGGCTGGTTTGGTCTCCTTTTAGTTACTATTATTTGCCTTGTTAAATTTACCAGAAAAGTTAAATCATAACATGTTTAACTGCAGAGTTCCACATTAGCTGTAAGTATTTAAACATTTTTCTACATTTGAATTAAAGATTTTTTATGTTTGTTTGAGAAAGTGAAGGGGGATGACAGTTAACTGAATTTAATCCTACTGAAGTAAGGACTAAATATAGAAAAATATCTAAATTACAGTTTAAAATCCAGATATAGTGTAGGTGTGAAAAAAGTCATGCATACTGAAATCTGAAACTATGATTCAGGGCTGTTTCCGTTATTCAGGCATGGCAAATGTCTAAGGATGTCTGACAACAGCTGTATTTCTAGAATGTGATTTACAATACTACTTAATCATAGTCACTTCAATGACATTTACCATCATGACAAAGACTCCAAGATGATCCCAACACAACTGCCAAGATGAACACTTGGAACTTAATGAAATAAACAAACACCAGTACAATTCCAGGGAGACAAAGCAAAGTAAAACCAAAATGTAGATTGCAACACAATTAGATAAGCTAACCAATTAAGCACAAAAACAAATTACAAGGCATACAGCACAGCGAACTCAATTCAGCTCAGCAGAGCAGAGTGGGAGCAAAGAAATTCTTGACCATCAATGGAAGTATTATGAAGGAGAAAAGCTTTTTGGCTTGCCAGAACTAAGCTGCACAATAGTTTTTGTCCTGAATGCATTTATATGGATGTCCACTTCCTTGCTGCACTCAGAACCTTTTGGAATATTCTACTTATTGGAACTCCATTGAAACAGAAAATATTTGTGCAATCAGATGTGTTTCTGCTGCACATGTATCAGAAGGGAAGAAAGAGAAGTAACTGATAATACAGCAGTCTTCAAAGGCAGCTGTGAGACCAAAGGAATGCACCCAGTTTTTATTAAGTGTGAAAATATTACATAAGGCTATTGAAGAAAAATCCATTATTAAGTTTTAC
Source organism: Donacobius atricapilla (assembly GCA_013397315.1). Taxonomy (NCBI): domain Eukaryota; kingdom Metazoa; phylum Chordata; class Aves; order Passeriformes; family Mimidae; genus Donacobius; species Donacobius atricapilla. The sequence goes on from WBMY01006641.1 coordinate 1,243,790, forward strand.
TGTGTTTCCACGTGCTTTCCATCTTGGACATAAGCAAAGCAAACTTTCTTATAATACTAAGCCAATAAGATTTGGTTCCAGCTCAGCTACAGTGCTTGCTGCCTGTGGCTCTCTTTGGTCTCTAAGTTTCTCCAGGTGGGGAAGTGAAAGATTACATAAAAATACCTGAGCATTTACTGAAATCAGAGACTTATAATTTCTTACATGTTCACTTATTATGTTTCGTCCATCACTGGCATCAGTGACTTCTGTCAATTATTTTCTTCTTCCTTCATTACCAAATTCCTCAGTATTCCCCATTTTCTTTTTCTTAATCCTTTTAGCTTTGTCTGAAATTTTCTCCTGCAGAATAAATCTGCCTTCTTAGCTGCACCACTACCCTACAAGCTCCTTGGGAAAAGGAATCATACATAATTTCAAGTTCATAGGCTGCAGCATGAATTCAGAAACATATGAAAGTACACTGTAATTCACATGCACAAATTTGCCTGTATGTTTACTGGTAGTTTAATACAGAAAATATGCTAGGAAATTGCTACATGAGATACAACTATTAGGTGTATCTAACAACCTTAAATACATTTCTTAAAAAAATTTAAAGCATTTTTGTTGCCCTGTAGAGGCTCATCCACAATAAAAAGAACGAAGGATGTGCTTCTAAACAACAGGAGAATCCCCACTTAAAATGATTCAAGATAAGATCTTTTGTAGATAAATTTTTTATAACCCTAAATTCAATGCTGGAATCAGCAGAAGCCATAGAAACTTTAAGAACAATGTGAAGTTAGTATTTTGCATGTTGAAACCTATATTCTTAAAGTCTGTTTTCTCAAGTATTCCCAAGCAGCTCCTGGGCTCTGTTTCAACCTTGCAAATACTCTCAAACAAAGAATGCAGAGGGTATGAGCACCAATCCCAGCCTGGTGTAGAAAAGGGAGCAACCTGAGTGCTGCTAATCCTCCTGTTCAATCTACACCACACCTGAGGGACAGGTACCCATCCCTGAGCAGCAGTGCAATGTCACCATGTTGAACACCTTGTGCTGTCAGACAAGTTTAACAAGGTATCTCTTGCAGAATTCCAGAGCCCAGGCCCTCCAGCCCCCTGCTCTTACTTCTAATCTCCAAGAGGATCCACGAGGATTGGTGAGGGAAGCTGCAGACGAGATACGATAGCTCCTACAGCCCGTGTGCCCTGAGCCCCTTCTGGAGCCATGTGCACTAACAGCCTGAAAGAATTCAGCCTGTGACCCCTGCAGCCTTGGCTCCTGTTCAAATTGCCAATTAGGAAGAGTTGCAGCGATGGATTTTGTGTTGGTTCTCCTTGTGTACCTGACACTGGATCAAAGCTACCAGCTCATTTCATGCAGGCAAGCTTGCAGCTGATAGACAGCAAGGGCTGTCAGTCATTGGCAAAACAGGTTACATGTCTATTTATTTATTCTGTAATTAATTTTAGGCAGAGTTAATAGCACAAGCCCCTTTTCAGAGTGTAATGCAGTTCTATAAAACTAAGAAAAACAAGGGCAGGCAGGCAATCACTGCCCTGTACGTAAAAATCACTGGAATGCAACTGAGGACATGACCAGTTTGCAAGAAATGAAAATAGCCTGCTAATAAAATATGAGACTGGAAAAATGAGAAGAAAATTTATAACAAAGGCATTTTAAGGTACTGAGTCAGAGAGGTGGGAACTGCTGGAGGGGAACAGTGCCAAAGACAGCCTTGTCTGTTCAAGTATCAAAATGATGCTTCCACCCACTGTGAGAGAAGCTTTGAGTGACAAGCCAGGGTTCTGCTGCTGCTGCAGCACGCACACAAGTTGGCACACATGCACACATAAACACACAAAACCCAAAAACAAACCCACCCAGAAAGAGATACAAAGAGAGAAGCTGAACATGCTGAATTCTGTCAACTGCAAGAAAAGATGTGAGATATGTGTGGGTGACAAGTCAGGAATGCAGCATTTCCAGAGAAAAGCACACTTTCTCTTCTTCCTTCGACAGTACAGTGTAAGATGATACATGCTATGATTATGAACATCTAAAATGCTTACCAATAGTTATTTTTAGTTTGATTTATCTTTTTTCCCCTCTATCTCATTTCTTCTCAGCCCTACCCTGCATTCTCGCTCTATCAAAGTGGAAAATACCATCACTCTACCTTTCATTAAGGTTCATAGTCCGGATTTTTGTTTTTGACTTGTTTTCTTCCCTCACATTCAGGTTTTGACAAGGTTTTTACAGACCTCTTTCTTCATTGCATCTCTAGGTCAGAATTCTGCCCTGGCTTCCAGTAAATAAAATCTACATTAAATAAACATTTTTTTTCTCCACATTGATAAATTCAGTCTTCTTCAATCAAGTTTATGTGCAACACTGCTTCAATAATCACATTGTTAATTTATTAATCTAACCTTCAGCTGTGTGGCTCTTCTTTCCCAGTCTTGTTTCAGGTCTTTTATGTTATGCAACATGAGCTTCATGCTCTAATTTTATTTACAGACCTCCTTCACCCTGCACCATTCACTGCTTGAATCCTGACTTCTACCTTTCTAGGACTTAGGATAGGATGCTTTTGAAAGTCAAATTTTACCACTGCTTTTTTTTGGAGGTGTTTCCTATGCTCAGTCTCCCCTCTGAAGGCCCCATCTGCCCTCCACAAGATGTTATCTGCCCCATCACGCTTCTATAAAATTGCCTTCACCACAGTGTTCCCCCAAGTTGATAACAGTCACACTGCTCGTGTGTTTATTACACTGCATTATCACCATTTTTTCCTGCATCTTCATAGCTGTCAATTGGTTCCCATTTATTCTCTGTAAACTTGTATTGAGGTGGTGCATCCCTGGAGTCAGGTGCTGCTTTGATTTATTTGCTTTGCATGTAAAGGATCAACCGTAGTAGGTCACCTTTAACTCGTATTATTGCTCAGGACAGTATCTTAATAATGCCACAAACCCGGCATCTTCCCTACACTGCTGTTCCTCTCCAGCTCTTTGCTCTGCAAACCCCTCTGGTGATGGCACCACCATGTCTGCTCCACAGCCTGTTAGTGCCCTTGCAGGGAGTCCCTCGAATGGCTCCAGACCCATTCCCCAGTCCCACTGTGCCACAGAAGGCTCATTCCTCACCACAGCTCCCATCTCTTGTGAGGCCAGGGCCATGTGCAGCACAGGCAAAGGAAAAAGGGGATTCAGCGTCCCCTCACCTTTTCCTTCAGAGTCCAGGGAGCTCCTGTCCTGCTTAAGCTATTTCCAGTTCCCAAAATTTCCAGCCAATTTATGATGACAAATAGTGTTTCCCTGACTCACAGAGAGAGATGTACATTCCCATACATTACCAGCATGTGCTGAACATCAGTCATTCCTGTGGGCTATGAGATCTACAGCAATGGACCAAGTACTGAGTTATTCTGCAGGATGCAGCCCAAAATTTCATGTTGTTCCCATTGCAATCACTCCCAGAACATTGTATGCCAATGGGAGCATTCTGGACGTGGCACAAAGAGAGCAGTTTCAAACACTGTATTCAATGGAGGAGAAAACATTACTTTATGCACTGTTGTCCAAGCAGGAAGCCTCTGAAAAGCCTCAGTGCAAGATGAGTTTCAAACAATTAAAATTAGATAACAACTGAAAAAATGCAAGAGTTGCTACTTCTAGCAATTATACCTTACTTACCTAATAATTGACAGCTTCTGATATTTTTTATACAGAGATTAATAGCCCACACATAACAAAGAAAATGGCAATGGTAGGAACTCTTACTGTGGTGCAAACAGCAAATCCATTAGAATAAATTTAGAGAGAGAGAGAGACTACACTTTACAGCTTTGTAACTATTTCAAACTAAATAGGTGTTGCAAAAGAAATAAAAAGAAATTTAAAAAAACCTACCCTTCTTTTTATACTTATTAAAGTGGCGCCGTCCTTTGCCAGTAAGCCAAAAACAAACAGAATGAAAATAAAATAATGAAAAACCCACACAAAGAGAACAGGAAAAGAAATTGCGAATAACATAAATCGGAATAATTAGAGTTCTTAAAATCAGATTAAAAAGTCAACTGATCAAACATTGCACAGATTTCTGGTTTAAAAAAACCCAAAAGCCTTCATTCATTTAGATTAAAATATTAAACATGTTTCTTATTACTTTGCATAATCAACTAGAAGTATCTGCTAAATGGCAACTTCATGGCAGTTGACATAAGCTACTTGACTCCATTTTTGTCCTTCTTTCACAAACTGGACACCATCTCTTAGCAGGCCGTGCTCATCACATCAGTGTAGAAATCTGGTGTGATGGTGCATTGTTCACCTTTCCAGATTAGCTGAAGATGCTTATGATGCAAATCCAAGTATTTTAAAATGCAAAATTAAAGGAGGCTCTGCTCCCAGTTGCAAACCAGTATTTGACAGTGCCTTTGGAAGTGGTTTTGTTAAAGGAGTGGAAGAGTTGCATGCCTTTCAAATATCTTACGAGATGAAATGAAATTATAGCCAAGCCTGAGCCACTTCTAGGAACTCAACTCATTGTAACACTGAACTCCATTCCCAGGTGGTGAAAGGCAGGACATGACGAAGGACGCCTGCCTGCAGTTCACCACAGCCCTTGAAAATCCAAACTATGACCAGACATAAACAGCAGGAATACTAAGCAAGAAGGACTTCTTGATATACTTCAGTGGTTATATCACAGAGGTTACAGAAAAATAGAGATGAATAGAAAAAGGTGACAACACACCAAAAAATAAGATAATCACAGTTGCACGTCTGATTCTTTAATTGATCCTTGACCAGAGCATCACTTCCATCAATAATTCCTAGACGTAATTGTGGACAAGAGGTTACTCACAGTGCAGTTCAATTCACAGCAAATCTTCCACTGGCTTTAACTGTACACACTTGCTTTACCAGGACACATCTCTGCATGGAATTATCCTTTGATTGTCAGATTTTCTTTTTCTTTGTATGCCGTATCTTATCCCCATGAGATCAAAATGTATCATTACCTTTTTTGTATGTCAGATGAAATTCTTTAACCTTAATAAGGTTAAACTCCAAAGGGAATCTTGCCTAAGCAAGAATGGAGTAAATTTGCTGATACTGAATACCTGATAATAAGTTATTTCCACAAAAGGAGAGTGAGAAATACCCCACACAGTGTTTGGCAGGAGTGTTGCAGAGGATGAAGTTTGTTCCATTTCAATCAGGGTACAAAAGTGTGTTACAGCCTGTGGGTTGGGCCAAAAGTTCATCTCATTCCAGTAATTTCCACAGTATTTTCTTGAAGCTAATGGATCTGAAGTCAAACCTGTACTGTCTCTCACAGCTTTCCTTCATTTTTATTTTTTAGCACCACATGGATGGAGGGGTCCCTGCGCACTGCCTAGAGATGGTTTGCACTGACACCCCTGATGTCTCACTGCCTCTGATGGCCTCGGGGTCAGCCCTGGAAGAGGGGACTTGCAGGATAAAGGATCGTGTTTCCTTTCCATCAGACTTGGGGTTCACACACGGGGAAGCTCTCAGAGTGCTGTTACTGCATGGACCAAGTTCTAAAAGCCATCTGAGGAGCTTGTGCACACACTTCTCTATTTGAGTCTTGTCTCAAGTTATTTTATGGTGGAGAAATGAGATACTGAAAGATGCATTGTTAGGGAAATAATAATTTAAAAAAATCAAATTGAACAAAAACATTATCCTTCCACACATGTGACAGTTCAAATATAAATTTAACATTATGGTAGATTAAACATATGTAAAATGATGTAAAAGATGTAGTTCTTGATCTCATTTTACTGTGTTTTACCCTGCATAGAATCCCAATTTTGATTTTCTGAAATTTCTCTGACAGATGAAGAGTATTCAAGTAAGCAGAAAAGCCTGTGGCTGTGAGGACAGGCATGAAACAGGTGAGGCAAAAAGCCCTTACACCCAGCTCTGAGGGTAAAGCTGCTCCCGCACAGAAACACCAGTTCTGTCAACACACCCATGTTCTCATTCGGTGTAGCTTTTCAAGCGTCTTTGTTCTTTAGAAATACTATGATGTCTGACAAGGAAACAGTACAAGAGCTGAAGGAAGCTTCCATGAAACCATTTCTGCTTTTGAGGGGAAAGAGACAACACAGAAAGGACAAAGCAGGAAGCAAAGGGAATGCACTGAGGGGCAGGAGAAGCCTGACAAGTACAGTTTGACAAGCACCCTATAAAAAAAGCTATTTATCTGTCACAGCCTGAACAAAGTATTTTCCAGCACTAACACAGCACACAGTGCTACACAGAGGTTCAGTAGACAATGCAGGATTGCTCCACAACTCAAAATGCAAATGAGTTGATATAATGGCCATGTATGTGTGAAGGGTGGCAGTGAAGCACACAGTCACTGCATGCATACTTTCACAGGTTAACACCACAGAAATGCACAGAGCTGTCAGTCTGTATTTATAGCTCACATTATCACGCCATTTACTTTGTGCAATACAGATATCTCCTCTCTAGATTTACCAGCTGGCTTAATTTCTCAGGTAATCAAACAACTATTTGAAGTGTTCTGTAAAATGCACAGGGCGAGCGCTGAAGTATCAGCCTCAGATTTTCAAGGCCCTTGGGGTCTCTATTTTTTTTTTCTTTCTTTTTTTTTTTCTTTTTTTTTGTACTGGGGCACCTTCAAGAGCCAAATGTGGAGATAAAACCCAGAAATTACTCATTCCAGTACAACTATAGCAGCTACATGAGTATTTCATAGACACACGGATATGCTACAGCAGTGACAGAGGTGGGGAACAATGAACTCTCCTCTCGACTGCACCAGGAGTCTAAAAAGAAATGAGCAAATTTCTAAGGCCCTTCAAGTTATTTCAAAAAGCTTTCAAACACCAGGCTTTCTCCCGTGGAACACTAACAACCCTGTGGGAAATAACTGTAAGCATGGTATTGATAGTGTGCCTAAATCTCACATAAACTACAAGGAAAAAAACTGTAAAATGTTCCGAATGTGCTCAGGAGCAGAGGGGAACACAACCAAGCCACTGAATTTTGACAGCATATCTGCTACTGGCTGAACAAACTAAAGATCTCCTCCTTTATGAATCCTTTCCCTAAGACTGCCATCCAAAACTCTCATAAAAACGTAATAAACACATACTGCCAATCTGTAGATGTCATTGAGATTGCTACTTAATCCTTGATAGCAATGTATTTCCCAATTTTAGTTGTTAAAATTTACAATTGATATTACAAAAATGTTTCATTTTCTGATTATAATTCTGATAAAATTTTAAGATTTTACCAGGTCCTACCTATTTTTCTATAAAAGGCAAAGTTGCTTTGGTAAAAGAGTATTTTTATATGCAATAAAGATGCTTTGTACTAGAAGTATGGTTCAGGCAAGCCAGAATATGTACTACACTATCAATGAAGACAATCAGTCTTTTCTTGCAGACCAGATAATGATTACCAGAAAGCATTGATAATTCATCCAGAAAATAAGTATTTTTTGCCATTTCTGCCTACTACCTTAGCCACAAAAAGAGCTGTAGCTATGCAAGCTCACTGGAAATGTGGCAATACTTCCTCTTGATCATATTTAACTTGAGATCTAAGAATAAAAAAAGCAAATTGCTCTATTTGAATCAAGCTCAGACTCAAGCTAGCTAGCAGGCACTGCAGATCACAGACACACGCTGTGGTTATTTGTAAATATAGGGAAAATGATACCTTTAGCACAATCTGCTCCATGAAATCCTGGAAAACAGTGGCAGACACCTGATACACACTCGCCATTCCCGTGGCAATGACGTGGGCAGTCTTGCACGGAGTCTGAAATTAAAGCATCACAGGCACATTAATTAGTTGGTTCCTGCTTAGGCTACAGATTTTTTATTTAATTTTTCTCCATTTTAATTTGTCCTCAATGCTTAGAAGCACAACCCCTGACAATATTGACACCACAAGGTTCAGGTGCAGCAGAACACACTGAGTTTCACAACAGCAGGAGTACGTGTAGGGATCTAGTGACATACTAAAGTCACATATGAAGTTCTGGGCTTTATTAGAACCCAAAGTGTTCTGAGAGTGCTCAAATCCTAGTGTTCCAAAAATAGGCAGGACCTCTTAAGACCTCTACAGCCACGTTTTAGTTTATACTGTGTAATAAACACAATGCTTCCTTGGGAAAATCAACCCTCTCCCTTTTGCAGTGAGACTTTGCTCTTGCTCACCCACTCCCCCATGGGAAACTGGTTATCCCAAGGACTATGTCTTCTTTTCCTTCTACAGGTATTAAAAGCCTCATTAATTAAGCTGATAAAAATAATCTGCTGAACATGACAAAGAGGAGCTCTTTTGCTCTGGCAAATCTACTTGATCCTTAAAAAAAAAGAATCAAAAAGGTGCAATAGGCTGTGCAAGAGGATGAGGAAGAGTTCTGTAAAAACAGAGGACAAAGTTTAATATCAGAGTTTGAGTGACTGACTGAAATGTTGATGACTTCAATAATATGAGTAGACACATCAGCCTGATAACATTTCAGCTCTGCCAAAATACTTATTTTCCACAACTTCTGTTATCATTTGGATAAAGCATACACTACTTTGCATAACAATCTAAAAATAAAATTCCTTTTTATGAAATTAATTCTTAAAATGATTTTAATTTGAAAGCTGTTGGATTTCAGCAGAACACATTTTCAGCAGTGAATTATTGGAACAAAAATCCAATTGGAGTATCACTCTTCTCTGTCTCACTCCCTGTTGCTGTGGGACCTGTGATTCCAAACTAAATGGTTCTGTCAGACCCAGGCACCAAACCAAGCTGCTATACAACACAGAAAAGAAAATTTGGATTTGGAACTAGCAGAACTACATAGAGTATTTTTATTTGTCAAATTAACTGCAAAGAAGAAAAGGATTCAAGCAGAACTTTAAATCTAATTTCACAGTTGCAAAACACCAAATACAAAATTTCTGAAGCAAATTTTCAAAGATATGTCATTAGCTTGGCTTCTTGAAATGATTCATGTAAATGATGAAAAGAAAAACTGAAAAGTAATGCTTAAAGATATCAATTTGTCTAATGAAGAAGCTTGTTTATAGATTTATTCATTATTTTTCTTCATGGCACAAAAAAGCATTTTCTGTGTATTCAAAATCATGGTAAATTTAATGTTGTCTGGGAGTTAACATATTTTTTGTTATTCTTCTTCCTCTTCCACACCAGAGAGATGTTCAGCTGTCTCAGAGCTTTTCATTATGAAGCATCTGATACAAGGTGTGTGTAGAACCAGACAAAGACTGTATTTTTCTCCAGATTTCATTTCAATTACTATCATTGTTCTATCAAGTACCCTACCTAGCTATTACACCTTTGATGCTCCCAAAAGCTTTAGCCTTGACCAGGCAGCTCTTTAAAGGGCAGTTTACAATATCCTAAGGTCATCTAAGAACAACAGGGACATAACAAGATAGAATCACAAATGTTCGTGTTTTTAGAGAAGTGGAAAAAACCTTCTATAGGGAAATACGCAGAAAACAAAATCTGTATATATACATATTTATTTTTCAACATTCATAGAAATGTGTTTTTTTGTCTTAATTCAGGATAACAGAAACAACTATGTTTGTATTTAATGACAGTATTGATTATCTGCCTACGCCCTGTGGGACTTAGGCCAACAAACTGAATTTTATACTGATATAAAAGAAAAAAAAAACACCTAAGCTGCATATTATTAATAAGGCAAGACTAGAACACACCTCTGACTATTTTTCATCACATCTGAAACTTCATTTTTACTTTGTACAGTTTCCCTTAACTAAGAGGGATTACAGATTTATACAACTCAGTGCTGTTTAAGACTTCACCAGACAGGGCAGGGTATCACATACAAAACCTCAGAATTTGTTATACCACTGTGAAAAGACAGTCAGAAAGTTCATTAAGAGCTTCAAAGGTCAACAAATCTAATAAAGCTTGGAGAATTTAGACTCGGTTTGATTTTCAACTGAATGTAATCCTATTCTAACAAAACTGCAGCTGGATGTTCTTCTACCATGTTGAGGAGATGATTCACTATTAGGTGAGTCATAAGCTGTAAAACAACATACAGCTAATTAACTGGCTCAATTAATCTCTAGGGTGGCTGCAAACAATAATCTCACTTGCAGGTGTCTGTTTCTTGAGCTGTCTTTCCACTAAGATTAAACAGCTCTCCTGTTGGATACTATTCCACCTGAGTGTAAAGAAGCTTCTTCAGAGAAGCAAATAAAAAGTATCAAAATGACAGAGATAAGGGAGAGGAATATTAGCTGGGGAATGCTTTCAAACCACACTGAACTTTTCTGAGCCTTGTTTTTCAAAACTAAACTTGAGATCTATGGGAATGCTAAAATATTAAGAGAGAAATGAGTGAATTAAAGTCAGCACACCCCATTACTGACTCTTTGCCAGAGTAGTGTTGAAAAAAGGCACAGCATAAAGACAAACAGGCCAAATACTAAGGACTGCAGGAAAATATTACAACTTTGGGTAAGGGACGATATAAACAGAAAGGAAAAATGCCCAGTTTGTGGAAATACCTCGTGAGCTCAATATTTCTGAGCCCAGGAGAATTTTAGTTTGCTAATCATTACTAGTTCTTTTCCCAACGGAAAGCTGTCAACAGTTTTCTCTTTTCAAAACATCTCCCTCGTTTCTCAGCACAGGTTCAGCAAACAGTGTTCCCTTTGCCATAACAACTGTCCCCAGGGGTTGTTTCCTATTCCTGAACCAATGGAGAGCAGTGTCAGTGCCATGGAGCAATAACAGACCTTTTTACACAGCGTGTTCTAAAAGAAACTGCTGGGATTGTAAATAAAGCCTTCTTTCTCTTCTGACAGCTCTATGGAGTCCATCTATTTTGTGTCCTACCACGACAATACCTACCCAAAATGACTGTACTGAAGGAGACCACCTCTTTGTCCTTGCCATCATTGTAGAAGGCCAGGTGCCACAAGCCCACGTCCAAGTACTGAACAAACACAGCCTCGTTCTGAACAAGGGTCTGGATGCTCCGACGTTCCCGTGGGGACTCCACCACACTCCACTTCTCTTTGCCATCCAAACGCTCCATGAAGTCATACTGCAGGGAGGGAAAAAAAAAAAAGGAAAAAAAAAAAAGAGAACACAAACAAACAAAACCCCGAACAAACAGACCTGAATACCGAAGGTTTTAGCTCAAAATCTGACTCTATTTTCTCCTCTACCTTGTTATAAAATGGCATTTCTGGAAGAAATGTGAAACTAACATTTACTAGCTGACCATGGAAGATGAAGAGATTCTGTGATTTTCATTCTCTCTTAAACAGTGACCTAGAACTATGCATCTTTCTTCTGCACAGGTGATCATGAAATGTACAAATTGACAAGATGGTTTTTGAGAAACAATTTGAAATCTATTATTTGACCCATTAATTTTAGGTTCCTACACATCTTTCAGAGACCCAGGAGACCCACACCCTTTTCTAGGCAATCACCTGCAGTAAATTCTTTTTGCAACAGGAACTGACATCTGAGGTGTAACTCCAGACATATTGAATGGAAGCACCCAGAATGTGAAACAGGAATAGCACAGACAGGAAATGTGTTTGTCTACGGTAACTCATCACCAGATAAAAATCCACGGCTCAATTTTTACATCACAGAGTAAAAGCTGCTTACCTGAGGTTGTATGAAGAACAATCAGGGCAAGTGTGATACAAAAACCAGAGGGAGCATGGAAAGGAATAACACAAATAAGGGAACTGAACTTTTATTAAGGAAAACTGAGAATTTCTGTTTGGATGGCTTCCAAATAAGGTAGAACATTGCATTAATCTTGGCAAAAGGGATCAAACAGAGCAAGAGATTATTTAGAGCATAAGAGCGATGGTACCATTAATGGCATGAAACTAAAAAAGGAAAGAAAGAAATTTAAGATGAATGTCAGATAAGCTTCCCATCTATTAAGCTCAGTAAATAGCCTCCCATTGGAGATGCCACAATTAAACAGGACTGGAAGAAATATTGGTTAGTCTACAACAGGGAATAACTCTGCATAACAAAGCAGCTGAGCTAGCTGTCCTAATAGACTTTTTTTCTGTCTTTAATGTCTCTGATTCTGCAGCTCTCAAGCTCAACTGAGTAGATCTCCTAGTCCCCATCTAAGGGAAGCCCTTAAGAAACACCAAAAACAATATATCTAATCTTTTGATAGCTGTATAACAAGTCCCCTATGAAAACACATCTTGTTTTAGACACATTTATCTGTGTAGGAGTAGATAGAGATAGATAGACATGTCTAAAGAAAGATGTATGTGTTCAATAAAATACAGTAATAGTATGTGCTTGCTTGCCAGTAGCTTCATTACATTTCCCTTCGTTATCTCTCACACTTCCAGGCTGTGCCCACAACAGCCAGGAGAAAACGTCCACCCTCCCTCACTTTCAGTTTAAACAGAAAACTGTAACCTTGCCTCCTAAACAGAATAAACATTCAGAGAAGGCTGTCTTGCACACTGTATTCCACTCATTAACTGTGAGCCCTGGTAAATTATTCATGATATGCAATAAAATAATGAAGAGTCTCCCTTCTAGTGGAAGAGACAAATTTTACACTCTAGTGCCATCACATCTCTCCAAAAGTGGGGTATAAACCCTCACCTTTCTAGCTGAAAACCTCTTTTGTACCAGCATTATAGTGCCCTGGTATGCTCAGCCTTACAACAAAGGGAAATGTCTGGAAGAACTACTCTCTTCCTAGTAAACATGTGGAAATGACACAGACCTGCAGCCTTTCCACAAAGGAAATCCATGGCAGGGAGGAATTTGAGCCCCAGTCTACTAATATTGAGAGCTATGATCACAGTAAGTGCATTTTCTACTCTATCTATTATTCTATGCTTTTAAATGAGGGACAAAGTAAGAGAAGTGGAATAAAAAGTTTCACTCAATATCAGATTGCCATCCACTTGAGCCTTTTTCCACATACGATTTTTATAGGGAAAGGTAAATCAGATAAATTAGCAAAATTCAGGCAAAGCATGCGAAAGATGTCGAGAATTCTGGCATGCCAGTAACTTTCAGCATATGTGAGGTGCCAAACACACATATATCTATCACTGAAATCAATGGCATTTGGAAAGATTGCTAATGCCCATTGTCTAACAGTCAGAGGTTAAGGACAGACTCATCACCTCCTTGGGAAATGTTATTACTTGGGCAACATCTTGGGAAAAAGAAATTGTGCTCTTCAGAACAATTGTTCACAAAGGGTCAACTGAGGAAGCAGCAATAAAAGCTGACATTTCTCACTGGCAACATGCTGTTCGTCTCTGCTTGTGCTGGCAGGTTCCTCTGCCTCCCTCTGTTTGATGCTGATTCCACCTCATAGAGTAGAGAAGGCTCAGCAGTTGGCCAGATCGAAGGGGAAGAGTTTTCAGCCTGAAACTGCTTGAAGTAGTTTTAGCTGCAGAATCTCTTTTCACGATGATGGTGTGTGACCTAGTGAGAGCAGGTCCCTTGGCACAACGATTTTAGCTTTAGTACAGTTAAGACTAGTATTGCCTCTCTTTAATCGAACTATGACAAATAATTTAATGCCCAGGCAAAAGCAAAATGACCAAACCTGGACAACTCTGTGAATGCTGAAGTATCGCTGCAAAGTGATACAGAAAACAATAATACATTTTTATCCCTCTTTGGATTTCTCAGGATGGAGGGAAAAAAAAGAAGGAAGTTAATGCATCTGCTGGTGGTTCCCTAGGTGTATTAATCTTAATATGTCAGTAAGGACAAGGTTTATGTGCCCCAAAATGGAAAATCCCTGACTGAAGGGTCACCCAGATGACACTGTGAACTCATAAACAGATAAGATTTCTTCACATGCTTGGCTGAATCATCATTTTCATGGCCTGGTTGATTTTCTGATTTACCACCCTTGAATGATTAATTACTTTTACATAATGTTGTGCTGAAGATATCACTCTTGCTTTAAAGCTACTTATTGGCATATATGAATAGATTAGAAGACCCATCTAGGAAAAGGAGGCAAGTAATTTCATGATCATTAAAAAGCAGCTGTGGAATTCTTAATCTAGCACACGCACACAACTGCTAAGGAAAAGGCCACTAAATCACATGAATTAGGGAACGGACATGTCAAGCCAAATTAAATCTTTGAAGCAATTTGGAAGTTTCACTGACTTTTGGCTTTTCTGTTTTCTTTCTTTATGATCCTTCATATTTCATGGCTTCATACTGAAAATCACATAAAAATGGCTAAAACAGCTCAGGAACAACATGCAGCAGAAATCCCAAATGACTACATCATCAGAGTTCAATTTTGCAGCAGGGAGTACTTACTATGATTAAAGCTCAATATAAGCAAGTGACTTGCCAGCCTACATTGCTAAACAAATTCCAAATTCACTCTCTTGGTGAGTTTGTTTATTTTTACTACCCGGCACACTGAAATCCTACTGCTTACTTTTATTTACAAACCTAAAATCTCATGCTAAGTTCTTTCTGGGCAATTTGTTTTTATAATTTCTCCATTCAGGGCTTTCTGCCCTCTGATGCATTTTATTCATAGGCTAATAAAGACTTTCTTTTTTCCTGTAACCATGGGGAGTCAGCAAAACGGTTTGGGAACTTTACACCTCGGGCTGTGACTCCAGCATTGCACAGACCCAGCGAGCCCAGTCACACGCAGGGGAAGGGAGCCACTTGTGAGCCCTGCCAAGCAGAGGGAGCTCGCAGGGCTCAGGGCTGGGAATGCAGAGAGCCGCCGTAATCTTCAGGCATTTTCTAAGACCTGAAAAAAACTGCATGCCTCCACAAAATGCCTAGGAGTTTTTGAGATTAGGAATTGAAAAGAAAGATCTCTTAGAGCTCTTATCTCAATAAGGGATGCATATTCAACAGGAGAAGGGGAGCACGCTTGGCATGGTGGCGAGCGTTCGCCTTTATGCCAAAGCCCTGTAGGATCTAAGCAGCCAGGAAAACATATGGCAGGGAAACTTGTTTGCAGAGTGCTCTAAAATTAGTTCTTCATAAAATCCAGTCGGTACTTATTAATTAAAATACAGCCACAAAACATCTGACACCCCCGATGGCAGCCAACCAAGCCGTTTGTTCCCACATTTGGATGTGTCACAAGCCAAACAGTTCAGGCCAGCCCCGTGGCCATCAGGCAACTCTGAGGTGCTCGGAGCACCTAAAAGTGTTGGAGCACCAGCTAAAAACCACGGCAACACTGATGCTCTGCTGCTCTTCAAGTTGTTTTTTTTTTTCCAAATAAAGCCATTTCCTCTTCTGAATGAAAAAAGTTTTCATTTTGACGTGAAAAATTTATAAGTGTAAACCACGCTGCTGGAGTTGAAAATAATACAGCTCCACGCACTGCCTTCTCCAGACACTCCAGTGAAGTTCCTCTCAGGTTCCCTCATTTCATGCATCATTTGGAACTTGCTACCAGCATGTAGCAACACCATAATTGCTGTAAGCTCTGCAGAGTCGCTTCATGCATTATTTGACATTTACAGTTTGTTTTCTATACATTATCTATTCTATTAATATGACTCTCTTCTGCTAAATTCCTATTGATCATTCAAGCCTGCAGTGTGCATTCTGTTATTTCTGCATAGCACTACACAGGTTGGAGGGATTTTGCCCCAAAGCACTACATTCCTGTTTGTACTCTGCTTGCCACTCAAAACTGCATTTTTGCCTGTCCTCCAGAGCTCCACTCCCCATGCACATGGCACACAGGCTGCATCCAGACAACTTCACAGCTACATCAGTTTGACTGACTAAACCAGGCATTTGGAATATTTGCTAAACAGTAATACTGAGAAGGTTAAATCTCAGCAGGGCTCTCAGACAGGAACTGCATCTTGTTGTCTCAGGTTAATCATGTACCTAATTTGCTGATTATTGACTTGTTCCCACAAAGGATTTTACTCAGCTTGACATATGAGCACTGATCGCTGATGAACTGTCAAGCTGTTCACTGCTTTAGAGCTCATGTCCCTAACCTACAGAAACAAGGATTTTAAATTTCAATTTTAAAATATCGTCTGGTGTCAACTTCAGACTGTTTTCATTCATACAAAAGTGTTGTGATCCTTTCTGTCAGAACAAGGCTTCTTTTCACTAACTCAGGTCTATAACAGCTTGCCTTTCTTACTCTAAAATAATTTCTCTTGGTAGCAGCTTGACTGCATTTTGATTGCTGGGCAAAAATGCCACGGAATCTCCAGCTATAGCACGCTATTAACAAGCCCCAGGACCCTGCCTGAATGTGGGAAAGTTTGTGCTGGTTTATATTGCAGATTCAGACCAGATCTGTACTAGTTTATATACAACAGATTTCATTAACCCCACTTACGAAGAGGTTTAGAACTGCTTCCTCTGAAGATTGGAGAACAGGTCCCCTGAGGAGGAATCCAGCTCAAGAGGAAACACAGATGATGTTTCTCATTATTTAATTTAACATAAAGGTCACAAAATTTCTATTCTATCCATGTGAGGTGGAGTGAAAGAAAAAATTCTGCCTGATCACAGCCTTCTCATATGAGAACATCATAATGAAACCTAGAACAAATACATCTGATCATGCTGCAATATAAAGTTCATCCTGAATTAAAAATATATTTAGTACTATGAGCTACTTCCAACTGGATTTCTTGTAGAAGATACAGGCATACTTCCCTCATGTCTTAGTCAAAAAATTGAAATTAACCTGTATTTATAGCAAACTTTGATGATTGCTTTGGAGCTTTGGTTGCCCTAAGTAATTTTCATTTAATGATTTATACTTTTGGTTGTTTTCCTCAACTAAATTGCCATTTTATTAATGACAGAATAGGGAAAGTGAGCACTAAAATTCTGAATTAAATGAGACATGTGCAATGAATTATGCCATTACCTCTCTGGAACAGCTGAAGATCCACAGACATAATTTCACCCTCAAGACAGCATACTGAATGAAGCTTTACAGTCAAAATCAAAATATTTTTAAGAATGGCTCCCACCCTGGAACATATTCTCTGAAGATATATGTTTTGTGCTGCCTGGATGGCTGGAAATGACTGAAAATCAGCCACCAGCCCTCTGCAATTTCCCGTTTTTTTTAGTCTTTGTATCAAATTTCAGGACATCGTATGGTAACATGGAAAACTGAGCACATGTCCTCCCCTCCTTGGGCTGTGCCCTGCTGATCCTGATTTCTTACCAGTCAAACACACCCATTCAGTATCTCACAGAACATTAGAGAACAGCTTCCTACAGTAAATTGATGAATTTTGCACAGCCAAAGCTCCTTCTGCACAAATTCTTAGAAGCAAAGGTAATAAATCCTTGTCAACCCCCTAACTCCTTTACTCCCAAGTCTAATCAAAGGTTTTGGTCCTCAACTCATCATTTTTGTCTCACAGATAACCGGATAGTTTTATTTCAATTCATGCCAAGATTATATCAGAGATTGAAAACCTTGTTTGAATGGCAAGGATATAATTACCTCTTTTATAAATGTACTGTTGAAGTATGTGACAACCTAAAAATGTTAAGATTAGGATGGTTCAGTCAAATATCACAAATGAAGGAATCCAGGAAATCCCTAAACTTGGATTCAGTAAACTCCAACATAAACCTAACAAAGATGACCTAGATTTTGAATTCTGACAGTCAAAGTCAACAAACACATTGATAAAGTACCTGGGCATGTGATGGTGGGAGTCCTCTTCGTATATAAACACCAAAAAGAGCATCCTTCCCTAAGGATATGTTGAACTTCAGGAACTGCGGCTGGCTGATATGGATCTGAGACCTCCAAAAAACTCCAGGGGGCACCTCCTGGGTGACCCTGTGGCCAACTTCTGTTTCTCCACTATCTATGCTGCTATTCCTACTGACCCATGGTCCTATAAAACAAAAACAATTATAAATCAAATGAGATAACTGGTTTCACACAGGTAGTTTTATTCATTCAAGATGAACATCAGTGGCAGTGACACTTCTTAAATCAAACTGTAGCTTTCTTATTCTGATGCGATCTGTCTGCTGTTTTAATCAGTATGTAAGAGCAGGGCCCTTATATTTGAAGCAAGAACTCTGCAAACCTTTGTTTTCTGTGGAGCATCAGCAATCTTCTCATCCCTCAAACCCTTTAATTCTGTGATTACTCTTCACTGATCAAACAACAACAGCAGAGAGTCAATTAAGCACATGTGAATCTCCCTGTGCTCTTTTCAGTTGCATCTTGTACACAACCAGGGTATAAAAAGTTGCCAGAAAGGTGAACTGAAGGGTAACTTCAATCTAAATGAACTGATTACAGATTTTTATTACCACTGTTTTCTTCACTAAAGTAGTCCAACAGAGTATAGGTCACAGAAAAGAGAGTTGATAGAAGAAATGAAATGCACACAAAAGGGTTAAGAGGACAGTTTCTGTACTCTAACGTGCATCTTCTCCTTGAAACAGAGTTAGCACAACTCAGTGCAGAGGCTTTGAAGTTCCCTCTGCCTGAAGCAGGGTCTATCTACAAGTCTTTTTCCCTGGTGCTGTGGTTAGCTAAAATCCATCATTTATTGGTTTTTCAGCATGCATTATTGAAGACAAGATACAAGACCTTTCTGGTTGAGTGCTCTGGCTTTCAGCCCATGAAATAGTCAACTCTTAAAATATGGTGCAAATCCCTTCTGTTCTCAACTGAACAGGTTCTGAGGCTACACATATTTTAAACATGGAGTTAGCAGTGTTTTTAAGCTACAATATGCAGCAATGTTCGATTCTGTGTTCTGTACTCCCAAACAACATGGTGAGAAATCCATTTAAAAATTCTTAAAACAGACACTGTAATAAACCAGAAACCCACAGAAAATCACAGAAATGGAAAGGTATCACTAATACCACTATTGCCATAGACTGTATGGTTGGGATATTTCTGACACAACCTGAGAGAATTTGTAAAAAGTTCAGTGTTTACTTCATGGGGGTTTTTCTGCTGTGGTGGAATGCTGTTTTCAATAAATGGCAAGTTACTTTTGAAATATGTTCCAACACTGTATGAATGTAAGAGGAGGGCACAGAACAACGTATAATTCCAGCAGGTAAGTACATAACAGCTTTTCTGTCTTGACTATCTTTAATTGAGAGAGCTGCAAAAGCACGGTTTCAATTATAGATTCTAAATTATCTATGTTAGCAGCACTTACACTTGTACATAATGAAACAGATATTATGTTGGCAGTGTTTTGAAATGGTAAAAGAATGCTCTGAATACCAACTGCTATACAGTTTTGGCAACTTGCTTTGTTTTTTCATTTTGTATGTTAATGGGTCTACAATAACATCACAGCACTAACAAAGAAAGAGAAAGCAGAAGAAGCTGCAACCAGAGGCTGCAAAGAAAGGAAAAATGGCTGAGAGTGTCAAGCAATGTGCCCTTAGAGCCACCAGAAGCACAGACAGCAGCCACATCCAAACACCTCCCGCTTCATGGAAACTACAGGATTTCTTTTCTAATGGATTACTGCAGCAGAGGATATCTCAAGGTTCCTATCTCAATGAAGGCAGGCACCATCTCACTGGAATTTAAATTAGTTCTTATCCACCCATGTGGAGAGGGAAATCAGGGGCAGAGAACACACCAAAAATCACCTATGGCATGTTAAGCTGGAATCACTGGCAGAGCTGGGAAGTCAGCAAAAGACTGCAGGCACCTTCACCTCCTTTGAGACCATTACATTTACTTCACAATTCAAACATAAGGTAATAAATGATGAATATTCTTTCAGTATTCTTAAAAAGCGTGCTGTAAATAATTTCTTTGGAAACAGACTGAACATTCTTTAATGAACATCAACGGTTTCTAACCTGCAAAAGGCTCCTTGACACACTCTAAGGAACATTGTTCTTCAGGAGCAAAATATCCGTAGCCAACCAGTCAAAGAAAAAGCTATTTCCAGGAATTATTGTTATTATCCAGTGCAGCAAATGTAAGGAGCATGTGAATGGTAAGGCCACAATAGTCTCTGCTGGCAGTTACAGTTTCACTGGCTATTAAAGCAACTCCAAAACTGTCAATGGCGTTTGCTAATTATGTATATATTCTCTAGAATTGTAACTTTATAAATAAATTTAATTCTAATGGAGGATTGAGTTTTAGTATTTCTGGATAAATTGGGCCTCAGCTTCCTTTGGATATCCAAAATTCTGCTTTGTATTTCTCTCTGGGAAAGGTCATTTTTCAGGACTCAAGGGTCCTCATATACATCAATTAAGCTAAATGATAAAATTTCAGCCATCAGGAGAACCAGAGATTCATTCATACCACTTCAGCATGCAAAGGTAAAAAAATGTNCCCTTGTATTTGCCATCAAAATGTTGGTGTTATCACAGTGAAATAAAAATTGGTGAAAACTGCAGATAAGACAATTAAATTTGTAGTTACTACTGAGCCTAGAGACATGATTCAGGTTCCTAACACTGAAATAATTCTGTTCAGTTTGATATTATCCTTGGGAGCATCTCCCCACAGATGTGCTTTTTATTTTGCTCTACAGCACCAATGACCTGGTTTCTAGTTCTCCAAACCACTCCTGGAACATCTTAGGAAAATCTTCCCAGGAAGGGAATTGTGGCAGGGGTTCACCACAGCAGAGGATTTCAAAAGCAGGTTAGATGATCAACTCTCACAAGTGACTGAGATATATTTAACCTGCAGCAAAGAATGGGGCAGATGGGTGACTCTTTTCAGTCTGTATTTCTGTAGTGCAGCATATTCTATACCCAGCCTGTGCCACATCTGCAAGGAACAGCTGCTGCCTCACCTCTGGCATGCTGAAAGGATCCTTTCCTTTGGCTTCTAGGAATTGAATTCATGACATCCTGTTTTTACAGAGCTACATTACAATGCTGTAATAACAAAATTTGGAAGTGCTTGACGTTATACTAAAATCTAGGTTTCATATTTGCAAGCTTAGCTAACAACTTATAAAATTTAAGTCCAACAAGATATCGAAAGATTATCCATTATTGAACCATGCTCTCATAAATTCCTCCTGAGTTATCCTTGCTTGTGTGAGACACAAAACCAGTGACAGCATCTTGGTTCTGTTCCTTGCTCTGATACTGCCAGTGCACCTGGGCTGGTCATGATCTTGCTGTTCTCAGATGCCTACTTGTAAAACAGAATTATTAACAATGACAGAATTATTAACAATTCTCACCTTGAAGATGAGGAAGGCAGAGCAGTAAATATAAATTTACAGGAGATATCTCAGCACTGGCCTCTTCATGTTCCTTCCGCCCCAGGATATAAATAGAGAGAGGAAATGCAAAGGAGATATGACCACTGAATCTACCTTCATTAATAGGCTAAAGTTTATTTTTTTTAACCTGAAAAGCAGACCATCATCCTAGCTTTGGTATTTGCATGCCTTTTTCTTCACTAACAACTTCACTGGCAAACCCTGTCACTAGAGACTCAAACTTTTTTTATAGCTCCCTTCAGTCCTCACCTCCTAATGCAGAGAATGTATCTTGCCACCTGACTCACTCCCCTCCAGATATTTTTAGAAGCTTTTCTGTTTGATGGACCACTGCAGATCACATCCAAAGAGCATCAACTGCATTTAAGTGAAGTTACAGATGTGACAAACTGACAAATCTGTGAAGAAAGACTAACCCAAACTACTCATACTGCTGTGAACAAATGAATCCCAAGATTATTCTCTCTGTTGTGGGTGACTGTTGTAAAGTTCCATGTTTATCTCATAACCCCAAAGATACTTGATTTTTTTCCCCTGTCATTTTCTCTCTATAAACATCTACAAAAGAGTTTTAAAAGCATACTTCTTCATCTTACCCAGGGGAGCCATTTCAATCACTCAGTCAAACATATATTCATCAACTAAATAACACTTATTCATTTAAACTGCTGTTTTATTTACCCAGCTGAATTACTATTTTGGCATATACATTTGAAAAGACTGTTTTAGCATTCAAGTGTATTTGCCTTTGGAGCTATCAGACAGGCAATCCATGACAACAGCAATGCAAACTCCCCCTGCTAAGTTGTCAGCAGGTCTCATCTGTGAGCTGGAGGTCAGATTCAAGGTGGCAGCGGATGGGACATGCCCAGTCAGCCCTTAATTTAACTGATGTCAAGCAGTGTCAGCTATGGAGGCAGAGCTGTATTTACACTGAAACCAGATATACTTGATTATTTATAACTACAGTACCCTACACTGTAGCTAAAATTAAAAATAAAAATGAAATCTGGCTACCAGCAGTGTCACACCACAGACATCACATTTAAACAGCAATTAACTCCAGTCCTGTGACTGTGTGCCTCTATCACGGGGAAGACTGCAAATTGCATCTTGATAGCACTCTTGAAAAATATCTAGCAGAAAACCATTCCAATGGATCAGAAATGAACTATCAAGATAATGTGGAGAACCACAAATTAAATACAAGGAATAAATACCACCAGGGTTGGTTAAATTTTTACCTCCTTTTCCTGTATTTCTTACATAAATCACTGCTACAGACATAGTTTACCTTATCTTTTTATCTAGGTGATTTTTCTGTTGTTCTTTTTATATAGCCAGGGATTTTCAAATATGACTTGGAATTCTGAAGAAATTTATGGTACAGCTGTGTAAAGGAAACCATTCAATATAAAAACAGACTCCACTGACTTTTTGCCAAAAAAGACCGTGTGAGAATTACTATGGCTCTCTACGATAGTTCAACATTTTTTCCTTAGGTAAATTTGCTACTTATATGACCAGACATGTCTTACTGTTCCAGAAAGGCAAATAAAATAAAGTAGAAAATGTCTTTTCTATACAAATCTCTTCAGTGGAAATATCAGTGCTATGCACTGTTACCATACTGACAACTCCCTATATGAACTTACACTTCAAATTATCTACTATCACCTAAGTGCCCTAGGACTCAGGTGAGAGCAGATTATTTCTGAAATGTGTACAATAGATTGACTGCTACTGCAAAACAAATTCCCTCAGCTGCAATGAGCTAAAAAGGCAGGCAATGAGAGCTTGTCTGGAGGAGCTGCTGTGGCACATTTGAACTTCAGTTCTGCTGCAGACGCTGAGGTATCAGTGAGCTCTGTTTTGGGAAGTAAGAAGGAAGGAAGCTTCTGAGTTCTGATGCCAGGAAAACAAAGCTTCTGGTGCAAACCTCAGGTTGTCTGGTCAGCATCCTAAATTTCTATTGTAGCAAGAAGAAAGAAAATCTTCAAAGGGAGTGACTGCATAAGACCCTAGCTTTGGCTCAGCTGCAGCCAACCAGTGTGGCAGTGAAACGAAGCAGTTTGCTTTTAGGAAAATATGACACACCTGATACACACCTAAAAATTTAGGCACATCTTCATAGTCATATGAGCATGCCTTCACAGGGTCACTGCTTTCAGAATCAAAATGAAATTGTAACTGAAATAAAATTCTGTTGGTTCACTGCATTTCACAAAGAGCTAATACATACTAGTATGGATTTCTAAATCAGGGTAACAGTCATCTGTGATGGCATATACCAAACTTCATCACTTAACTTTGAACAGAGCAACTCATGCTATCACCATTAACAGACCTACAGATCTAAAACTCCATTTCTGCTGAATTTAGCCAAACCCTTTGCTTTTCTAAGACAGCCTTTGAGTCTGGTGTATTTTCAGAAGACCACATCTGCAAGCCCTCATAGCCTCCATCTTAAGAGTTCTGCTTGCTAACGTTAATTAACATCTACATTACATTAGCCACGCAGCTACTTAATAAGATTAATCCACCTGGAAAATGATGGCTTGTCTTGATTAAACTGAGCGAAGGTAACAGAAGTGACATTTAAAACACATCGACTGTTATTACATTTTGATCGTCTGTTTCAAAGCCTCTGACAGGAAATGGTAGAAACCGGGAGATTCATGTTGTTTACACTGGTAATGAGGGATGAGTTTATCTTTTACAAGACACCAAGAGCTGCCTGCAGCTGCTGCCAGTCCTCAGCCCGAGTGCTGGGGCGGTTTCAGCAGCAGCACGGCCGGGGGTAGCATGGGTGCAGTGAGTCAGGAGCTGCTCTGCTCGCATCTCAACCCCAGCTCATCCCTCTGCCAGGAGGGCAGATCCTCCCATTCCAGAATTTTGTTACTCCTTTAGCATTGCCTGCGTGCTGCATTGCTAATAAAATATCTGAACTATTAGAAAAGCGTTTGTGCAAACCGAAATGTGACTCGCAGCTGCAGCATCTGGCAGAGCTCTCAATATCCTTTGGAGAGAGCTGGAGACAACCTGTACAGCTCCACAATGACTGCTGAGCTCAGCTCTCCACATCTATCCAAGGAAAATTTCTGCTACATCAGTAGAAATCTGTTTTTCCTCTCTCTCATCTCAAGCAAGATGGTGCCAAATTTAACAGCTATTTAAAACTTTCTTAGTTTCATTATTGACATTATATTTGCAATTCTGAGTTTGATATATCTCGAAACAAGTATTTTTCATGACACTTCAGTACTTTAATATTTAGTAACTGTAATATTTTTGAAAAAGTCTTTCTGAAATCCACATACACTGTGGTAGACTTTGTGGAAGACCTCAATCTGAGCATGAACTTGGATCAGGCAGGTTCATCCAAAGAGAAACAAACCTGGGATTATGTGAGTATCAAAACACAAATTCATATCAACTTTTTCAAAATAGTCAGTGTTTATTATACCTAAAGAGATCTTTCTGCAACTGTCCACAATTACTTTTGGTGTCTTTTAAAATGGGAGAGTCTAGAATCAGAGATCATAAACTCTTCCTGTGTTTTTCAGCTTTCTAGAACATTACTGTAGCAAACAATCAAGAAAAAAAGCACTAAGTCAAATTTGAATTACTAGAAAATTTGCTAAATTTGTAGCACATCAAAGACAATATGTCCTAAGCAAAAAAATTGACACCAAAGCATTCTTTATATGGGTTTCCAGCTGGGATTAGTTAGGATATTTCTACATAAATTGTAGGTCCTCTGATATGATTAAAGCTGAATTTATGGTATATTCTGTCAATTAGAAAGGAAACAGCACACAGTCACAGATTTTATGGAAATGTGTGTCTAGCCCACCACATAACTTTAAACATAGAAAACTTCTGGCATAGATTAACAGAATTTAATAGATAAATGCCATAAGGTCATCTATTTCACTTATTTTTGAAAAAACAATTATTCCCAAACATGTCTCTTTTCTTTCCCCCCACTTTCCCCCTTAATTTAGATTTATGACACCGAAATTCTAACATTATCCTTATGCAATGTAAGACATACATAAGATCTAAATGGGCTTCTCTCTCTGAAAGCTTTTTAAATGTCATTACAATCTATCTCATCCCTGCAGAAATTCCAAGGCAGTATCACTTTTTGGGGTTTTATGCACTATGAAGGGATACCGCCTTATGATCTGTATTAAGAAAATAATTTTTGTCTCCTAATTTAAATCCCTAGTTGAACACAACGTTCACAGCATGGTGGACTTCACTTGCAGTTTTAAAGCAGGACTGAGAATTTTTCTGCCCATTGCACTTGCCTCTTCCTTTCAGACATACCCACCATTAGTGAGATGTAGTGTGTAATTACAAAAAACCTGAAACTGTGTTATCTTAATAGTGAATTTTGTTTTCATTCAGATAGGAAAATGCAGTAATAAAGTAATTTACATGCCTCTTAAATTGCAGTTTTATTATTTCCTACCAGAATTTAGTCTCTTAATAAGGAACAGGCAGATCAAATTGAATACCTGCCTTTTTTTCCCCCTCCTTTCAAATTGCTCTACTTTAAAATGCTTTGCTTGCTGAGTAGGCACAGCTTGTGTTTAAGTGGTCCTTCTCAGACTAGGGGTTAAAGGTTTCTTTGGGAGACCCATGTTTTGAAAAGAATGGCTTCATCCTGAGTAATGTCAATTATAGAAAGGTCATTCTCCACAGCCAGAGCCCTGAAATGGTTGTTGTGTTAAAAGCTGTCAGAGGCTTTCCTAAAAACTGCTGGGATAGCAATATTAACTTAGACATAATAAAAATAAAGGTGAGGTAGAAAAACTTCTCACCCTTCCCAGCTCTAAGAATTTGTCTTTTCGGTATTTCTTGTGTTCATCCAAACCTGTCATTCATTTTATTCCACTGTGGAAGATTACTTGCCTAAATATTGTTCTTCCTCCTTCTCCCATGTTACCAGCATTTCAGCAACCTTCTACAAAATGTCAGAAGAACAAGTAAACTTTTCCAACATGCTCTGAGGAAAGCTAACTGCTGCAATTTAAGACACAACCAGCAGTTCTGTCTCCTTGTCTCCTCTACAGGAGGTTACCACTCCCAGAACAGCATCTCAGCCTCTTCAAATGTGCAAAGCTAATTAGAGTGGGGCTGGGATAAACCGCCAGAATTTGCACTGAAGTGCCCCAGGCAGATGAGCACATTCCAATTCTGCAGTCCTGCTGCCCTATATTTGCACAGAGATGGCAACAAAAAGCTGCAGGGAGGGAATTGGGGAAGGTGTTAAAGCCCTGCAGTTGTCTGCTAAATGACCATAATTGCCGACCTGAGCTCTTCAGGTTCCTGCCCAAAACCACAGGGTCTCTCACCTGTGCACAACCTGGAGGCAGTTCAGCAGCAATGCAAACATTCTGCCTCGCACTTAGGGATGTGCTGTTCACGCACTTTGACCTACAGCCAGTCAGAGATGAAAGCCAAACCAATGAACACTTGTCTACAATTTTCAGGTTTTTGGCACCATCGGGATGTAGGATTTCATGACAAGGAGGAAGTCAAAACTAGATCCTCCATGGAAAACATGGAGAAGCTGAGGTTCAGCAGCAGCACCATTGATTGAAAACAGAAGAAAATCCATAAAATGATCAAGCTCATAAAACAACTCAGTTTCCTTTCCCAGCTCTATTTTAACTGTTTTCCCAATACAAGTATCCTGTGTCAGCATTTGCTTCTAACACTTGCCTTGGCAATTACCGAGTTTAACGTGAACCACAGGTCCTGAGTGCAGGACAGAGCTCAGCCTCTGAACAGAACTCTTCAGCTGACAAAAATCAAGTGCTCAGACTTCAGTTCCAGTCACGCCATCCACCATCCCAGCATATTAAAGCGTGGGAGGTGCTTTGTTTAATTGTAACATTCTGTTCTGCCTTGTCCCCACAATTTTTATAATAACCACAAAAGACCTTAACCATGATGTAGCAGAGAAAACCCCTGAACCTCACCAGCAAAAAGCATCCCATTTAAATGATTAAAATCCTTTCTGTGACATGTAACTTCTCTGTGCTTTTAACACGTTTTCTCAGCTTAAGAAAGTGTTTCTGGTTCTAGGTTTTACTTATTTTTTCTTTCCACTGCCATATCTTTGTCATCCTCCTCTGGAACACAGTTTTTCTTTAAGAGCAAAAGAAACCATTTGTTGTTTAATTTCTCCCATTAATATCCCAGGACAGACTGTACACCATGGGTCAAATTCTGCTGCCCTTGGTGTTGCTATTACAATTCATCTGAGAAAGAAGAACCAGGGATGTGGTCCTGGCTGCAAGCCAGTTCTTGACTTCTCTCAAGCACTACAATGCACTTCTACTAAATGAAGCTTTTCCCAGAGTCCCAGAACTGGTCAGGTTGGGAAGGATCACAGTCATGGATCCAGTGCATCATGTGGTCCAACCCCCGTGCTCCAGCAGGCTCATCCCAGAGCGCAGGGCACATGATTGGTGTCCCGCAGGTTCTGCAATATCCCCAGGGAGGGACAGTATGATCCAGTGCTTGGTCACTGCACAGGTGCTCTGCCTCACGTCCAGCGGAGCCTCCTGAGCACCAGTTCCTGCCTGCTGCCTCCTGCTCTGTTGGCTGGGAGCACTGTGCAGAGCCCGGGCCCTGCTCCGAGCCCTCCCTGCAGATATTCGCACAATTAACGGCGTCGCCTCTCAGTCACCTCGCCAGCTGAACAGCCCCAGCTCCCTCAGCCTCCTCTTTCTCTGAGCTCTCTAAGCTGTACCTGGAAGAAGAACACGTAGCCAATAAACCCAGCTCACTTCTGTGAGCGCTCCCCCCGCGCCCGGAACATCACAACTTCATCAGCCATGAACCAGAAATCAGCACAAGCACCGACCACGGGGCAGGGGCAACGAGAGCCGGGGCAGGGAGGGGGTGGGCGGCATTTTGGGGCGGTCTGTGGGGATTTGGTGGGGTTTTGGGGCAGTTTGACAGTGTTCTGGGGCGGTTCAGCAGCATTTTTGGGCAGTTTGTGGTGGTTCTGCAGCGTTTTGGGGCTGTTTGGCAGCATTTTGAGGTGGCTCAGCAGCAGTTTGGGGCAGTTCGTGGGTGTTTGGCAGCGTTTTGGGGTGGTTTGTGGGGGTTTGGTGGCGTTTTGGGGCAGTTTGTGGTGACCTGGGGCAGTTCGTGGGGGTTNCAGCCCGTTGTTGAAGGTCGGAGCCTCGGCCGGCTGCAGCTGCCAGTTCAGCCCCAGGAGATGCATGGCTGCGGACACAGGGGACACAGACAGCGGTCAGCGCGGCGGCGACACCCCCCGCGCCCCGCCAGGATGGGGATGGATGTGCTGGAGGAGCCGGCAAACAGCGGCGCGATAACACCCCGCTCCCCCAGCCCACCCCCGCTAAATGCCAAACAAACAAAAGCCAGCCCTGGTGACTCACACACCTGTCTGGCACTGAAATACAAAAGGCAGGATGCTCACGACTCGGGGCAGACCCGGATACCACGAGCCGCTTTCCCGACTCAGTGCGGGGGACACATCTCGGGAAGCAAAGCACTTGCTGCAAGCACCAGCTCCGAATTTAAATTATAGGTGGTAATTTATATGTTGATTATTAAATTGGCTTTAGCCCTATGTAAAGTAGTGACTTGGTAATGCGATTATTTTGTGTTTAGTACAACTTACTTAAATCAATAGATTAGAGTAATAGAATCACGGAATGGTTTGGGCTGAAAGCAACCTGAAAGATCATCCAGTTCCAATCCCCGGCCATGGGCAGGGACGCCCCCCACTACACCAAGTTGCTCTGAGCCTTGTCCAGCCTCACCTTGAACCCTTCCAGGGCTGGGGCATCCCCAGTTCATCTGGGCAACCTGTGCCAGGGCCTCACCGCTCTCACAGGGATGAATTTCTTCCCAACACCCAGCCTACCCCTACTCTCTTTCAGTGTGAAGCCATTGTAGAACCTCCCATCTTCATTTTGTAGATTGAGCTTCCCTGACCAGCCCAGGGCTGTGCCAATCCTTTCACCTCACGGTTTTTTGGCCCCGAGCCCCGCACAGCAGGGCAGGTTTGCCTGCTCAGGGCCATGGGCTCTCCAGCCATCCCCGTGGCCACGTCAGAGGCTGTACAGCTGCACCTGAACACGAGCTGAGCAGTGGGAGCAAGGCCAAGCACGCCCTGCACAAGTGCCGAGTTATAGGCACTGTGGCAGGGCTAATTGAATAAGTCCTGTGCATAATGCATGAGACTTGACAGGTCTGAATCACTCAGCCAGTGGATTTATGTGCATCTTCACCTTGTATAAACACAGCTACCTGCACACTCTCATCACATTATCCCCGTGGCACTCTCAATACAGCAGAGTGGTGAGGGATAAAGCCCGCCGAGCTGCTTCTTTCCCTTTCTTTGCATCTTTCTGCTTACACAGGATGTATGTAAACCTATATACCACAGAGAACAGTGTTTCCAGTCATGCCAAAAGGTGTTTGAGAGGATTCACTGTGAATTTGCAGGCAGGGAAAAAAAAATGATTATGGGCACCCTTAGAATTGTTCTCTTCTGCAGTGTCAGATCCACACGAGATTATCAGATATTTTGCATCCAATTCAAAGTGATTATAGTGGTCACAAATGGCCCAGCAGTGGCCACACACTAAGCGTTCAAAGAGTAAATGTTAGGGATAGGAGAGGCAAAACACTTCTCACAGAAAATGCCATTTACAGCGCTGGAGCTGCCACTCAGATGATCTCAGAATGCAGGGAATCATTTAGATGTGACTGATTCATATGTGCATTCCTAAGCCCCAAGAAAACAAAAAGCACCCCCACCCTCAGAATCCATCAATCCCAAGCCCTGGAAATCTCTCAGCACGAAATCTATGCAGAGTTTAACCTCTGTGTTTTTGACAAAAGCAGCAGGGGAGCAAGACATCTTTCCTAACACCATCCTTCCCTGGACATCCAATGGAGATGTCTAATAGTAGCTAAAATCAGGGCACATTTTCTGTGAAAAGGGCAGTTGCCAGATTTCATATTCATGCTGAATTTGCAAATTTTGTTTCTATTACATCAAAATACCTCACAAAAACAAAAAAATGTCTCAAAGCCTCTGGTATGTTAAATACCAGCCATGAACTTGAGAAGGATATTTTGCAAAGAAACTACTCAAAATTTATTTCTACAGAATGTTTATAAATCCTTGGAATATAGACAAGAAATTTATGTGGGATCAAATGATTTATTCAATTACAACTTACTTGCCTTGCCAAAACAAACATTCTAAAAGGCTTTTTCAGTCTAATCTCAAGTGACCAGTTTTTTATTTTTTTAAGTATGGCCAATGAAACTGAAAAATCATTCACACAGCTCAAACCCCACCAAAGTGCAGCTTATCCAAACTGCCCCACTGGGCAGAGATGGCTGTGCCAGGGCTGGGACAGCAGAGGAGCAGCTCAGGGCGTGTTTGTGCTGTCAGCAATTCCCACACCCTGCACAGGCACCAGATTCAGCTGGACCAGCCCTGAAAGCCTGGAGTGCATAAAGATTAAGTGGAATTTCAAAGCCCCGCAATGCAAACAAGTCACAGAGCAGAATTAGACTTTTGTGTTTTATACTCTTCAGTGTGTCTATTCAAAGTTGCCATTTGTATTTTATTTTATTGCGAGTGTAACCATAAATGTAGGTCACTTGCAGAGATGAAAGCCTGCTGCTTCAAGTGTTAACCAGTCCTTACAACAGGGAGATAAAGAAATCATAACTAATAGTCTGTCCAGGAAAATTATAGTTGCTACCTTATAATTACCAGGTAAATTCAGACAAGGAATTATAAAAGATCTTATTAACATGGTATTAAAAAAACCCCTGTGATCCATCCGCTTCGAAGCACACCATGGTTTCATTAATAACTGTGTTTTAATCATGGATGCATGTTAGGTAGGAGCAATTAGAGCTCCTTCCTAACGGGGCAGGGATTTGCACGTCTGTTCCACCCCTCCTGGAGCCTGAGAATCTCCTGCACAGCTCACACATCCGTGAGGTGATGCACCAACTTCCACTGAGACAGCTGCAGCCACAAACACCAGGAACGTTCCCCTTCCACCAGGAATGAGTGCAGGAAAGTGTGTCAGGGGCCTGAGGGGACAGCGCCGTGCCTCACGGCACTGAGCAGAGCGGCAGCCGAGCAGGGGGAACAAGGAGATACCTGCTCTCTGCTGCTTCACAACGCCGTGAGATGGCAAATTTATATGATTAACCTTTCGTTCTGTTAATCAAACAAAATGCCTGCAGCAAAGGAATAAGGAGAAGCCCGTTTAATTAGAAATGTGGGGATCCACGCAGAAGTTGACTGTATGTGTCTCAGAGGAGGAATTTGGGCTAGTCAATTTGTACCTGTTTGCTGGTTCCTCTGCTTTTCTTTTCTAGTTTGAAACTGACTTTTTTTTTTTTTTTTCCCAACAACAGTTCATGTATCCACAAATTATATTTTGCAGAGCACTTATTATTTTTGTGTGTTTGCTTTCCCCCCCCTCAACATTTAAGCATATTTTCAAAGGTCTCTCTGATACTTGATTTTCAAACACTGGGTTTGTCAGAATTTATAGGGTTCATTTAACACTAATATCTAGTAATTCAGGATAGTGTATTTATAATTTCTAAACCATAAGAATTCAGAAACAATACATTTGGAAGTAAAACCTTTGAGGTTTAGGTCAAAAATAATAGGCAGCCTGTCACTCCCACTCTGGCACCATTCACATACAGAGAGCAAAAGCATCTGGCAGCTGAACCTGCATGCCCAGCAAGAACAAAAGCAGAGACCTGGTTCATCACTCCAGGTGGCAGAGCTGCCAAGATCAGCCTAAGACTTACATAAGATAGAGATTGCTAGAGTGAATCACATCTTATTTTAAGAAGTCCCAAAAGGTACACAAATCCACAGGAAATTGATAAAACTTACATGCAAATAATCTTTAAATTCTCTAAACTCAGCAGTGTCCCCACATTCCTCTTCCACTGATCTTCTCTCATTCTGGCCATGAGCCCACTGCCCACTCCAGTCAGAGTTTTCTCTAAAGGACAATGGTTTCCAAGTTCAGGAAGCTCTCTGTCTTGTCTTTGTACTCTTGTCACTCTTGACCTTGTACTTTTAAAAGGAGAGACCTCTGGTGTCTTTGTGAGCTGGAGATCTCCCTGTAGTACAGCTCAGTGTCTGCCAACAGGCGGAGCAGAATGAGGATTTTCACTTATCCCTTTACTTGATGATATTCTTTCTCAAAGGGAGAAATATGCAGACTAACGATCCATCATTTCCCCAATTCCTACTGCATCTTCCCAGTTAGAGTCTGTAAAATACACACTGCTTGCTTGTTGGAAAATTCAGTATTCCCTAAGCAACTCAAAAATATGGGAGGATTATACAACTGAACAGAATTAAGAATGTTTCCATAATTTAACTTCCAACTAGTCATGCCTGTTAACCCCTGAATTAACATCATCCACAATGAACCCACCAAACTGTGACTTCACTTTGTCAGGAGACATCCAGTGTTTGAGCAAGAAATCACTCCATTGTATCATGAACAACATGAACAAACATACACTAAACGCACATTTGCTGTTCAAAGG
Source organism: Donacobius atricapilla (assembly GCA_013397315.1). NCBI lineage: Eukaryota > Metazoa > Chordata > Aves > Passeriformes > Mimidae > Donacobius > Donacobius atricapilla. The sequence continues at coordinate 1,276,702 of WBMY01006641.1, forward strand.
CATAGGAGCAGAAATGTTCAAAGTTTCCTTTCCATCCACTCATGAGGTGAATGATGATGCAACTCTTGTTATTTATTATGTAGTTTTCAGCAACATCAAATTAATTTCCAAGCCAGGTCTAATGAATCACAGACATGATGAAACAAGAGGTACCTAATAAATCTCAGCATAATGTTAATTTCATAGCATCTATATTCAAAGACCTATCTGTACACCTATTCTTTTATTTCATGTGTTCTGAACATTGTTTTAATGCACCACAATGTTTGTATGAAGCAAAAGATAATTAGTGTTTTGTACTTCTGGGTGCACATAGATGGGTATCCAAACAACCTGAAAAGAATAAATGTATTCCCCCCAAATTTTAAAATGATTAAACATTATTCTATGCTTACTTGTATTAAATCTTACTAAGCTGAAACTCACGGTCCTTCATTAGACACTACTTCTTGATCATGCAGCAGAACTTGAGGAATACCAGAAATTGATCTTACTGATCTCAATTATTATTCATAAAATAACAGTTACTTAAAAGATTAGAAACATAGTAATTTAAAGTTTTATTATTCCACTGGAGAAAGAGGTTCAAGTTCAACCGAAGTCACAAGTGAAACGAGTGCATTAGGCCTGTTCCCCAGTGGTTACTTGCCCCCATTACAGAAAGGATGCACAATCCATCACAGCTGACAACCTCTCCTCAAGAGATGCCCGAGACAGGAATAGCAGGGGGCTGAAAGTCAGGAAAGAGCAGTGGGGAAACTGCATGGGAAAAACTTGCACGGTGCTGCAGACACTCCAGCTAACTCTAAGCAGTGCTTTCAGGGCTCTGCTGAGGAGTGCAGATCCTCGGTCGCTGTAACAAGGGAAGTAAAAGCCTTTCCCAGCTCCTCTCATATCTGAAGAGGTTGGAAGACAGTTCACAACCACACAAATGATCAGAATTTGCTGAACTAAAGCTCAGCTGCGACCATACTTTGCTAATGTGCTTTACAATTAACAGGCACTGAACAGAGGACAGGGAGGCTTTGTCGGATGGAGCACTGCACGTGTTCCTTTATGCACAAGGTATGTCACCACTGGGGACAATCTGTAAAAATCCTCTCCCACAAAAACTGGACTTGGCAACACATATGCCAGACAAAGATTTCAATAAATCACAGATGATTTAGAGAGGCTGGCACCACCCTCTGCTCGATAATTTTGTTGGCCAGCCTTCAGCCACATTTGCGGCAGGAGCAGTACAAGCACTGTCAGGATGAAGGTGGGATGGGATAGGAGTCCTTGACTAGAGCTGAGGAAGGAGTGTCAAAGCAAGCTCACAATTATATTCATGCCCTTTGATATTCTGCTATTGGCAGGAAGGGACAGTGTCTCCAGGAGCTCTAACCTGCAATCCACCTGTTAAACATCTGTGCTAGAAATATCATTATCAAAGAATGTGAGTCTTGCTATGTAAAAGGAGCAGTCTTAAAATAAACAACATGAGCAAGTAGCACCTTTCCTTGCTAGAGACACAATGACGTCTCTCCTAAAATTCAGAAGTGTCAGAACTTTCTATTCTTCCTTGAATATCTGGTGTGACCGTGACAAGGATGCCAGAGTTCTCCTGAGGGTATCCAAGAAATGTCACAGAAATTGATCACATTCCCACGCCTTTTTCTAAAACAAAACAAAAGCCACATGGCTTGCTGGGTGGACATCTGCCACTTTTGATATATTATCTACAGGGAAGTCTAAAGTACTATTTTAAAAAGTCCAAATTCTATCATAGAAAACGGGCCATGCAGGGAAGAGGGCACAGTCTGCTGCTGATAATGCATTATTCAAGAAGAGGCCTGACCGAGAACTGCACAAGGACATAAAATAACCGAGCAAGTGGGCCAGAAATTGGCAGATGAAATTCAAACCCGTACAATAAAATATGCTGGAGAGGAGTACGTTTAACTCCACATATAAAATAATGACTTCTGAGCTGACTAATAACAAACAGAAGGAAAGTTTTGGACTAGATGATAATCTCAAGTAAGTCAAACACTGAATCATTATGGGAAGGGTAAAGAAAGTAAGGAATATTGTTATGCTACCACCCCTCCTCTCAGAAAGCACCTAGAATGACCAGAGGTTGGAGAAAGAGTAGGGCGAAGTACATGCATGATTTGTCCTTCTTACAGGATAACCATTTCTGGGTGCTGGAGACAAATGAGTGGGTAACTTGAATTGTACCTAACCCAACAGAGCTGCTGCTACACGTGCACAACGTGTCCACTAGTGCCAGCGTTTCTTGAAGTGTTTGACACAAGTCCTGCAGCATGTCCCTACCTATCCACCCAGGCCTGGCAATCCAGGGAATATTTAGTTTGACTCCTCACAGGCAACCCCTGGGGTTTTCATCCCATAAAGCGTTTCCTAGAAGCAGCATGATTTTAGGCAGAGAATGCAGTACATAAATGGCAATTGCTGACATGCCACAGCTTTTGTGCAGGTGTCTCAACTCAAGGTAGCTATTCATCAGTACCATGGTAAATACTCTAATTATTAGCACAGCAGAGTCAGTTATAATTGTGAGAGATGCATTTTCAAAATATTCTGTGGGAGACCTGAGGGACACAGCAGATAAGGATTCAACTTTTACAGGGTTGATAGCAGAGATCAAAGATCAGCTGAAAAAAAGCATCATTGTCTAAACTACCAGTACTTAGGGTATTTATGAACTTGTGTTTTAATATTAATGACTTAGAATCCTACAGAGCTCATATAAAACATTTGGATATATTCCTGATTATATTGCCTCTTCTACTTGTGGCCATTCAATTGTTTGCAGGCAAGGTTAAAGTAGCATTTCAAAAATAGATCATCTGATGTAAATTTATTACTTCTTTTGTTAAATATATGCAAAATGTTCTGCTTATCGACTGTGACCATTGAAACTCAACAACAAATAGATGGCTTACTTTCAAGGTCATTCATTCTCAGCAATTCATCTTAATCACCAGTATGTTATTTGCTGCGCACAACGTTTTTGTAATAAATTTAAATTAAAAGTTCATTTTGGAACTCCATGTAAAGCATTATCAAAATCCTCAACGTCAATAATTTACAGATACCACTATTTTCAATAAAACAATAGGCTTGCCTGCATTACACCTAGAGAGCAAAATAAAGAACCATTTTGCTGTCTTATTTATCCTGCCCATAACATTGAACAAGACCTCTCACTTCTCAGAGTCACTTTTTGCAGTCTACAATGCTGAAAATGGAAAATTCCATTAACTATAATGGCACTGCTGCGTATTTTTATATCGTGCTGCATGATTTTTTTTTCCACTTCTCTATCAATTGAATTAAGCTCATATTGTTACCCACATACAAGCTTCTATATGTTATCCAGCCACAGGTTTATACTCTTGTTAATTGTGCCTGACATCTGCAATAGGTTTATACTTAAAATAACAACAACAACAGCAACATTTTGTAACTTCTGAAACAGAAAGTGTATTTTCTGGCTCCAGGAGAAAAGCCCTGAGGACTGTTTATAAAAAACCAGTGTAAGGAATCTCAGGCTGCCATCCCCACTGGCCTCCTCACTGCTGCAGGGAGAATCCAGCTCTGGGCTTCTCCCACCCAGAGCGTTCCTATACACACAGACACTGGAAACGTGAATCCAGCACCTACATTTCTGGGACATGAAGCAAGGGAAAGGAGGCAGACCCTCAGCTTTGGACAGTTCTTGCTGTGGAGGAGGGATGAGCTCCGTGTCTGCCATGCCCCTTCCGCTCACCAGGGAAATGCAGGAGCCATTGGAAAACACAATGGAAAGGAGAGCTGACTTAACGCTATCTTAAACGTAAGAAAGAAATCCTTAGGCAAAATTTCACCCTCAGCATGTAAACTCTTTTAGACAATAAACTGTTTGGAACAAGAGGTTTGCTTTAAGGCCTCCAGCCCAAGGAGTGTTTTACAGAAATACCATAAAGGATCTATGAGTGAGTGCATTGTTGTCAGCAGCAGAAAAACTTCTGCTAGGAATTAATTGCTTTCTTTTGAGTAAATGTTATTAAAGATTGAAAAGGAGATGGAAGAAGGGCTGTAAGATGCTTCATTGTCACTGTGTTCACACAGAAGAAATAGGGGGACCCAAAAAAAGTTTGGTTTTTTTTTTTTTTTTTTTCAAATTGATCCCCCCCCTCCAAGCTGACTGATTTATTTGCCCGTGCATGCCAATAAACTGAATGGAATGGATTTTCAAAGCACAGCATGAAAGATATACCCACAAATCCCATTAGGAGTAATGTGATTTGTGTGCTTATCTGCCATGCAATGCTTTGAAAGTTCATTCCTCTACTTCCATCTTCAGTTTTTCTACTTCCAAAAATAACCGAAAAGCTTACCCAGACTTGCAGCTCCCTTGGGGGTAGGGAGAAGTGGAGGATGTGAAGATCTGGTGCCCAGTTCCCAGGATGAAGCCAGGCCAGCAGAGCTGCAGCCCAGGAACACGAGCTGTACCTTGGGTGGGTGTTTGTTCCCCAGTGCCCACCATGGTGGGACAGAAAGGATCCCTGGCTCAGGCCTCGACTTTGCTCCTCTCAGTCCTCTTTACTGAAATGTTTTGATTTTGTGCCACTTTGAGCAATCTTTTTGTCACGAGAAGGGTAACAGCACTGCGTGCTGCCTTCAGAATCTGGAATCTCATGACAAAGACCTTAAAAGAGAAGCAGAATACCATGCACTGCTCATTTATTCTCATGACAGGCCTTAGATTGTACAGAGCGTAGCGAACTGGCACACGATTAATCAGTTCCTGAGACTGCAACGTGAACTCACTTCTCATGGCAATTTCAAGAGTCAAGGCTGCAATCTTTTTGGTCTTGCATCTGAACTAGATGACTGTAACTAATAAGGAAAGTGTATATATTTTTACTTGCCCAATACAGCATCTTTCAGCCCGGAGGATCCCAGATGATATTATGCAATATCCACTTTAGCACCCTTGCCAAAATACTTCCACTTTTGAGACAGGCTTAGAAGAGCAGAAAGGGATGCTCTGAACTCAATTTTGCTCTATTTTTTGAGCAATTGTGAGCATTCAATGTTAATATAAAGCAAATTGATTCCAATTTTAATTTCACACCTAAAAGACACCATTATCATGAACAAAGTACCCAGCTTGTCTTTATTCTGTTTCCAAGAGGAGGAAGAACCTAGATGAGGCTTGAAACTATAGTGTTTCAAGGAATATAGACACAAATATACTCTTGAAAATCACTGAGGCCTGAACTTACAAGAATTAAAACTACTGCTTTACTTTTAATGCTGATCGTAAACCTAAGGGATATCATGTCAAACATTTATTCAGCTACGTTCATCTTCTGAACCTGCAACTGCCCTAATTTTTTACAAACATGTTGAACAAGATTCTCATAATCTCACTGTTCCAAAGCATTCAGACCTTGACTCAACCTCTGTTAGCCACACTGCTAAGAGAATAGTTTTTACCTTTACTTTGCATACACTGAATGAAGTGGAACTGCATTATTATGAATGGCCAAATTTCTGTCCACAGTACAAAAAAGGTGTAATTTCTAATCATAAAGTATATTCTTAATAGAAATGATACAGAATAGCTTAATTTAATCACCTGATAACATCACAATTTAAAACACTGTGTGAATGATAAAGTTTAAGGTTTTACTCTTTTTGCAAAGTAATTATTGGAGTTAAAAGTTCATTACAAAGAGGAAATAAATCCAAAGATGAAATGAAAACATGATTTCTTCTCCCAAAGCTTCTAATTAATTTTCAACACTATAAGCTGTTTATATTTCTTTCACAATGTACTTCAAAAGGTGTGTATATAAACCTAGCCTAAATCAGATCTTGATACTGACATGAAGGTACAGATTATATTTAGGATCTATGAAGATTGAGACTTTCTGTAAGCCTGGAAAGGCTGACATTATTAATGTATTGTGATTTAGGCATCCTACTGAGCCAGAATAGAAATGTATGAAAATAAAATGTACAGATTTGATAAGTATCTTACCTAGTCAATCAGTTACAGCCTTGTAACTCATATTCCTTTGTGTGGGTTGTTTTTTTAGTGGCAAATTTGAAAGAAATAAGCAATTATCAAATTGGACTTTAATTACGTTTTTGAGAATTTCTTTTTTCACTGTCCTTATATGATTCCTGTTCATAATTTCCCATAATGGGTTAACTATAACTATTTCTAGTCTTTTACCTGTCTTATTCTGGAGTTTGCTCATGTTGCCTTCAAAGGAAGAGCAAGTTTAATAGCAAAATTTTGTAGCTTTCAGAGACTAAAAGCTGGCCCTCTGGCATCTGTGCCTTCTCCTCTAGAACCGTAGAGCTGGTAAGGGAATACAAGCTGCAAGTGAGGATTTCTGTGTGATCACACCAATATGGAAGCGCATGAGAAATCAATGAAGGGTTTCATGGTGCCAGGATTTTAATTTCAGATCACTGCCTTTTTGAAGTGCCAGAGTTGCAAGTTTTCAGACTGCAGCAATAGATGTTTCACAAGGAATTCCTCTGTGTGTGTGTTCATACATGATTATGAGTTGCATCACCAAAACATCTGTTTCACAATTTCATCAGCCAGTACACGAACAAGAGCTTGCCTGTGCATCTGAAGTCCCAACAGACAACATGAGAGCACACCAGAGTCTAAATCCACTCCAAGCACTGTGCACCATGAATAATGGAAACCATTTTTATTTAATTTGGACACCTACATCCTGATTAATCTAAGGAACATCCTAATAGACACTTAAATATTAATATTTGTATTAATTTTCTTTATCTCTTATGTCTCAAATTGCCTTTTAGAAGATGGAGTTTTAAGACTAGCTGAATTTGATCTTCATGGTATACCAAAACTAATCACTGCAGAGACTGCAGAAATCACTGTACAGATGGAGCTGCTGTCCACAACAGAAAAATGATACCAGTTTAATGTACACAGCATCTGATACCTGATCACTTTAATGAAGCTTTTGGCCTTGCATATGAAGGGCTGCAGGAGCCTCTGCACTGTCTGAGGTCAGCAATGCAGAATGCTCCTCAGCAGCTGATTTAGAGCTGGTTAAAATCAGGGCACATTGTAACCAAGGTCAAAATTGTCACTGACTTCAGTGGGGAGAGCTTCACCCCAGAACTCCTCTATTTCAAGTATTTGAGACTGCGAGTATCATACCAGTGCCTGAAAAAACAGATTTTTCTACAGGCAAGAGCAACACAACCCTCAAAAACTCGATGGTTTAAACTGCAGGGGGAATTGGACATGAGCTGTAATGAATTAGCATATGCATCACTGTATACACCTAATTAAAGTATCATAAAATAAAATACCAGCTAGATTACACACCCACAGAAACCTTTGCCTTCAATTACATGCCCTTTGTAGGGCACAACTGAGTTAACTGATTAATACAATCATAATATATTACGTAACAACTTAGTAACACCAATAAAATAACCAGGAGTTATGTTTCAAAGAGAGGATAACTGTCAAGGGGCAATACAATATATATGGTAGCTAGAACTACACACTGGAACTTCATTGCTAACACTCAAGTTCTACTTCTTCATGTCTGTTACACCCAGTTGGCTGGCAATCAAACCAGGATTATATATTTTTTTTTCTTTGATGGATGAAACAGTAAACACCATATTTTAAAGAAACCCCAAAACCTAAACTACACTGAAAATCTATCTAGCATTTCAGCTTTACTCTTCACTATGAAATTTATTTTCCTTTTTTTCTTCCCCTTCAAGAATTTGCTTCAGCTTGAAAGCAGGTATCAAAGCAGATCCTCCACATCTTAAAAGAAAAATGACTAGGAACTCCTCAGTGTCACTGTATCTGACAAGTTTCTGCAATGTATTTACCTTCTTCTTTCACTATGAACATTAAGAACACAAAAAGTACCACAACTGAGATTTTTTTTCCTCATCCATCCTGATTTGAAAAAGATACATTTGATTTTATGGTCTAATAGGGAAAATCTGCTTCTGCCTACCGGAAGTGGCTGTCTGTACTAATTATTGAAGAATAAAATATACACAACCTCTTTTATCCTAGGATATAAATCAAAATGAAAATGAAGATACTACCAAACCTATTCATAAATCTTTAAAAATCTCACCTTATAGGACAGGTTTAAAAAAACACAACTTAAAAACAAGCCTGAGGTAACATCTACACCAATCTTCTCATTTAAATGTGATTTTAAAAATTTAATGACTGCATTCTTTCAAAAATAACAACATGACTGGCATGTAAATGAAACTCAGGATTGTTATCAGTTCATAAAATTATTTCAGAAATGTGTTCATATCCCATGGCTTTGCAGAGTTTACATGAACTGCATCTCTCACTTTGTCCTCGAGAGCCACTTTAACGTTTGCATTCAGGTCCTCACAGGTACGTTGTGAGCCGAGATGCAGGATTACCAAGCTTCCATGCCTATCCCATATGGTGGGATGGATTTTACACAAAGGCACCTCTTTTCCCCTGGAGGTCCCCAGGCCTTTGGGACGCTGCAGTGTTCCCAGTGGGCTGCAGAAATCCCAGGAAAAAGCAGGAAAAGCTGCTGTCCCACTGTGCTGGCTGGAAGGCAGCACTGCCCAGTGCAGCAGGGATGGATGTGGAAGGATCAGGCACAGCTCGGAACAATGGCACTGACTGCACACTGCCAGGGAGCTGCTGGATGCTTCAGAGCCAGACCTCTGAAGTTCTCTGAACCTTTGCTGAGCCAATTTTGCATTTGAAATATTGTCAGAAGTTCTCTGCTCCATTTTAGCAAGCTAGACACAACACACTCCCCGGCTCCTGGCAGGGAACAATGGAGGGACGGGGCGTGCAGTGGCTAAGCACTCTCATTGAAAAAACCAGGGGATGCTGCAGTAATTGTCCTGAGAGGCTAGAAAGGAAACAAGCCTCTATGCTGACAGCTTAGCTCAGCGTGAACTCTCATTTTTCACATGGAGCTAATTAAAAACTGAAATTAGTTAAATATGGAAATGACACTTGCAAGCACTTTAGCTGAATCCTGGCGAAATCCCTCTAGAGTGCTGAGACACTACCTGCTGCTTCAAAACTCCCCAACTGAATTTCACAGTTAAAAGGCTGAGCAAAGGGAAAGTTATTACAGAGATTTCCAATTCAAAATGTGTCTGTAAAATCCTAAATTAAATTTCATGGTAGCCCTTTCAATAACGAGGGACATACTGTGCAGTCCAACGATATGGTGCTCCAATAACGTCCCTGCGTGTATTCTCTGATTATCTCACCTTTAGGCACTGTGCTGGTTGTGCCAGCACTGTGATGCTCACAAGGATACCAGCATTACAATGCTACAAAGATAAGCCATGTACTGCTACTGAAGGAGTCATTTGGAAAGCGTGGATGCACGGCGCATAAAGGAATTACTTCCACTGTCTAACAGCAGAAATTGGAGAAAATTGGAACCCACCATCCAAAATGTTTTATGCCTAGGATTTTAATTTATGTGATGAAAACCTATGCAGAGAAGAGTCTACACTGCAATAAATTACATGGCCTATATATCTATATCTCCATACTTTACAGGCAGTGTAATAATAAAAAGCACTTCTGCATATTTAAATGGGCATAAAGAACCAAGGGACTGGATATGCATAAAAGGTAGGATGACTGACATTAGCTTTTTGATGAAACCACCATGTGAATTCCATTTTAGTGCATGCGACTTGCCTAGTGTGCATAAAAGCAAGGGTATCTGCCCAAGGGCAAATATGATTTCTGAATGCAATTTAACAAAACCTGCCCACAGAGCAGTGCATTTTGGAGCCAGACCAAGGCATTCAGGACAGCCAGTTGCTTTCAAAACAACTGGAGCTTTTTGGGTTTATTGTTTTTCCTACATTCCATCCCTTTACCCTTGAGGCAATCCCCTCCCCCTGGCTTGCTGCCACTATTGCACCAACAAATTTCTGTCTAGGAAAGCCAGCAAAAGATGCCACATAGCACAAAAGCCACAGTTACTCACTCCCAAGTCTTCTGGCAGGGGGTATTGCTGTACCCAGCCTGCCAAAACCTCTTCCCTGGCAGCTATCTGTATAATCTGTACATCACACCCAGGCTTTGCTAGTCCAGGGCCTTGAAACATCTCAGCTAACCCAGCTGGAGGGGATATGCTGCAGCTGCACCATAAGACCCTCTTATTTTATTGAATTTTGAATATGCTGTTTCAAAGCAATTCAAACGAATTTGCCCAAGGCCTCAGATCAGTAAAACTACTGATACCACCTGCAGCAGGCTCCCTACATTTGAAGCATTTAAAAACAGGTGACAGGATAGGAGCTTTCAGTGTAAGGAGTGACTCTCATGAAGAGCCTGCTAAACAAACTTGGTTATGCCCCATTTTGGCAAGGAAGGAACTGGATGGCTTTCAGCCCAATTCTCACAATAGCACTGGGAATAATGGGAAGTTCCATTTAAAATTATTTTAAAGTCATGTATATTTTTTTTAGGGTAAAATGAAGCATTTATTTGATCAATGAACTTCGTTTATTTTCAAGCATCTATAGGAGTTTTGGAGATAAAAGCAGACTTTGATGAACTCATTAATAAGAGGTGTATTAGGAAACCCAGAAACAAACATCTAGCAGGTTGAAGCCTCTTAGTGCCATCCAATTTTTTTCCAGCAAGCAGGGGCAAAAAAAGCAAATTCTCCATCCAGCAGCTTTCCACAGCCATGGGCCTTCTAAATATGCCTGACAGGACAGGTACAAGCTGCAAAGCTACGGGGACAAATAGCAGGCTGGGTATGAAACCAGGAGCCAGAGCCTGAGGCAGGAGGAGCAGAGCCTGGCAGCCAAAGCCCTCCGGAAGCAAGAACTCTGTGGAGTTGGTTTTGGTCCTTCTGTCCTTCCCTTGTCCTGTGTCTGCAGAGACAACCCTGCCTGGAGCAATGACAGAGCAGATAACCAGTGCTCGCTTCTCCTGCCTCTGGGTTTTAACAGCAGCCATGTTATTTGTACAAGGAACTACCCTTCTTGAGGATCAGTATTCTTAAAGAGATGAATTATTTTTGTCATCCACTCCTCATTCTGTTGTCCTACCTGAGTACAGTCACAGGAACATTCAGCTGGGTGAGGGAGCTGGAGACAGAAAAGGGGAATCTGGGGAAGGGCACTGTCACACACAGCCGGGCAGCTTACTCTGAATAGCAATCATAAGGCAATGATTTGTGCCTTTAAAAAGATCCCTAAAGAATAAACTGTGAAGAACTAGCTGGAAAGAACAACATATATTCCAATCAACTTGTGATTGTACTTCAGATGTGCAGTGAACAGTCCCTCTCCCGAGGCAGTGTGTGACCCACGTCTGGGGAAGCACCACTGGGATGAGACCCAAGGAACATAAGGGGACATCCACATGTGCAGCTGCTTTTGTCACTAATGCTTCTGGGGAAATATTGACTCAAGAACAAAATGAATAGTGGCTTAAAGGTGAGAAAATAAGACTGAGGATTTTCATCTTCAGGCCCTTAAAGGTATGTAATCATTCTCTCATTCTTTTTCCTCTTCTTGCATTCAGAAATATCCAATAAACTTTAAAAACTTGAATCAAGGAGAAAATCTAAGCCTGCAGCCTCCCTTCAGGGAGAAAGAAGACAGGAGGGAGCAAAGGGGACTGCCAGGCAGAAATACATTATTTATTCTTTTCAAGGCAGCACCGTGGTGTGAGCCAGGGAATTCTGTGCCCAAGCACATGTGCTCCAGCCATCTCTGCCCTTGTAGGGACTATTTCAAGTGCTTGGAAGATGCAGCATCCAGAGACCCAGCAATATCATCCTCATGCCATAAACCAGTCTCCATATGCAGAAAGCAGTGAAATGAAAATGATTCCCAAAGCTGTGGCCAATACAGAGCTACTGGTTCCAGAATATTGGTGATCCAGGTACCCCCAGAGAGCTCACAAGCTGGTTTTTCAAGCCACAGGTGGGAACAAGACTCCTAAGATCATTCAGCCTCTCTCTGAACTGCTTTCCCACATAAACAGAGTCTAAAATCATCCCATGAGAGGCAGAGTCACTTTCTCAAATAAAAAGACCTCACCAGGAGCTACACAGGTTTTGCCCCATAAAGGGATTCTGAAATTCCAGACAGCCCAAGTCATTACATGAATACTTTGAATTGCAAAACTTTAGTCAAGGTCATTTGCAAATGCAAACCTTGAGTTCAATTATGTTTTAGCAGAGGATGACACAATTATATAACCCCCCCGTTTTTATAACTCAACAGCTTTTCCCCTTGGTTATCAATTTTTAAATACAGGGCAAGGATAAAAAGTGTGCTTTTCAGAAAATTCTGAACACATAAATGTTTCAGGTCTGTTCTACTGCACAGAACAAAAAAATGCTTCCTTTAATAGTGTGATTTGATGTAATTTGCCTTATGATTTTTCTTAAGGTACAGCAAATGCTGAACAGAAAATGGCATATATTTCATTTCGAGAAACAGAGCCAAATTCATCCCTGCATCTTTTTCATGCACATTCATTCCTTGGTTTAAGTCAATTACATGATATGTAGCTATATCAGTGTGGAAGAGGAATAATGCAATCATGAATCAAGTCCATACTATTTTTCATGACAATTCCACTTGAGCAAAGCCTCAGATATAACCTAGTGAACCACAGATCACAGTCATATTTTATAAAATTTATTCAACAAAATGTATTAAATAAACTTACCTTTCTGCCTGTATCTTAGCAACTTAGCAACCCTTACAATATGAGAATGCTGGGAACAAGCCTCTGAAGTCTACAAACGCAGACTTGACTTTTAAGAATAGGTGTGCCAGCACCGAAGGCCATAATTGCAAGAATAAATTTTGCTGAATGGTGCCATAATGTGCATTTTCCTGTATCTGCACCCAGTCCTTACGGGATTCCTTTATTAATGGTAGCATTTTCTAGGCTATTTGCTAGATCTGTCATGTAAATTCAATGGCAAGGATATTAAGGTTTCATTACAGGAGATACCAGAAGAAAAGTATCCCTCAATAGCTGAAGTGTTCCACGGCCACCCGTCACATCCCATGGTTTCCAGTGATTCCAGCGACGTGAGCTGCAGGAAAGGACGTGCCCTGTGGCACTGCCTCCTGCCCTCACAGCAGCAGCTTCATGCTCTGGGAGCAGCGCTGCCCAAAGAGCGCTGCGCACACACCACGCCGTGGCAGGAGACCATCCCACCTCGCTGACCAAAGAAGTGTGGCTGTGACACCTGGGGCTGTGGCAGGGCTGGGCTAGGGGTTGGACTCCATGATTTTAGAGACCTTTTCCAGCCTTAATGGTCCTGTGATTGTGTGAGCCAAGAACGGTGCTGCACTGCAGGATAGGGAAAGGAAACTTAAACCCCCATGGAAAAATGGAAAGGGACTGTAAGGAAACCACAGGAGCTGGTCTGCACCAGGCCTAGCCATGTGCTAGATAGACGGCAATCAATCCTTAATATTGTACAGAAGACTGGTTTACACTAAAGCAGCCTGCAGTTCTCCATGTGAGAGCCGAGCAGCAGCTCAGCTCTGCCCAGGGAGGCTCAGCCACTGCCAGCTGTGGGACACAGGGAGGGCAGAATCACCAGGGCTGTGTCCCATTGCTACGAGACTGAAGGAAGAAATCTGGGGTTAAGCCCTGCAGCTGTAACTCAAGATTTCTCCCTTGCTGCTCGGCCCCTGCCTGGCAAGGCACTGGCACTGTGCAGGTTTCTCTGCACTGCCTGGAGCCCTGTCAAAGGCTGCCTATTCCCCAGGAACAATGAGAGACACATGGGCCCTGCCGCTCAGAAATGTAACCAAACCCCAGAAAGGAAACTTGGGAAGGAGCACAAACGTTCAGCAAATGCAAATATCAGTGCAGCAGATGTGCAAAGCATGATTTTAGTGATGGCTCCTGTTGAAATGTCCTCATATTGGGTTAATCAGAAACACTGATAAATGCTGCAGCCACAAGTCTGACCAGTTCTCAGTGGCCTCGGCAGCACTGCCCAGGTGCACTGGCACCCTGGAGACTTGAGACAGCAGAAAGTTATACAGTGAAGCATGAAAATCCCTTTTTTCTAGAAGAATAATATGAATTTGCCATTAGTAAGGAGCTTTCCTGACACAAGCACTGTGAAGGCCAGTGCCTGTGGCAGAGGTGCAAACCCAATGTGCTGAGGAGGGCGTGGATGGCTGAATGTGGTCCGGCCCCAGACCCTGGGATTGCTCAGGCACAGAAACTGGCTCTGCTCCTCTGCCAGCTCCCAGCTGCAAGCCACGGTGTGCTGCTTACCTTAGTTTGCCTTAAATTTTCCTCGTGGATGGCTGTACTACACTTTTGTGTAGGCTGATGATTTAGTGGTTGCCCGCTGGTATCAGAGGGAGAAGCATTTTTCCCTTCAGCGCCCGCTTTGTAAATCAATCATTAAATTATGTGCTACTTCCTTCCCATTTTTTGGGACTAGATCTGCCATAAGACACCTGCTGTGGTGACAACTGACAGAATCTATGGAACCTGGGGAGAGGATGAGGAAAGAGAGGAAGGAGGAGGAGGACTCTGACTGTCTTTGCACATGCGACCTACTGGCAGAAAGGCTCAGGCAGAGACATACAAATGCTGTAGATTGAAGCTATTGAATTTTTCAGTGGCACAATACACTGCATAACTCTGCTGTGGCACCAGAACACGAGCACTTAAAGAGCAATCTTCAAAGCACTAAAATAAGACATATCCAGCTGTGTTTCCATTCATATACATCAACAAGGAAACATGCCATTTTTACACTAATTCCACAGAGAAATCAAATAGTAAAAAACTATCAAAAAACTGAAAAAAAAATTCTACAAACACTTGTGATCAAGAAAAATAAATCTAGTTTTATTAATCTGTATCATGGAAACACAAGTGATTTAAAGCACCTTTGCAATGTCTCTCCAGTTTAACCTGAATCAGGTTTGGAGGAAATCACAATTGTATTGTCAAGATCAAAATATTCACTGTCTTCTCCACAACACAATTATTAAAATTTTTAAAAGCAATTTAGGATTGTCGACAGAGTTGTCGACATCACACTCAAACAGGTACTGCTAACACTCACATCTCATTGTATTTTATGTTTCTTTTTCAAAGCCTAGTATTATTTTTTTTCCAGTAACAACATATAAATCGCTTTCCTTGGAATCAGAATGAAGATTCCTGCAGATTCTTAAATGAGAAAACACGTTATCACCACTAGCAGTAACACAAACACAAAGCACAACTACTCCTATACCTGACAGCACTGAAAGGAGGAGTGTGGAGTATCAGCATTAGAAGATGGATGAGTAAACCAAAGGTGGGAAAAAGCAGATTACTGTTCAAGCAGAGTAATTTTGAAAGCTTTACTAGGGGGCTGGGATCTGTTGCCTCCAAAAAATAACCCAGAGAACAGAAATAACACACCTTTCTCTGTCCTTGTTCTGTGAAGTTCTTTTGTTGTATGGAAAACAGAATAAAGCTTGTCTTCTTCCTTTCAGATTGGAGCCTTAATGTAAAATATTGCATTATTTTTACAGCTTCTGCCATATTAGATTGCACTTTAACTCTTCTTATTTTTTTAAGTTGACCCTTCTGCAAATAAAAGACACTGGACTGACGGCCCCAGAACCTGATATTTACCATATATTCTCAGAATAGGAATAGTACTGAAAGGTTCCTCAAGTGGCCAAGTTTCACTCCTACTCTGAACAAATTGCTCCTTTATATTAAAAAGGATATAGCTCATCTAAAACAACAGTAAAAAGTGACTTAACACTCAGTGTGGGCCAAGGGTGTCACACCTGATATTCTGGAAGGGACAAGAATTCACTGAAAGCCACAGGCTTTGTTCCCCTCAACACAACCAGCTCAGAGCTGGGCAGTGCTGATCTCAACCTCCCCTCTGCTCAGCCTGCAGAAGGAAAATGATGCAGTAACAGCTGCACTTCCACAAGAAGCAGAATTTCCCAGAAAATGGCCTGAAGAGCATCACCTTGGCCTACAGGAGAGTAACTTGGGGTCCTGAAATAAAAGTTGATAGATAAGGTTGTGCTTGGAGAGCAAGTCCTGCATCCTGAGAGACCAGAGGAAGATTGATTTGGTAACACCCACGGCTACAGCCCTCTCCTTCCACAGTTACCTGGGAAAATCAAATGAGCTGGGGACAAGTGGTTAGGCAGAGCAGGACAGTGGGAAAAGAACTCTGACACACAGATCCCCAAACTTCTGACCCTCATCTTAAGTTTTAATAGGATATCAGAATCACAAAGTATATACTGCTGTTCTTCGATAAAATAACTACAAAACGTTAACTATTCACCGTAAAGGTGTTGAGATGTTAGCCAGAACAAAGGACTTTGCCTGCTGTAAAGGACAACACAGTGAACACATTGCTCCAAATGTGATGTCAATGTGCACGATTCTTTGGAAAGCGAGTGTAGTGCAGCTCATGTTATCACTCCAGCACTTGGTGAAGAAGTCTCTTCATTACCCCCACACACACAGACCTCTCCTCCTGAGCTACCTGCAACAGGCATGAACTGCCTGTCATGCTTTGCTGTCTCAATGGCAATAATTATCTATCACACTTTACCACCTTGTGCTGTGATTTCTTTCTGAAACCCAGTGCTCTTCCTTACATTTAGTTCTTATGATATTTTTAAATACTAGAACATAGAGGCTGATACTACTCAAAAGACTGTCAAAACCAGCAGATCTAAGATCCATTTTTTACGGTAATGTAAAATATATACATTACTGAAACTCAAGTTTAGCCATCTGGAGTGCAGGAATAATAACATTTACTTTCCCCACAGTAAGATGCTTCTAAGCTAAATTAGCATTAACTATTATTCATCTCAATTCTGCAAAACAGTGAATCATAACCTTACTTCAAGTGTTATTTTTAAAAAAATGACTAAGTAATTTCACCGAGCAGAAAATAAAACTTTTGTCTTTCTTTTCAATTCCAGCAACTATCATTATTTACCAGATGCTAATTTAGCCTATTTACAGAAAAATCCAGTTATTTTTTGGCTCCTCTGTGCTAGAATTAATCAGAAGCAGCATGATACCATGTTAATTTCAATCACAGCAGCTATCACTTTACAAATAAATAAAACTTACAAAATTTTTTTACTGCTCTTAAATCAGATGCTTTTTTTTTTTCTTAAGGAAAATAAAATTTACAATACTGGCTTCTACACAAACTTTTGTTTAATTATGAGAGCACCACAGAATGTGGGATTTTGCTCAATAAAATCAAAGGGTATAAATAAAACTGCATTTTCTTAAAAGAAATAGCAATAGCTGGGTCATCAAGATGTCCAGACTGTTAAGAATTAAAACACCCATAAGGAAAAACAATCTGGGGTGTAGAGGAAGGAAAAAACTAAAATGATTAAAAGAAATCTATGAACCTTAAGGCAAGTGCTATGGAGTGGTACATGGCATTCTTTTTGTAGCTCTGGGACTCGCTTACTTCAGTTTAAGTCGGAAAAGCTGGTTATCAATTTTCTAGCTAGATTTCGTGAGAGGACAGCAGAATTCGCCCCATCTGTTAGTCCTTGGCTGGGCCAGCAGTGCTATTTGTTTTCCTAGCGTGGCATCCCAGCCCATACAACAGATTGATGGTGCCAGGGAGACACCGCGAAGTGGCGCCGGCTCCGCTGCCAAGGGCAGGCAGGAACGGATGGTCACATCCAGATGATCTTGCATTAAGGGATGAGGAAGTGAAAAATCTGCGCTGCCTCCTGCATTCCCCCACCCCTGGCTCACGGGAGGCTGATCTGACCTTCAGCCAGAGAACAGAGAGCAAACTGGCCTTCAAAGCTTCAGAGGGGTCCAGGAATACTTTCAGCTCGAGTTTTGCCCAGCCACGGGCTGGTTTTAAACCCATTCTGTCAAGGTGAGAGTTAGAGGGACAAACTTCTTTGTCCTAAATATCTTGTGCTTAAAGACCTTCCCTGGTGCCCTCTTTCACACCAATCTGCCCAGGGAAGGGTGGCCTTGTGCAGACCCAGCTGATCTGCACATCTGTTGGGAGAGTCTGGATTTAGTGTTCAGTGACCTTCAAGCCACACTCAAACTTACCCAAAGCACTGCACCGAGCCTGCAGTAACAAAGGGTCTGAGCAACATTCCTCCTCACAAAAGACTACAATTTTATTATTCCTAACAAGTATTGCTGGCAATATGTACAAGATTCCTCCAGAATACTGAATGCTTGAAGATACTGTAAATTTCACAGAAGAAAACAAAACTATTTCCAGTCACTGTCATAGCTATTTTTGTAAACTTCTCCCCTGCTGCAGAAAAGTTCAGACAAACTATGATAAATTTTCCCATTCCTGACTTTAATGACATTTCTAACAAACTTCAGAATAGTACATATGGACAATTTTCAAGGATGGCCCTGGGGTAAAATTCTGAAGAAATATATGAAATAAGTGAACTAAGAAGTAGGGGAAATATTTTCATAGTTTCTGTCAGCTCACTGTAGTATTATTTTTTTTAGTACATCACAAAGTATTATCTGGATATGACTTAAGAGCATCTAGTAGCATACAACAAAAAGCAGTTAAAAGAAATCAATAAAATCTACAGAGAAATCGGTTCAATTTATACATATCAATACATATAAATACAAAAGGCAAGCTAAAGACATGTAAAATACAATTCTGTCTACTACAAATTTGGCCTTTTCATAATCTGCAGCCCAAACTCTATTATGATCTTGCCATTTCAATCCAGACCTTTGACTTCCACAAAAAGGCTTTAGGGAAAAACTGCTTATATTTAGAAAAAGCTTTGAAAGGTAAAACTACCCTAGAATAACATTATCTTTATCTTAGCAGACTAGTCAGAGAGTTCAAGCTGAAATGGCATTTCATGCTCAGCAATAACGTCTCTATTGGTAAATGGCACGTGGGGCATTTACACTGCTGAGAACCAGGGATTAATGACTGCAGGATTTCCAGTTCTCGAGCTGACAAAGGGGATATTTTCACGGAGGTGACACACACGGGTTTCAGAGGCCTCCCCCAGCCCAGAGCTGGTGCTGATAAATCGCGTGACTTCCTAAAGACTGAGCGCACGTTGCACATGACATAAATCATACCTAACAGGGGACACCCCAGTAGAGGAGGGTGGGAAGAAGCCCCACAGTCTTACAGAGCCTGCAGGTGAGGAGGAAGCGTCTAAGATTGGTGCTTTCCTTCGGCCAAGAAAGGACATGACTGGTTTTAAATTTCCAGCCAAAGGAAACAAAGATTCACTGTCACCTTCCACGTAATTGAAAACCTTCCCCTTTACCTACCAGTACCGTGTGCCTGAGCACTGGAATTGAGACCAGCTGAGGAGTGAGTGTTGAAAAGAACCAAACTGCTTTCAAAACCATTCTCCTGCCCTCTGATGAGAAACCTTTTCATCAGAAGATTTTCATGAGCAATGTTACTAAGCAAAGTGAAAGACTGAATTTCTGCCACCTCCAAACACCCTAATCATAACATTTGGTGTTTGAGGCCTGTTTTGCCTTGCAAGAAATTACAAAAATATTTTGTCTCTGAAAACAAGAAGATTTGGAGTCACATAGTACAACTGAATTTAAAAAAAAAATCACAAGTTTTGGCTAACAGCATTCACACAGATCCTTACTGGTGACCTACCGTATTCAGTAATTTACCCACGTGTCAAACCCCTGAACACTGAACTAAGGAAACTGCTTTTTACAGCTATAAAAGATATTGACGATTCCAGAGTCACCACTATACTGAAGAAAAAGCAAGGTGTGCAGTACATGCAGCCATTACCTCCTTTGCAAACTGCTCTGGGATTGTCAGAGTATGCAAGCTGTACCACTCAGCAGAAACTCTTAATGGAGAGCATTTAAAACAAAATCTGCTGAAAGTATGTAAAGGATAGCTTACGGCTGAAGAATGGAAATATGCTAAGAGAACTGGAATTCCTAAGCTTTGGGCCCTGAGCTTTGGTTTGGACCTTCCTATTAGCAAAAGCAAAGATCTGTGCTCAGAATAAGGCTCCGTTCTCAAAAGGTAACAAATAGATGGATTTTATGAAGGCAACCCAAGGCCTTGTGCTGCCCCATCCCTGGGAAATGATTCCTCAGCAGTGACCCACACTGGTTTCAGGTCCCAGGCAGAGGCACATTTCCACTGTGCCCACTGGAAATCCAAGGTCCCAGCAGAGGGACCAGAGCAGGATTTGCAGCACCATCCACAACCTGTAGTTCACGCTTTTCCTGTGACTCTGGAGCTCTGGAAAAAGCATGCCAGAATGAACCCAGGGACTGCATGGATTGTTCTAGAAGGCTGCACTGCCTGGTGGCCTGAGCCCCTCCGCTCATTGCACTGGGAAGTACTCACCTCACAACTCCACCGCTTTGCTAACAGCAGCTACTGAAAGGTCTCCTCCCTCAGACCCCAGCTGAAATGCAGGTTGGCACGCTGATAGCTTTGAAACTGTATCCAGGAATTCCAAATGCATTCAAACAGTGAATTCTGTACTAAATATTGGCTTCTGAAATCATGGGCAACACAGGAAAACTACATTTTGAAAGGCACACACAGCCAAAGCAGAGAAAACTCTCACTGCTAAGGTACCTGTTGTATATTTGGTACTCCAGGAGTGCCAAAACAATGTTAAGCAAATTGCACTGTGTTTAAAAGCCTTTTGCTTTTCTAGCTGTTTACCATTTTCTAATGGTAAATATGGGAGAAAAGATGAATGATTTATGAATGCTCACTGTAAAAAGTCAAACAACATATTAAAACAATGCTTCATAGCATGGGGAAATAGAGTTAAGCAGAACACTTTCATGGTGATGTTTATTGAAAGAAAATTCATAGATTTTTGAAAGGGAAAAAAAATCTAAAGATGAAGAGAGTGATGTTAAATGTTGTTAAACCTTTATTTGGCCTAAAGCAAAAGATAAAACTCATTCCATCAGAGATCTAAAAGGAAAAATCTAAAGAGATGAAAACCACAGCTCTTTAACTTAAATATTTCCCCTTTACAAATATTTTCAGGTGAGATTGAGTGAAACCCTCCACTGAGCTACATCCTGAAAACAAAAGTCTCTGTTAATATGAAAGTGGGTGGTGCTGATCAAGTGACAGAAGAACAACTGAGGAGTAGGATGCATCCTGCTGTTTTCCTGAGCATCTCTGAATTCCCTGCTCCCAGGAACAGGAACCCCTTTCCTTCCTTGCTGCAGGTCTAATGGATGGTGCTTGCCCACGGCTGCTCAGGCAATTGCCCTGACTCAGTTGTGCAAGGAAATAAGGACCCCTGAATTGACTAAGGGGTGTCACAAGGACAGAAGAAAAAATTGGCTGACAGAGCACATCAGCAGCTGGAGGAGCATCCTCAGGTGGTGCTCAAGGAGAAGGCATATTTTAATTTGTAGCCCATTTACTGCAATGGGACAGAAGTTTAAGGCATGCCATGGAGGACAAGATGGCAATCCAAGCAAAGAAAGGGAAAACAACTTTTCTGTATTTCTGAGAACAAATAGCTGTCTCTACCACCACATCATTGTTTTACTATTACCAGCTAATACAACAGCAGACTGAAAGTGCAGCTGCGGTCCACAGAATATTTGGCATTTCTGGCCCAAGCATAATCCCTCAAGTAATGAAAAACCTATTTCTATTTCTGCATCCTTGCTACTCTTCATACTGAAGAGACTGCATCTGTCTCCCATTTATTGAAGCTTATTCTTCATCTAGACAGCCAGAGCTGGTTTGTATTAGAAATTAGGTTTTAAATCACTATTTTTCTATTATTTGTTTTAGGATTTTCAGGAAGCCTCCAGAGGTGCAGAAAAAATTCTTCTGGTTGGAAAAGACTTTAATACTGTTCACGAACCAAGCACCAAATCCCTAAATGCTTGTATAAGAACTTTGATGTTTATAAGGTTCAGATTCTGGCCATGAAGACAACATGATAAGAGATAAAATTACAAAAAAATGTTTTTTAAAAAGGTCAAACTCCCCCTGCAAGAGTAAGGCTAATCAGATCCCTGAGATTTTCTTAATGAGCAGACTCCATTATGGAAGCACTCTTCTCATGTGGTTGGAGTTTTGCATTTCAGTGAATAATGGAGTCTCAAGATGGAAAAGGGAGATATAGATGAAGAAAGAAACAACAGATAAAATAAATTTTTGGCTCAATGAATCATATGAGCCTAAGCTGCCTCTCTTTTCTCTTGCTGCGCCCTGCTACCTTGTGGCCAGTTAGAACAGGATTCTCTATTTTCAGCTCCCAGCTCTGCACCAGCACCGCATTCTTACCAACACACACAGGTCTCACCTTGGAAAAGGCTCGGATGCTAAAGGCACAGTAACCCATCACCATGAGCTATGTGGGGCTTTGGTGTTGCATTTCCCAGCTCTGGCAATTGTTACTGTGCCTGCTGTGAAATTGCTTCACTTCGCTTTCACTCTGAGGTTCTTTTGCATTTGCCACAGACCAGCAAAGATGTCACAAGTTCACATCTACTCTTATATTACCTTGGGATACTTGCTATGTACTCTTGACGTTTTTCTAGCATTCATTAATTTTCTCAGCATATCAAGCACTATTTACCTCTTTTTTAAAGCCTTTAATAACTGAAAGCAGAAATCCTCTAGTGATGGTACAGTCTGACAGAAGGAGTATGTTCCTTCTGCAAAAGGAAATATTACCCTCACAACTTCAATTCCAACTGTCAGGAGCAAGACCTGAGTTTGTTGACAAGCTGCCTGCCTTGGAATGAGCTAGCTCCCCTGGAATTACAGAGGGGTTTCATGGCTTCCATTCTTAGGAGGCAAAGCTGTAGCAAAGAGATCCTAATTGAAAAATGAAATCTCTTGATTACAGCAGGATGGTTTTGGACTCGCTGTGAGCACAGTTAAGTCAGTTTATGTGAAGTTGGGACCCTGATCAGCAGCAGTGGATCCCTGGCATTCTGCTGCAGTCAGCCCCTCTGACCACTCCTGCACCCTCCGCTCATTCCTCACCCTCGGACCCCTGCAGGAGAGACTGGCAGCCACCGGCACCTCACAGAATGTGGGAAGCCTCCTGCAGGAGAAATAAGTGACTTGAAAGAAGAAGATGCAAATATACAGAAAGTACAAAAGAGAACTGCAGGAATAGTGCATTGCACCCAAATTTAAACAAAACCACTGTTGACATGCGGGGATGAGCAGCACATATGGAACAGACTGTCTGACCTTTCCAAGAGTCTTGTCTTGTCCAGGCTGATCCCTGCAAGGCAAGTGAGGTGCCACAGACACAGAGACACCTCGTCATCCAGCACGTGGGGAAACTGCTCTGCCACACTGGATGGCAGGATGTGAACACATCTTCTATTCTGTGGCTTTTCTCAGAAAGTACTTAGTAAGAAAAATGTTGGAGGAAATCAGCTGATCAACCAACCAGCAAATTAAAATAAAGCTTGAAATTCAATTAACTGCAACACTCTTATGCATTATGTATAATACCTTTTAAAAATTAAATATGACACAGAGGGATAAATCTGGACACCCCAGAGAAGAAAACAAACTAAACCTAGAGCATATTTACAGTTTTAGGTACAGTTCTGTAAGATTAACTTTAAAGAATGAAATTCCTTTTCCATTCAGGAAATGCATTAATACAAATGCTTGCCTTTTCTAGTAATTATTTAGTAATAGCCAAGATAAAGACATTAAGAGTGTTTCATAATCACACAGTGGGGTTCAATACTGATTCTCTCATTATCAAATCTGCTCAACATACAAGTCAAAACACGATTTTTCTAACTAACTACATTCTTCATTTTGGCATTGTAATCCAAGCTTCTGATGTTAGACATGATTATGAGAAATTAAGAGAGTTTGCTGACTATAAGACATATATGCACCAGTCCAAAAAGGAGCCTCTCCTTCCTATGCACATTGCTCTAATAAATACAATAATTTTTGGCCTGCCTCTATCCATTGAAAGGAGCCTGTTGGAACCTACAGGTCATGAAGAAGATCAAGCCACACGTCATCTCTGTCCTTGGTGGTCTTCAAGAGCAGAGTGGACATAAGAGATGACCCATTTGGAACAGAAGAGACATCCAGAGGTCCCTTCCAACACCAATCATCCTAAAACCTTGCAACCCCAAATCTGGAGTGCAAAATTTGTCCCAGGGGTCAGACAGGTTGTCATGGAAAATGTAATTTTTCCTGTTTATAGCTACAAGGCTATCTTGTCAGGAATTAATAACAAGGCACAACATCACACAAATATGGTGTATTAGGTGTTTAAACTCTCTGACCTTGGCAAGTCCATGACTTGATTACTGGACATACAGAATATATATGATGGCTGGGATCTGAGTAGTGCAATGAGAAGGCGGGTCAAAGTGTGATGCACCAAGACGACATAAAATTAAAACCTGAATAAGCAAAAGCTGAAATCAACAGAAAACTGCATCTTAAACAGCTTTTAAATCACCGAGATAAATTTATCCCATTAAATTATATGTTGAACAAAGTTTTCTCTAATACGTCATTTCTCTTCCAACTTGTTCAACTTCTTTTGCTTCATAAGTTCCCTTCTCTGTTACCCTTTCTTATTATTTTCACAAATTGAATTTACTTCCAATTTTTTATTTTGTCTTCTTTCAGTTCAAGTTCCTTGAATATTCCTTGAATATTCCCCTGTCTCTGTAGTACACTCAAATATTTTTTATTTGTGCTTGTTTTTTTTTTTCATGGCATTCATAATGCTGCTTTAAGAGCTGCATTAGCCACACTCACAAAATCCATGTCAAATCTTTGAACATTGCTCTATGAACCCATGGAGGAATAATCCCATTCCTAAAGACAAATATGTACTGCTATACTTAAATAAATAAAATCCATGAGCACACTAAGTGCAAGACAACACAGTGAGTCAACAAAGAAACACAGCAACAAATAATCAATATAAATGAATCCATAAATGATCGACTGGTGATCTCACTCTAAATAACTGCCAAAAGAGCAACATTTTCCTTGGAAGAAATGAGACATTTTACACTGATATTGAACATTGACTTTTTGGAGAGAATGACCACAGGTTTATTTAATAGGTATCTCTGACTTGGCATTATGTTGGCAAAATTTAATCTTCAATATCCCTTATGCTTAGCCTTCCCCTGAAAAATGGCCTGATCTCAGTTTGTTGGGCTGGGTTATAAAGCATGTCTCACTAAAATATCTCAATGCTTTTTCATCATTTTTCCTCCTGACTTCCTGCATGTCTCATTTTGCATCTACTTATCTTTGCTATCTCTTTGCCCTGACAAGACTTCATAGCTGTGATTCTGGGATTAAATCCTAGACCACTAAAAAATTCATAATACTAGGTATTTGCACTGATGAAAGTGAGAATAGGCTCTGTCACATAGCCATCATGAAATCCAGCATATTTTCTAGTTTGTGCATGGGAGGATGGCAAGGGCATGTGAAGTACAACCTGTACTTCACAACGGAGAGAAAAAAGAGAAAGCACCTCTGAGGAAGCCATTCTTGCAGTTGTGACTAAAAGACCCCAAAGTTTCTGCTATATAAATAATGACTGTACTAATAAATCACTAAGTGTACACAGCATCTCTCTATAATATCTGGTTGGCCGTTTCTGTCCTGTCACATCACGTTGCTCATTTCTGTGGCAGTAACCTTGGCCAAGCAGATGTTTTGAGCAGTGCAGCCACAGCCAGGACAGCGAGCACCAGCCAGGCAGTTGTGTTTCTTTACTCAGTTTCTAAGCAATATATTTTAACAGCTCCTGGGGAGCACTACCAGCATGTGTGAAAAATGTTTCCTCAGACCCATTCTAGGTTGTGCTGTGCAATTTGCATTAGCAGCCCGAAACGTGCCCTGAAAACACAACTCCAGTAACACGTGAAAGAAAACATTTCCTGATTTCCTCTGTCCCCGTCTCCTGCCAAGGCTTCAGAGTATGTTCAGCCTGGCAGCTGAGCAAGAAAGGTTTTCAATAGCAAGAGCTAAACTAAGCACATGATAGCCCTTTGATCTCACACTAGTTTCAAGTGCTGAGTTTCATGGTATGAAAATGTCCCACAGACAAAGAACTCAAGTGCTCAGTTTCATGGTATGAAAATGTCCCACAAAGAACGGCCCAGGCTGTGAGGCTGCCCCTCCACACTGAAATCCTTCTCCTCTCCTTCTCCCCGAGAGCTCTGCTGGGCAAAACAACAGTACATTGGCTTTTCTTGGAACAAATCTGCAGATCAAGCTTATGCTTTTGACTGAGGAAAGGCCCAGGAAAACTATACCCAAGTAATTTCATGCCTAAGTCCTGTTCTTTGTGGCATTAAGCACATAGTGCAGCTGGAGCAGCTTGTCTCCAGGAGAATTGTCTCGGTTACATCACGGATCTCTCACGCCTTTGGACTGTGGAACAGGGAAGGGAGACTTGCCAGGCTAAAAAGCCACATCTGAATTTCCTGGACACAGGCACCAAAATTCCCCATGCGAGCACCTAGTTTTTTTATGGAATGAAGCCAGATGCTTTTTCCTAAAAGTTCTCAGAGGTAGCATCAGACAAGTTTACTGAGCTACTGCCACGCTTTTCTCACTCAGATTGACTGATAGCAGTCAATAAGAATCACTGAATGTGTGACATTTAAAATATGACAGGCATATTCTAAAATTTAATTATTGCCCCTAACTGACACCTATTTTCAATGCAAATTTAAGAACAGAACCTTCTGTCAGCAGCTAATCTTGCAAGATGCAGCGTTCCCTCGGTTTACATTGATTTCAAGTGAATCTGATCACAGTGATTGGCAGCCAGATGCCCTCTGCCTCTCAGAGGTTCCAGCTTTGCATGATTTTCCCTTTTTCAGTCTTGCTTTCCAAAATGTCTAGCGTATTTGATTTCAGTGAAGTCTGGACAAGACAAAGGCTGTGGTTTTCTGACTCCACAACTAATAAGCAAATGCAACATAAAAAAAGTCAAATGAAATGGAAATTCCTGTTTGTAAAGTACTACCCAGAGAGAGAGAGAAAAAAAATCAATGGGTACATAAGACAAGCACTTCAGCAACCTATTTTGGTGAATCCTCATCTGTGGAATCAGAGTCAAAAAGACGACTTAGGAGTGGAAGTACTTGCAAACACGAGTGAACAACAAACTTCATCCAAGCACTTACATTAGCAAAAAAATCTGACTCACTTCAGGGAAGAACATAAGTTGATATCAACACCTGAAGGATAAAATTTTATGCAAATTGTACCTGATGCAGAGTAAGGATGAGGCTTCTACTTCCAGGTCAGAAACCCTTACAGATTTTTTTAAATGACTCTCACACAAACAAAGGAATACTTCTGTGGTACAAGAGAAAAAACTACATAAATTAACCATTTATTTCCCTATATGTTACGTTCCATGAATATATATTTTTCAGGTTCTAATTTCAAATTTTAAAAGAAAGTCATTTTCGTTTGCTTAATTAACTGCCAGATCCCTTGGTGATTCAGTCCTTTCTGCAGCACTGAATTGAATATATTACTTCAAGTTTATGCAGAAACCTGAAATTTATCTTAAACCTCATGTGTCTTTAAGGTCAAATAACACTGAGGAATAAATTAGTCATAAAACTTTTGTTCAATATAGGCAGTAAAGGTGTGGTGCAAGCATGCTGCTCTCAGTCTATGTCATTTTTCTTTAATTTTTCTTGTATCTTCTTGCATATGATAAGAGATAAAATAGCATTAATATCTAAAAGTTTCAGTGTGAGTATCAAGATACTATTTTCAAGTGAAACATCTTTAAATCCATCACAGTTTTCAATTTCCACAGGAAATAACAGTTTGGGTTTTTTTTTTTCACCGCAGGAAAGTCTAAATATTTAAATTACCATATTTTTAATGTACTGACATGTTGATGGTCAGATGTTCTTTGATGCTCAAAGATAGATTGGCAGAAATCAGAACAGCATAGGGGCTTACAAAAACGTGATATTTATGTTTGGCAGCAATTACTTTGTGAAAAATACAAGGTGACTCTTTTTATGCTCCTTCTTTCTTCTTTTTTATATTTTTCTCCCCCAAGTTTGGCATGAATCAAAAGAGCTAAAAACTAATTTAACATGACAAATGCTTTCATCACTCCCTTAACCTCTGAAGTGAACACTGACAAAGACAATATGTGTGGTATATGCTTTCCTTTTGACACTTTATAAATTACTTTCTTGTAACTGGGTTTTGCCACTAGCTCAATATCTTCAGGATGTCCTAATTTGAATGGCTGGTTCTGCATTCTTCATGTGTCACCCCTGGATAATAGGAATAACTCCTGGGCTTTGTGAAATGGCACAAGTCTCAGAGAGGATTGTGGGACAGTTTTATTTCCATCCTGCGTGCTGGAATTTACCAAAAGGTTGTGCAACATTAGTAACTAATAATCTGCATTTTGTTCACATCTGGCTATTGAGGAAACAGGGAGAAGTGACAAACCTGCCTTTAAATGTGCAAACAGCCTTATGTAGCCCATGGAGTGGAGAAGTTAATTGAAGTTCCTTTTTCCTGTTCACTACTATTAAAAATAGTATAACCACAGGCCATAGAAACATCTTAAAATGTTTTTTCATCCACACCATCTACACTTTACCCCTCTGTCTAGCCCTTTAACAAGACTAAAAGTCACCTGATTTATTTTCAACCTGGTGAATTTGATCTGTGTTAAAGTTTCTTTAGAAATCCTTCCAGTGTAAAGGAATTCAGGCACAGACCAGTAAAGTCTAAGATGGGAAAATGTCTGCGCACAGAACCAAGCCTATTCTGCACAAACAGCTGAATTTTCTCCCAGACATCAGTCAGCGTAGCTTGCAGAGGAAGATTTAGAAAATTTCAGATAACAGTGGTACTGACTGGCCTATAAAGGAAGAGTCTATCTAAATAGCCAGACTTTGATGACATATTATGATATAAACCATCAATCTATATGTATCTTAAAAAAGAAAATAAAACCCTAAGTTACCTTCTAACAAGGCATATTGCCATTATTTTGACAAATGTTTAACTTAAAATCTCAGTAGTATCTTTATTTAACATCAATTATGTTGTGTGGCAAAAAGTTCCAAAGGTTATTTATGCACTATGAATTTATTTTTAAAGCATTAAACATACTGCTTTTTCATTTCATTCGTTGTATTTTTAGCTGTGTGTTGGAGGAAAGGCAATAGGAATGCCTAATAATTTTTAAAATATTTTTTCTTTTCTATCATTTATGAAACTTTTTTTTTGCTTTTCTCTTTAAATCACCCTCATTATAATTTTTTTTCACGCCAGCCATAATCTTTTGCAGTCTCAAAGCCCTATGTTTAAACCTGTAGACATCATGTTTTCAATGATCCATCCTTATCAATTCTCCCATCTCTGTTATGATAGGACAATTCATTTAAAAATCCTGAAGAGAACTTCAAAGTTCTTTTTAAATACTCTTTCAATATAATTTACCTCCTATTTGCCATCCCTGCCTTTTGCATTTGGTCCTCCAAGAGTCTTGATCAGCATTGATACAATTGCCTTCACACAGCCCAGATTACTCTGACAAACCTAAAGAGCAGAACCATTTGCTGCAAATTTTGATGACTTTTTCCATTACTCTTACTTTTAGCTAATGCATCCCCAGTGAAGGAACCTCTGTTATGGTAGACAGCAAGAAATTTTCTTTGTAGACGTGTAAGGCAGAAATACAATAGCAGCACCTTCAAAGCCTTTCCCTTTTCCAAATCAGGAGATGATTTAGCACCTTAGGTCACACTGCTGGAGGACAGCAAGGGTTAGTTTACAGCTGATGGTCTTACACCTACTCTTTGTCATGTGCAATGAATTGTACGTTTTTTTGCTGAGAGTGAAGGAATTGATTTAATAAATGACCTATCTAAAGCACTTCACTCTTACCTTTCTGTTGTTCTCATGCATCTAAGGCTACACCACTGCTTTTTTGTTTTTTCTTTTCTCTCACTTCCATCACTCTAAATTACGATCACGGTGGATCTATCAAATTTATTCATAGGATTAATTTCAGCTATTTTCTGGTTTTGACATGTACTTATTCTTTCCTATATATGGCATGAAGCTTGTCAGGTAGCTTCTCATTATTTAAACCTTGAGCTAACACTCTCCTAAACCTTGCTTTGTTGTGTTCACTACCAACTCTATTGTGCTCATCATTCTTTCAGTGGGAAAGAAGACCTCAAAACCTTCTGTCAAAATCGATCAGTTATGTCCTTACTTGAAAAGATACATCATTCATCAATTATTAAGAGTCAATACATTGCATTAAATTCTCTCATCTTATATATGAAAGTGTAAAAAGCAAGAACCACGTTGCAAAGCTTTGCTTAAGATTACAGTAACCTAAATACCAAGGAAAAAACACATTTCATAATGCATCACTTCAAAGTTATGCACATGATTAAAATGTTCAACTTGCAGTATATCATTTCCCTTGTGCATAATCACTCTAACAGGGAGCTGCTGTATGATAACTGTCAACTTCAATGAATTATGTGCTTTCCAATCTTTTCATTTATACACCAAACTAAGCTTGTTATTCTTCTGAGGCTTTCTACAGGGGAAATACAGAAAGATGGTTAGATCCGTAGTACTCAGTGTGCTGGGATGTAGGTCTGGACTAAACAGACAGCAGGAATAGTCAGCCAGTTCTCTCCTACTGCTGTATATATTAATCACATATGGAAGCTCATTAGTATGAAAAATGGTGTTTTCTTAGAAAACGGTGTCTATCCTGAAGAGTCAGGTTATATAGGATTTAAAAAAAAAAAAAAAAATTCAGCACATCTTTATAGATCTTTTGAGTGCTATGTGTGAGAATAGCTTCAGAGAGGAAGTAATTCCCACAAAGAATAGGTCCGGAAAGTATTAACAGAAAATATTGTCAAGCTACAATAATTTTGCCATTTACTCAGAGAACCTAAAGAGTGTGCAGCACTTCACTGTAACCAGCATATTGTAAAAAGCACTATAAAAGGTACAAAATACACTGGCAGTTTGTGCAGACACCTAAAAAAACCCTCTACAACAACAGAGAATGAGAGAGGACCAGAGAATGGGGAGGAAGTCAGAAATTAACTAAATTAATTAAATTAAGAAAGACAAAATCTCAGCAGCATGTTAAAAACATCTCAAAAAACCACAGAAAGTATTAGAACACAGTGTGGTCATTATTAACATATCAATCCTGGGAAATAAACACAACATTCAGGGTTTCTATATTTTCTCCTTCCAAAATGCTAAGGATGAGTGGAATATAGAAAATAACTGCATGCAAAATGGAACCACCTAATGATTCAAATTTAACATCACCAGGATTTAGGTACACAGACCAATATAGACTGAAAACTAGTAACCAAAATGATTTTGGTGGTTTTTATCTGAAGGCAGCATGTGATGGCAATATTTGAATTCAAATGCCACTAGCTTCTGTTACTTATGTGAATTCACCACCTATCACATTTTTTTCTAAATACTTTTTAAACATATGGCACTACATCAAAAAGTCATTAAATCCCTCTGTTTGGACCATCTAGGAGATGTGCATATCTGACACCTAAAGTTAACACTGCACATTAAGAATCCTGAATCAATTTCTTGCTTCCGCTGCTCTTACAACAGTGAACGTGACTTGAACATTTTATTTTTCCTCATTAATCAGGATAAGGAATGATAATATTCTTTGCTCACTAAGAACACACATTTGTGAAATGCATTGACCATCCTTTCATCTGCTGAACTTCCATTTTCTGACACAGCCATGTGATTTGAGAGAGAAAACACAGCCTTACCTATGAAATATGCTAGCAAGATGGCAAGCAGGACTGCAGCAGCAATTGCAGATAAAGCAGCACATTTCCAGCTACAGTACTTGGAGGGTTTTTTCAGCTTGAATGCATTCCTGGAGAATGTATTTCTAGGTAACAGCCTGGGAGGTGGAGTATAAACTGTTCCTGAGGTCAACGGGTAACCAGGGGAAGAACTACTGAACAGTGGAGTAGTTCCAGAAGATGTCTTGAACAAGAAATGCCTGAAAAACATAAAATGGAACAGAGTTGAAAATGGCAAGTCCTGTAGTTAAGACAGAACATATCCTACTCCTATACCATCCCAGCTGCCACAGCCTGGTAAATTCAACTAAAAAAATTTTGTAGGAAGAAATAGGGAAAAGAAAATTCTCCTCTTTTTTTGCTACCAGATCTTAACAACTGTCACTAAAATACAGCGTCAAGATTTCTTTCCTTATCTTTTCTGTAATTAGATGCAACTTGACCACATTGTAGCTAAAACACCAGCATGACCCATGAAGTGTCTGGGAGTTCTCTGTGGAATCCACCACTCAAAAAACGTTCTAAGAAAACCACACACTGAGCCTCATTTACACTCTTGGCAAAAGCTCCCAGCAAAACCACTAAGAACATAGTGAGCAAAACCCACAGTCCTGTAGGAAAAGGTCTTGCCAGAATTAGAATTAACCATGATTTTGTGGTTTAACAGTACACAGGTTTGGTTTGAACTGCTAACAAAATTACCAACAGCACATGACTTAGCAGATAAAACCAGGATTTCAGCTGCCCATACATTTGTTAGGAAGAAAATAAAGAGAGAATACACTCTAATCAATCTCAGAAACTGCTGTCAACACATTCCACACAGAGGAAATGGAGAAAGCAAACTGGAAGACTGGTTTCTTCAGATTAACTTCTCACAGTCAGGCAGAACTGACTACAAACATGTTCCCAGTAAACAACAGAAAGAGAAGCACAGAATAAAGGCTGTGGTCCTACAGAAAGACACTTGGTTCAAGCAGAGAGCTCTGAAGACTTGCTCCATAGCCTTTCCTTCCCAGCTCTGAAAAACAAGTGCTTCTTGGAATCAAACAGCACAAAGACACTCAGCAATCTCCAAAATCAAAATCACAGCTTAAAATAACCCAGGCCTTACTTCCAATGTAAAATATGTTTAACATTTTTATTCAGATACAATCCAGTATGTCACTCTCAAACCACCTGTTAGAGCTTTAAAATCCATGTCACTCACTTGACAACAACAACAATTTGGAAGTTAGAGGCTGAGATATGTTTTCCAGCCCACCATCATGACTGTGTCTACTGGCAAGCATAGATTTGTGTATACCTATTCTACAGAAGCGATTTTAAAGGCATTTAAAAAACCATTTCTTTGGAAATAAACCCCAGAACATAAGAGATTGCACAGAACTTGCATACAGGTAAAAGACAGTAAAAGGAAAGCAGGCTAGGCTCCCCAGATTTCTGATTAAACATTTCCATTTGAAGACAACCTCTGAAAATATGCTGGGTTTTTTGTTTTTTTTTTTCAATGAACCAATCATAAACTCTGTTAATGAACATCAAAAATCACTTTGACATTGCCTTTGTTATTGAATTTGAAACTCCAAGTGGCCTTGTACATCCCTTCCAACAGTGACCAAAATCTAGTTTGTTGTAGCAAACAGACAAAGACAGTGGCAGTATCTACTGTCATAACGTTTTCTTTGTGCTCTGGAGACTTCAGATGCACAATCAAACTCAACCAGATTAATTCTAACCAGTTACTTAATAGAAACATTGGGTTTTTTAACAAATAGGGACACCCTTTTTTTTTCTTTATCAGTGAGGGACATTAGAGGATAGAATTGCTTCTTTTCTTTACATCATAGGTGATCTATGAGAAAAAGCAATAAAGGCAAATGCTAAAAGACTTCCCCTTAAAATTACCAGCCTTTTAAATTATGAAAAACATCTTTCAGCTAAAAGAAAGCAAGAAATAATGAAAGTCAGATGTCTTGAATATGATTTAAAATGTTTCTTTACTTTGCAACTGTTCAATTAAAGTAACTGATGGGAAAATAATGGCATGGGGCTGGTTGTGTCACACCAGATTTATTGACTTTTCTGCTCCTTCTGTCTGGGTGGAACCTGATTAATTTGTCAGCATACGCAGGTTTAGGCCTTTCTAGTTTCTCTCCAGTGTTGGGAGCACAAGACCACTTCCGTGATTGGATGTGGGGATTGAAATGACATGGAGCACCAGGAACAGGGGAAAGCCAGAAGAAAGACAGACCCAGTGAGACAAAGGCAGGCAGGAAAGCTCCTCTCTCATCCAGGCTAATTTTGCATCTCCCTTAGCCCAGGACCCCTTCTCCTCCTGAATCCTCATGGCGGGAATGACCCTCTTAGGTTTGGACAGAAGGGTCTATAACAGACAGTTCTTACCCTTTCCCTGCCCAAAACCAGACCTTTCAGAACCAAACTGGAAATTACAGTCCTTGGAACTGTCTTTATCTGAAATGCCTTTAAACCCAGGAATTTTATGTCCTCTTTAGCTGAGAAGGCAGATACAGCACCAACAGAAATTTTAATATAAAGCATTGTTAAAGTAAACTCAGATATATAATGAAACTCTGCTCCCATTAAAATTGAATTAATGAATATCTAGATATGCTTTAATAGAACATGTCAATCATATCCTGTTGCATGTGAGAAGACAAAAAAAGTAGAACAAAAAAGTAGCTCCACTGTGATCCACTTTGAGATACATAAAGTATATAAAGAAAACCAAAACACTTATCCATGCAAACAGGATATCTATGATATTGTTAAAACTAATCAGAACTTGGTAGAAGCAAAAAAAGACAACTGAAAAGGATATGTGAGAAGATGTCATTCTCAAAGCCAAAAAAAAAGAATGTCATTGGATAAACCCTGAATTTGTCCCATTTTGTCCTGTCCATGCATTTCGAAAGCTGAAAGTTCACTGTCTCAATATGAGGACCCCTGACAAAGCGGCAGCTATCAGAAGACATCACACCACCTGAAAGTACTCAAGCTCTCCCTTCAAAAGTTAACAAAGACATTTAACTAAAGATATGTTAAATGTCCCCCAAGACACTTTGGAAAACTGACACTGCATTCCAAGGCTGGGGGCCAGATTAGCAGATATACCTTAAATCACAGCAAAGCACACCAGAAAGACTGGGAACATAATGGACAAAACACTTGGACCCCCCAGAGTTTTAAATCTAGATTCAGCTACTAATGGAAATAAATTGACTTGTCTCAACTCTATCCCTAAACCCAATGATCTATAGCCATATTTTTATGTGAGATTTGACATGCTCTGGTACAACCAATTGTCTGTGGGCTGAAGCTGCACAGAGAGAACATGAGCATTTATCAACATTAATTACAGCCTCACAGTGGTAAGGCAGGGAGCATTGTACAATGCCTGCTTATGAAAATAAATGATCTGATTTGTACCAGTTCACTTAATTTCAAATACACTCCACATAAGAATTAAAAATTTGTATTCTTTGTCTTACCTGTTCACCTATCAAACATGATTAAGAAAAACACATTTTCTACCTCACAATTAAGCATTACCAATTTGAAGTAGACTAGGACTAATTTTCTGTTTTGAAAACACGGGGATAAATTTGCTAAGTCTCAGCCCAGTCTCCCTAATTTCTGTGGATCAATAAGACAATTCCATATTGAAAAGTTCACAAAACATGGTTGCCAGCCTACGACAATTCTGTAATTTCAGTGTCCTCAAAAAGCTGTGGAAGGAGCTGGTGCTGCCCACAGAACAGAAGTGAACCCTGCAGCTCTCTCCGTGCTCTCCTCTCCCACTCCCAGGCTCTGGCCGCAGGATTCAGGATTCTCCCCGTCTGTTTTCAGCACTGCTGATGTGTGGGGTCACACCCGGGCCCCCAAGGTGACATCTGTGAAAGCTGAGCTCGCGAGGGGACATTTGACCACTGTTCCCTGCATTAATAGCAAATGGAAAAAGCTATATTTTGCTTTCTTCATTAATTCAGAGCTCTCCCTAGCATGTGCTTTCCCACAGGTCAAAAGGACCTCTGGTGTTCGGAGAACAGTGGTCTGACAGAGACTGTATTAGCTTCCATATTCTTTGAGAGAACAATCAGGTTTTCCCCACCTCCTTTCTGGACAGATTGTCATGGCAGCACACTGCAAGAATGAGTGGAGGAAAAAAAAATTGGTGTGGTGATCAAAAACTGTAATAGAAAGGAAGAAAAAGACATTTTCTAACATAAATTGCTTCTTTCCCTCCTCATACTGTCCTAAACTTATTCTGTATGAAAAAAAAAAGTATACAGAGAATTGTAATGCTTAAATTGTCTTTTTTATATTTTAGAGGGTTTTTAATAGTAATTAATAAATAGAAAACCTACATGCTAAGAGAATAGTAACAGCTCGATTTAGCTGTTCTAGAACTTAAAAATATCTTTAAGCTGTGGTAAAATCACATCTGTCTATAATTTTATTAGACATTTATTCTTAGCAGAAGACAATGGAATATAGAACATAATATGCTGGCTTTCATTGTGATAAAAAAAACCTTCTGCAGTTTTCAAAGTCTTCCAAAAAAGTAGCCATGAGTCATTTTATGTCAGTGGAAGCCTCAAAGTGGCTGCCAAATTCAGACAGTGCAGTTTTATGGAAGATTTCTAGCTTCCAAACAAAAAGAAACCAA
The DNA here is from genome assembly GCA_013397315.1 of Donacobius atricapilla. Lineage (NCBI taxonomy): Eukaryota > Metazoa > Chordata > Aves > Passeriformes > Mimidae > Donacobius > Donacobius atricapilla. The sequence goes on from WBMY01006641.1 coordinate 1,313,349, forward strand.
GTATCAAGAAAACCGTGAGCTGTTCTTATGCCTGTCATGAAAAAACGAACTCTGTGTGGTACAAGCTTTGGTTACCTGTGTCTCAGTCTTCCCCCAAATGAGATTTAATTGAAAGTCCTCCCAGGTTCTTGCAGAAAACATGGGACCATCGGCCACGTTCCCACAGCTGAGGGTTCTCTGACGTGGTAAAACTGCACAGAAGTTTCTACCCTTTGGAGTGCCTAGAACTCTAAAGCAGCAGTAAACCTTAACAAGTGCTATCTACTGGTGTTTCAATTGAATACTTACAAAAAATTGTCTCAATCATGTCAAATCCACAGACTAAACTCAGTAAGACAGCTTTTTCAGTGGGAAGCTATTTCAAATACACACGTACATAAACCCACTGGCCATTTTACACACCTGTGTGTTGTGCACCCAAACGCTTGTGGAAACAGAGGACAATCCTCATGGCACTATTTCAGTGATTTTCAGCCTGCTGCAGGTACTGATGCAGGAACTAAGGACATTCTGTTAGGCATGGGAACAGTAATTCAGGATGAGCACATCAGTATTGACGCCACACGTACCCACTGTAACCTCCTGATCCTTGCAGCAGCCCCCCGGCAGCCAGAGCAGCTCCAATTCCAGCTCCTCAGCTCTTGAAAAAGGCTGGTGATTCCTCGAAGGCTGGGTTCTTCACATCCCCAGGCAAAGTGTTCTAAGAGCTGCGGAGTGTGGAGCAGTGTCACGGAGGCTGCTGCGAGCACCAGGCTGGCTTGTCAGCGCCACTGCACCCTCTGACAAAGACACAGCTGGACATGTGAAGCACAGTAATTGAACACTGCCTGACAGCCGGGCAGGGTGATGTACACAAAGGCAGGTGCCAACCTTTGGGTACCTTGATCTGTCATATTATTAAACAAAACCAAGCAGGCATCGCTCACAAAGCCACAAAGGCAAAACGCCTGCGCTGCGTGACAGTGGCAGCGATGGCTCTGTGCTGGGCACCGCTCCACAGGACACCTGCCCTTCATCTGCAAGACTGAGATCCTCTTGGATACTCTTTTATACCTTCTCTCTCCATAATCCCACCGTGAGCTGACCCTGGAGCATTCTCTGGGGGCGCTCACCCCGTGCTCCCTGCTCTGGCTTGTCCCCAGAGCACTGCCCCATCCCAGGCTGCTCAGGGGCTGCTGAGCTGGGACATGCAGAGCTGTGGGAGAGGCTGCAGAAAGGGGAGGTGGAAAATACAGAGAGGGGAAGGACTGCTGAACTGGGGACCGTGAGCAGCTCGAGAGTTTGAGATGGAGAATGCCAACTTGGAAAGACAAAATCTAGAAGGGAACATGCACATGGCAGCTCAGCAGCCAGCAGCTCCAGGGAGCTACAGGGGCCACCCATCACCTTCCTGACTGGTGGCTCTGTGGTCAAAAAGATTCCAGGTACTCTGCAAGAGGTGTGAGCCCACTCACTCAGCCTGTCTGCTTGAATCCTAGTTAGCTTTTGCGGGAGTTAGTCAGTCAATAGCCAGCTCTGCTCTTTGAATTTATAGATCTGCTTCTTGCACTACTGTTTATTCCCCAGGAATAGAGCAATCCAAGTGCTGGTTAATGCCTAGCAAAGAGTAACAGGCACAGCTACAGACACAAACACAAAAAATCAGGGTCTTTGCATATGCACTTACTGAAAGTATAGCAGGATCAATCAGCAGATCCAAGAACACTTAGGCAGCTCTGAATCAACTCAACTACAGGACCTTTTTCTTCTTAGGAAGGAAACCTTGTGTCTTTTTTTGACACAGGGTTCTGAGTAGCTGTTGCATAGTGCCAAGTGATGAAGTGCAATAATGCCTCCATTTGTTATTCCAGTGGTGAGGATTATGATAACAGTGTTTTGCATTTCAGTGGGTCCATGCAGTTTTAACTTTCTACATCAATTAATGAACATAATTTCAAAACACTTCTATTTAAAAAGGCATACATGTAAGCTCTCCACTATCTCTTAATTCAACTACTCACTTAACAAGAAAAAAAAGAAAAAGTACTAACAGTGCTATTTCAAGCCTGTAAGTCATAGAACAGAATAATAAAGCTTAGAACTCTGAGAAATTTCAGTCGACACGTAAACTTAAATAAAGAGGAACCAAAATCACAGAATTCTAGACTTTTTTTATAAAGACCCTAAACGCGCCTGTCTCTTGCTGTGCAGTCACTCACACTGCCTCTTCACTCTGCACAACCCAGAAGTTAAAAATGCAAATGAAGAAGATCATGAAAACATGCAATTATCTGCAATCAGTAAAAACTTCTTTGAGCTTATGTGTACGTGAGTGGGAGTACATCTAGATTGATTTTCTGAATCATCATTATGTATCCTGCTTTTGTAGTGTTTCCCTTCACCCTTTTCTCTCTCCTATTCGTGCCTATATTTGTTATGAAAATGATACTCCAGTAGCCTGCTAAAAATGACCTTTCTACAATGCTTTTGGAATTCCTCCAAGGATATGACCCAACTGTGTTTAAAGTCCTTGGGGATGCTTTTGACTGTGTTTTCCTTGACTCTTTAAAAAGCTTTTGATTTTTAGGCAGGTCCAGAATCTATCCACGCAGATTCCAATTATTTAGAAAGTCCCTACAACCTTTCTACAACCTTCACATGCAGGAAGGAACAAGAGAATGAAGGACTCAGTTCTTGCCCCAGCCTTCAGTCTCAGAGGAATAACATCTGCTCTAGCACATATACCTGTAGCTGCAAGTAAATGGTAAGAGAAAGCCACAAAAGACAAAGCAAAATTAGAGTGAGGACTCATTTCACTGTTCCAAGTAGTTGTTTGTTACACCCAATATAGCCTAGGAAATTGCATTAACAAAAGGAAAGGAAATTTTGTTTCACTGTTCTGTTCCAGAACATTTTGCATCATATACAGAGATATCAAAATATTGAGACATCATTGAAAATAGGCAGACAATTGCAGAGAGCAGCTGTAGCTTGGAGCTTCAACACATTCAGAAACTTCAAGTTTACATATTCAGTTCATAAGTTCTGCAGCTGATCTTGACACCCAAACGTACAAAATATGAATGCGGTATTAACATTTCAAATGTTTAATTTCTTTCTTAAAAAAAACAGTATTGCTTTCCCCCACTGTTAAATCCCTCTCCCCATGTGCCTTACTCTTGGCTTTTTTGCCTCAACTGCCTTGGCCTGTGCACAGGCTCAGTGCACTGTGCTCATTCCTACACTGGAATGAGCTGGAGCACAGGGTGCAGATGTTTCCCAGCTGTGACACCCCATGATTTTGAGTTCAAGCACTGCATGGTGCACACTGGGGTTCAGCTCGTGTTGCAGCTCCATCCTTGCATCTCTCACTGCTGTCCTCAGGCTCACCCAGAAGGACTGTGGTGGGATCGGACTGGCAAAGTAACAAATGCGGCTTGAACCCCAGGAAAAGGCAAATATTTTGAAGAGTTCTTTTACGGTTCATAGGAATTCTTTTCAAGCTAAATTTTCAGATTTATCAGTCTTTGAACTGAACTTTACACAAATGACCTCAGATTTGGACTATTGGTCTTACTCTACAGCCCAGAAGATCTAAAGAAACCTATTTCATAATCACCAGAAGGGTGGACACCCTCCTTTCTCCTGAAACACAGAAGAAACATTAGGATGCTACAGTCTTCCTTAAAGCCTAGCATCACATCCTCATGAGCAAGCACAAAGAAATTATAGTCATAGATACAAAATTATCTTTGCAACTGAAAGATTTGGACTGAAAATATTTCAAATGATGAGACTAATTATGAGAACTGAAGAATAAGAGTAATTTCTATTTAATTCTAGCTTCTTTTCCTCCTGAATTAAGCATTATTAGTTATAATAGTAACAATTAATTTTACATCAATATAAAGTACTGAAAGAGGCATTGGTAAATCAGGCAATCTCAGTGAAACATCCATCCACGGAAGCTCCTCTGTTCTGCTCCCTCACCAGTCATCCCAGTGTGGGGTTCTCATCCCAGGGGATTCCTGTGGTGTGAGCAGCCAAGGGAACCTCCCCTGCAAAGCCATTCCTTTCTCCCTGTGCCCTCAAAGCTTTCCCAGCTTTAAAGCAGCGTGCTGCCTCTCTGGCTGGCAGGAAGGAATGAGACCCACCCTGGGATGTTCAAAGGCAGGGTTTTCATCACACATCTCCTTGGAAAGCAATGATTAAAGCAGCAATAAAGGAACACCTCTCAACTGGAGAAGGTAGAAACCGGCATTTTGTTAGGAGGAGGAGGAGATGCTTTGAAACAGACTGCAAGAGGACAATAAAAGTTAAAGAGCATTAAACAGCAGCTCTGAGCCTAAAGGTAAAGCAGCTAAATACGGCAGAAATGAACCATAAAAATAGCACCATAAAAATGCTACAGCCATGCATTACTGTGTCCTTACTTGGAGATACTTCAACCCTTCCATTACAGACCCTTATTTCAAAGAAAACAGAATGCTTATGTAGCTAGCCTGGGAGCCTGATGTAGCCATAAAGCAGCAGCAGACCGGGGAAGGCACAGCCCATTTGTTTACCTGAAGCAGGAACAAGCACACTTAAATCAAGCACACATCACTGGAAGTGCTCCAGGCCAGGTTAGCCAGGGCTTTGAGCAACTTGATCCAGTGGAAGCTGTCCCTGCTCATTATGATCCTTAAGCTCTTTCCAACCCAAACCACTCCACGACACTAAACAAGTACAATTAGAACTCTGCATAGACGTGTTGCAAACCTGTTGCTGCGGCAATACAGCTAAACACAATTATGTAACAAATACAGCACCACGAGGGATACACAAAGATTTGGGTAAAGTCGCCTGAAAAGGCCAAATGAAAACATGTGCAAGCAGTAAAAGGTTCCTTTACCTCATAAGGAAAACAAACCAAATGTGATTACTAACCCTCAATCAATATTGAAACAAGAGATAGAGAAAGGATATATTTGGAAAATGCGATGTCTCCAAACAGTCTGAATTTAGCCCATACTGCCTAAGACAGCAAAGGAACAAAGGGAAGGTTAAAATATTCTTACCAGAAAAAAACCCCCATGCAGATATGTGTTGTATTATTCAATGATTTCAGTACTTAGTACTGTTAGATAAAGAGATATCTGGAATCTAAATTGTGATCTGAATTTTGTAGTGCTGACACAAAGCATTCCCTTCAGACAGCTCAGGTGCCACTTGTTGTTTCATAATCAGTAACATGACCACTTGCACATCATTTTCAGCTGAGAGCAGAATCTACTGAAGGTAACTGAAAGATGAAAACTAAGAGTTATGAAACCCCCTCTTGATAAAGCAGGGGCTGTCAGTGCTGGCTTTGCCTCCTGAGCACTCCTCTACTGAGATTAATAAACAGATAACAAGATAAAGAAATTAAAGTCGTGCTCTGTGAAGAGGCAGCATGAGAGGGGTCAATGTTTTGCCACAAGCCAAAGCTTTAAAGTAAAGGCTGAAGTAAGAAGTTACTAAAAATATGCCTTTTTTTTTTTTTTTTGGTGGCTATTGGTATGGATGTAGATGAAACAACAGCTTTAAAGTGAAAGAATTACAGGCTAATTCTGAAAGTCTCAATGATTTCACAAGCATCAATTTCAGTCATCTTCTGAGTTAATATTCTTGTGATGAAACTTGTCATCAAGCCCTGTCAGGTGTGTAATTTCAGAAAAGAACTAAAATCGATCCTGAAACAGCTCTGGAATAGTCTTGGAACACAGAAATTCTGCCAGGACATTTTCTAATAGCTTAATGCTTGGCTATGACAAACCTGTCTTCCAAAAAGCTCCAATTAACTGTCGGGCATCCTGCAACCTCCAAAAATAACAGTATTCACCAAGCAACCTTTTGTCATCAACATGTACATATACACTCCCAGAGGTTGCAGGATAAGAAAAAAGAGAAGAACCAGTCAGTAATGGCATTCACAACCACCTCTGGCTGGGAATAGGTACAAAATCAGACAGTAAAAAACCCCAGCCAGACAAATGCCCACTGCTGTGGCTCAGGGATGCCAGTATTATGGCAAAAAATCCTTTTGTGAATATCCCAAGGAATTTCCTCCAGGTAGAGTGATTGAAAAACTGGGACAATCTTGAGCATTCAGAAGTGACATATTTGCATTTTTGTACCCAAGAACAATTCCATATGGGAAGAGGCTGACCAGGCACAGCTGGTGGCCACTCTACACCAGAATTAAAAGCAGGTACTAATCCTGGGCAATGAACCACACAGCAAGAACCAGTCTGGGCTGAACAGGACCAACATGTCTATCATGTAATTCTTAGCAATAAAGAACAAATTCAGGATGTCCAAATTAAGTTCTATAAAACAGCAGAGGTTCTCACAGAAGCAGCAGTTCAGAGTTGAGTATTTTTGGTTTTTTTCAGCCAAAGTTAGCTCCAAATCTTCAACGAGCAAGAACCCCTTTCCTTTTTTGGCCATCTCAGCTTTACATAACCTGAATTTGCTTTCCACTTCTTTATGGCAGCCACATTCCCATTTTAGCAGGGCTGGACAAAGGGAGGGCAGCCCCTTGTGCACGTCCCAGCCCAGCACAGACTGGCACTGACGCCCTGCCCTTTCCAGGCTCACTTGCTCCCTGTTGGAGTGCTGTGAGCTGTAACCCACCACTGAGTAACCACTGAGTAACAACAGCCTCGGTGTTAGCTCCAGCCAAGTCGAGCAGCCTTTATCAAATGTTGGAGGGGCTGGGCTGAGCCTGCACGGGGCTGTGACTACTCAGGGTAGCCACAAAGATCCAGCAGAGCCGTGCTGAAGTCCTGGGAGGCTGCAAAGCAAACACAACATCCCAGGGGCTGTGGCAAGCAAGCAGCTGAAAGCCTGGCATGAGCCAGGGCTCCCAGCAGCCCAGCTCCTCCACCTGCTCGCTGTGTTTATCACTCTCTGGGCAAGCAACACCACCCTGCTATTCCAAGCACTTTATTCAGCCCCACAATGGCTAATTTTAAATTCTGAGAGATCAGCTCTGCCAAATCTGCTATATAAAGTGCAAGTTAAATATGTTTGACATTCCATACCCCAAATGATAACAAACCAGAATATTTAGACCAGCAGCATGTCAGGCATTTATTTATTTATTTCTCTGTCAGGCCTAAGTGCTGCACCTTTTCATTTATATGCTGCTGTTTGCCCCACAGGCATCAAGCTGTTAACATGTACAGAAGAGATTAAAATGAACTTGCATGCTGGATGAGGTATAAATTAAAATTATAGTTCTGTCAGTCATGAATCTTGGATTGTTTCTCAGAGTCTCCCAAAATGCATAATGTCAAGTGAGCCTCTGTTTGTTGCTTCAGGAAAGGCAAAATGTATAATTTTTCAGCAGCACAGTCAATATGAATTCTAAGTAAGTTGTCCCTGAGCCTGTGATATAAATACGCTGTACTAATCGCATGAGATGTGTATGCAAGGAAGGTCCAAGTGAATAAAAGGCTTTAAAATGGGATGTGAGCAGCATTCTTTAAAATGGGATGTGAGCAGCATTTATGCACCTTCCAGTGCAAAGCAGACTGGGGCTGCTGGGTGCTCTGACGCCACTCAATCCCCACGCTGCGCCGGAAAAACCACCCCTGACACGAAGGACACCGAGCCCCATCTCCCAGCAAACCAAGGGCTTTCTCTGCAGGCTGGAGGCCCATCAGTGGCATCCCCGCGGTGTCCATCCACGGCACCCACCTGGTCTCGAGCGGGACGTTGCTGTTGAGCACCCAGCTGTCCTGCAGCTGCACGGACTCGGGCGTGGTGGCCAGGTCGTTGGGCGCCGGCGCGGGCGCGTGGATCTGGTTGCGGCGGTTGGTGAGCGAGTTCCTGTTGAGGGAGTTGGCAGAGGAATGGTGATGGGACAAGGAATGGTTGTGAGGAGGAGGGAGAGGTGGCCTCAGCGTCGACTGGCTGTGATGATTTGAAGGGCCTAAAACAGAAAAGAAAAACAAATCACAAATGTGTGTGGTGACACTGCTCTCCTCGGCATTTTCAAGGGGCCACTGCCTGGGAAAAGAGACTGTGCCTCTTGGACCTGTGGGCATCAAGGAGTGGGCAAATCAGAGCAGGGATTATTTGAGATCAGCAACACAAAACAGTGCTTCCAGCCTGCACAGCTGCCATGATAGCAAAGACTGTATTTCAATTTTAAAGTACTTTATGGATTCTCCCTGGAGAAAGTCTCCTCAGTGGAGCAGCCAGAACAACAGTCTAGCTTGACCACTCCCTACGTCTACCAAAAAGAAATTTACCCCACCCCGCTTCTATCAGGGACTTTGAGCAGATGAGCCTTAATGGATTAAAAATAGCTTTTGAAAATATGGTCTTTAGGCCCCTGTAAAACTTAATCAGAGAAATCAATCTTCTTTCCTTCACTGTATTTTACTGATCAGCTTCAAATGAACAGGATTTGTGCCAGCACAAGATTAAACTCCAAATATGAAAAGAGAGCAACAAGGCAGCGATGGTATCTTTCATGTTATTCCATGTGATCAGGATTTGGCCTGTATTTTTCTATTTACTAATGCCACAAACACACAGCAAGACCTAGAAATTATGCAACTCTTTCAGTCTTTTTCATTGAAAAATGACAGATGATCTCTTTTAGTGATGGAGAAGGATATAAACTTTTCTCATTCTTTGAGTACTGACATGGTTGCATTGATAATGAAAAATATTTTTTCTATTCATTAAGGCAAATGGATTAAAATAACAGCGCATGGAAAGAAAATCTGATAAGCAGGTCTCATTCTAACATTGTCACTTTTCTAAACATAAATGCAGACTAGTAAATAAATTCATGTGTAATCCCACACATTGCAATAATTTATGTCTAATAAAAACAGTGAAAGAGAATAAAGAAAGCAAGGACTCTCATGAACTGTATGCTTTAGACATTGTATCAAGTTGTTTTCTAGTGAACATTAATCAGTAATATTAGAGAAATTATGATTCTAATGATGCATGTTTGTTTTTAGAAACTGAAGCAAATTCTGTACTTAATGAATCAAATAATATAAAGAAAACATCACAAAACATAATTTGCAGCTAGACTGATCTTTGTCACACGAAACAAAAGAGTCTAGAAAAGCTGCTGAACTGGATAATTTCTGTAAGCTAATTAAGGCCAATATTTATAAAAACCCCAAAATAAACAAAGCAAAACAAAACAAAAAAAATCCAAGACACAAACGAACACCCCAGACCCCGGAGCCGCCGGAGGATATTTCTCTGGCATGGAACCCGTTGCTGCAGCAGCACCCAGGGCCATGGTTGGTGGTGACCTGCCAGGGCTGGGTTAAGGGGCAGACTTGAGGCTCTCAGAAGGCTTTTCCCACCTGACTGTGGTTCTGTGCAACACCCCAGGGGCAGCTCTGCCTGCCCCAGGGAGAAGCAGTGAAAGCGCCTCTTCCTACCAGCACCACAGCCAGGGAACAGAGAGGGAACAGCAGCTTTGGAGAGAGGCTGTTCGTTTTCTTCAGTGTTTCTGAGGGGCTGGGGAAGCACAGGCTGGTGAGGAACAGAGCCAGGTTTGCTGGGACATACACAAGGCAAGTAGAACTTATCCCCTGACAAGAAACTTTAAGAAATGAATTATAATAAATTCTGCATCCTCCACATGTTGCCTTAAATCTATACAGCAGTTTCTTTATCTTTTTTGAATGTCTGTTGCCCAAACTTCCCCCCTGTGGGGATGTCAACTCCGTTAAATACAAAGTCGTCTTTCATGAACACATCCTAAATTTTAAGGTCAATATATGTGCAGCTCTCCTCACTATCCTTGGCTATGTCTTATCTAAGCATAAAAGAAACTGTTTAGCCAATCAAGTTTGATGTTTAAAACCTCCACTTGGACCTCCAAGAACATCAAATCTCTAATCTATACTAGGTCCTGTGCCATTCCACAACAGCATGCAGACAAGACACAGCAGGAAGAAAATGTGTTTGGACAATATCCACGTGCACAGAAGCTTAACTGGAATTACTCTCCTAGTCTGTGTTCTGGCTTTAAACAAAGCATGCTTGGATTTCAATAAGTGAATATTTATGAGTGATAAAATACAAATATGTGCCCCTGTGTTAATAGTTACTTCAAAATCTTCATGTGCTTCACGTTTTTTCAACTTACTTTAGATGCAGCTTTTCCTTCTCAAGGATAAGTATGAAAAAGTCATGCCCACATAAACAAAACAGTTTTGCTCTGAGAGCCACAGTAGTACCAGTTAAATAAAGACTCTGAATCTTGTCACCGCAATATCATGGAGGCTGCTCTTAAAAGTGAGCCAAGTGCACATCAATAAGAATAAACAGCATTTCTGTAAGATTAAGGAAGCAAGAGCTGAAATCAAATTACCACAAATTATTTAATCTGCCTCGAGATTCAGTTTCCACACAGTAAATGTAAGATACTTGGCAAAATGAGCTGTGCAGAGGTAACTGAACACCCATTGCAGCTGCAAAAACTCTGAAATCTGGTGCAAGAGAAATGTCGCATTTAATCTAGAAAAATAAACAAATACAAATATTATCATATAGATGTTATATAGCTTCTATTAAAATGTATAAAAGCTAATATATATAAAAAGTACTAACTAGGGAGCATGCACACACTCATGTATATATGAGAGAGATAAAAGCTTAATACGCTGCTTCTTCATAAACCTGTTCAAATGAATCAAAAGCGGGAGCCGAGCACTATTGAACTTGCCAGGGATATAAAATTGGATTCACATCTGAACACTTCTTTACGAGCATCTTTGCCTAAATTAAAATTTCACCAGCAGTACCTGCAAATTTGCTGAGCTCTGAAGTTCAGAGGAGTAAATAATTTGTCCCGTAAGAAAGGATCCAAAGGGATTGGCCCGATGGATCCCACGGCATGACACCCTCTGGCCCCCTGGAAATTGCTTTTGACTTGGAAGCTTAAACACAACGAGTGTCTTGATGCCATACATCTGGCTTTTTACATCGGGAAATAGATTTTATTTTTGATATAGCAGTAGCCAGTATTGGTCTGGGGGAGAATACTGAGGAAATGAGGCCTTTTCTCAGTTGCTGAATTAGGATACACTGTACCAGCTCAAACATTTAGGATTTAAAGAAAAGTCTTTTAAAACCATAGTGAAAATCAAACCCTGGAAATCTGAACTACTGGTACTCTCCACACTTTGTCTTTTTAATTGTTTTAATTTCTCATTTAAATTCACAAATAGACGGCATATCTAATTCCAATCAATTTTAGTACACATTGGTTGTGCTGAGCATTTTCAAAAAATCATGGCCTGGTGTCCACATAATCAACAAGTGATTCTTCAAGAGATCTTACTGCAGACAGGAATATCAGCAGCACTCATTTCAAATTAGAAGCTGAGTGAGGGTAAACCGTGTTGTAATTAAGCCATCTGAGAATACAAATTCTGATCTGTGTAGCTTTGAAGCAATCATAAGCTATCAAATTGACTTATTTGGGCTTAATCAGAACTGAAATACTAAAAAAGAAGAAAACATATTTTGCTCAGTTCATTCTTTTATCCGGTGAAACATTTAAACAAACAAGGCTAGCACAGAGCAAATCCTGTGCATCATAACAGAGCTGTTGTGGCACAGCCTGGCAGCCCCAGGGCTCAGAGATGCCCTGGATGTCCCAGAGTTACAGGAACATCAGCGATGGCCGAGTGCTCCTGAGCCCCCCTTCCAAACATCACTGCTCTGCTTCTCTACAATTCAAATGGGTGACCAAAATACAAAAGAAAATTCAGACCTGCTTTAACATGGTCAAATTGTTTTTCATAGCTCTTCCCAGGCTTTGGGATACTCGCTTAACTCATGCACTAAATCCAAGCAGCACAAAGATCCGAGGAGAACAAGCTGATCTTCCACCTCAGAGGTGAAATACGAAGCTGAAAAGGCAGCATCCCTAATCTAAGCAAAGGAATTGCTTCTCTGCATCCCAATTCTTTGCCAATACTACCTCAAAAGAGTAATGGAGATTGTATCTTAGTTGTGCTGAATTATCCTCCCTTATGTTATTAAATGCTAAAGAGACATTTACACCTCCTCATCATTCCTTTTCACAAAAGAGCTGAAAGAAAAAAACCCAAACATGTATTATTTTTCTGAAATGAACAATGACCCAACTATTGCCTTATGCTTTAAACAATGCAAATACTGAACAAAAAACCTCCCCAAACCAAAGCTGATGAATTGAAAGAAAATAATTAAAAAGCCCACAGACAACCCCTGTCAGCGAGCATTAGGAACCTCGTCTGCAGCACTCCTGGTTCTTTATTCAAATCCCCCTGCCACGCTGTTTTCTCAAGGAAACCACATCAGCTGCCATCACAATGAGTAACAGGTGTTTCACACAACCACAGGGCCACCTTCCAAGCTAAATTCATCTTCCAAGGCAGCTGCCATTACTCTGAGTCGGGGAGAGCAGAAAGCCCTGGAACGCCCAGGAATGTGAGAGTGTCACAGGAGCTGCTGCCTCCAGCCCAGCCTGCGGAGAGCTTGCCAGGGTGGGACCAGGGCTCCTGCCCAGCAGCACAGACTGGCCTTTATGCTGTCTCTGCTTCAGTTATCCTGTTTGTTTGCTTAATTCTCCACATTATTTTGTGCAAGGCCGTAGCTAAATGGCATCTCAATGTTCTGAAAATGTTTTCAACACATGCTGTAAAGAAGAAAGTTATCTCACTCCTAACCATGGATACCATTACATTTCTCTCTTGTTTTAAACCCAAGACATTTGCCAGGTGCTCCTTCTTTTGTCTGCCTGTTTTTTTACACTCTTTGATGCAAGAATAGGTTGAATGACTGGCTGTCATCCCAGACTGTACATTTAAAACCGGAAAGTCAGTAAATGTGTGATATGAAATAGTAAGTCACTTATCAGTGTCTGCCAGTGCATTGCAGCCATGTCCCCAGCACAATATTACAGTAGAAAATTAAATGCTGCTCTGACCAAAAAAAAAAAAAAAACAACAAACAAACAAACCAAACCCAGACCAACCAAAAAACCCCCGAAGTAAAAATACCCCATTCCTTGCCCACAATATCCAGGGTGCACAGTCATACAAGCAAAGACAAAACTGGACCCTTTACCGTGAGTCAAACTTAAGGGATTACAGCCATATAACCACTTGTCTCAAGTGACAGTCACCTGCAAAAAGGTTAAAACTCACTGTCCTACAAAATAGTATTATCTGAGACACCATGTACTAATTATATTTGTTGAAATACATCACTTAAATATTCATTATTGCACTGCATGAGGTGCACGGGCTGTGTGAAATAATGTCTGGTCAATGGCAAATCACATCACTACAATAATAATGCTTTATGCAGACTCAGTGTCCAGTGGTACTTCATATGTGTATATATGTATATATTACATATGTATGAAAAGGTAGGCACATAATTTCTAATTTTGCCTATCGTAAAAGAGTCACAGAGAAGTTGGAGTTTTCTTCTTTCTAGCTGAAAACCAATCATCTCACATCTTTTTCAATCAATTTTTAAATTTCATTTCCCAATAGTGATATAAATATAAAGCACATTTTGGAGAGTTTCAGAATGTATTTATCTTCTTCAGCTTAGGTACGTGAGCACTATTCACACTATTGTTTGAAGAAGGCACTGATGTAAGAAGAACTAAAGAAAAGCAGGCATTTATATTTCCAAGCAATGAAGTTCGTTTTTACTGTCATCATTACTGTGAACATTTTAGTGCAGAAAGGTAAATACGTCTCTCTAGACCTGGCTCTGCAGAATGGGAAAGAGCTGGACCCTGTCTAAAGACTCAGACAAATTCCTGCCTGAGCTCACACAATTTGAAGCACTGGGAATCACACCAAAGTGAAAATGAAGACACAGATTTTTCTGACCAACAGAAAGAAATTTCTGAACAGAAATTTTAGGCCAGCAGTGGAACCTGATGACATTTTCCTGATAGGATTATGGCCTGAAAACTGCTGCTTCTCTGGCTGGTCTACGGGGGACCCTGAAAATTGCCACGGTGACATAAGAATAACTGGGCTGTAATTTCCAATTCATTGTGAGTCTCGAGTCAGGTGCAATAGAAAGTTTTCCCTGAAGCTGTTACAGCAGCATTTTGGCTCTTGCATCACCCAGTGAGCTGGAACACATTTGGTTTCCAAGGGGCAAAAGAAATGCCAGTCATTGGAGGTTTAATGCAATGCACTGCCTTGATTATTTCAGAAGCATCACAGAACACATTAGACATTGTCCAAAACACTCCTCTTTTGTTAAACCCAACCGCCTAAAAAAATTATACCAGAAAGAGTCTCTCAAAATAAATTTCTAAAGTAATTAAGTAAGAAAGAAGATCTAATAGGAAGCTGAGCTTTATAATAAATCAGCCTTCCAGGTGCTGCAGATCTTTAAGAGAAGGAACGGTCTATCAGCAGAGTAATGATTTGGAATCTTTCTGTTGTTTGAAGAGTCTGTAAGGTCAAGTTGCACCACTAAGAAGTTCGGCAGCTGAACTATGAATGAAACAAAATATATTGAACAGGGCTTTCAGCATCAGGTAATTTCTCTGTTTCTGAGGCAGTATTATCATCTCTTCCCAGCAACACTAATTTTTTCAATTTCTGACTTTTTTTCTTATTCCATCTTATACTACTGCCTTAGGAACTCACCGTAATGCACAGTGCACATCAGTCTATTTTTTTTTTTCAGTTCAACAGCAGGATCAACAAAAATAAAACATTTTTCTTTTCTAAAAGAAAAATAAAAAGTTCTATCTTACTATAATATTCTTTAATGGGTTTTCAGGGTTTGACCATTTTTTCCCAAAAATACTTACAATGTAATGCCTTTGGCCTCCAAAAGCATGAAAATAATAATTAAAAACAGTTTTAATTTTAGGCTGAACCAACTGATAATCAAATGATGGAAATAAACACTGATATATAAGCATCATTAACGTGAAGGCTCACTGACATATACCCACAAATACAAGGTTCCTGGAGGAGCTACCTGGGAGAATTCAATTTCATAGCTCCTGGGAAGCCAGTTATTTACTACCTGGAGCATCTGTTTCCCAACATGTACAACAGGTAAAAATAATTTGTGTGGAATATATGGAAAAAGTAAGAAGAATGTTGCATAATTCTAGAGTAAAGAAAAGCAAATTTAATGCAACGTACATGTTGCACTGGATCAGGATTTTCAATGGGTTATTTCTCTTTTTAAAAGCAGGCAAGATACAAGGAAGTACAAGACAGAAACAAGGATTTGTCTGCCTCCAGGGTACTGCAAGCTGCAATACTACATGACTGGCATTTCTTTCACAGGCAGTGAGATTTCATTTGAATTCTTTATTGGTTGTTATTGGACTAAAAAAGGAAAGTCACAAACCATTCAGATAAGAAGTCCTATTTAAGTTTCCTGACTTTTCAAGGTACTAGAGGCATTACCTTCAGCTACTACAAGTAAAAGATTATGTTACTCAGGTGAAACCATGGGTTAATGAATAAAATACCGATTATTGTAAAGCACTGTATGAAAGCCCTCGCATGGTTTATCACTCAGCACATGAGCCAACATTAACTCAGCAAATCTTAAACAATTCTTTAAATAAAGTTTTTTGTGTGTGAAGGGCAAAAAAAAAAAGCCAACAAACAACTAAAAACCAACTGCAACCCCCCCAGTCACACATGGTAAGACAGAAAAATGAATACAAGATGATTTCAGCTGTGAGAATGATGGGCCTCTCTCACAGTGAATTTCTCAGAGTCCAGTGCCTGACGTGACTCTCTGCAGGGGCTGATCCCAGGTCCCACAGCCTCAGTGCCAGCCCTCCTTGGCCCTGGGGGAGCAGAGCTCAGCCCAGGCAGCCCCAGGGATGCTCTCAGCCCTGCCCAGGGCAGAGCAGAGGAGCAGAGCTCAGCCCAGGCAGCCCCAGGGATGCTCTCAGCCCTGCCCGGGATGAAAGGCTCTGGGCAGGGCAGAGGAGCAGAGCTCAGCCCAGGCAGCCCCAGGGATGTTCTCAGCCCTGCCCAGGGCAGAGCAGAGGAGCAGAGCTCAGCCCAGGCAGCCCCAGGGATGCTCTCAGCCCTGCCCGGGATGAAAGGCTCTGGGCAGGGCAGAGGAGCAGAGCTCAGCCCAGGCAGCTCCAGGGATGCTCTCAGCCCTTCCCTGGATGAGGGGCTCCGGGCAGAGCACAGGAGCTGCAGCCCAGCTGAGGCCAGCCCAGCCTGGGCAAGGGCAGCGCTGCTTTGGGAGCTTAGAGTGCTGCCTCAGGAGCAGCTCCAACCCACACAGCCCTGCCTGCAGCTGGCTCCCAGTCTGCTTGGAGACCGGAAAATGAACTGAGAGCAACACCAGCGTGATGAGGCACCCATGGAGCTCGTGCTGGCCACCTATGCTCTCAGTAGCACTGCAGCAAATACTTCACCCCTACTGCATTTACCATGGAAAAACCTCCTGAGCTAGAAACCCACTCTGTACAGAAGAAAGCCCGCTGAAAACTTTGTCTAGGTGGAAAAGATCAAGTACTGTCTTCTCTAAATAGCATTACTAACATCTTGCAGGGACTTAATCCTTACCAAGACATTAAACCTCCATGCAATTCTCTATTATGTGAGCTTGAAGAGACTCTTAGAACAAGGCTATGGATCTTTTCCTTTTTTTTTTTTTTTAATTAAATACACCTGTTTAACTGCTTACAATTAGTGAATCAGGAAGCACCATCACCGCTCCTCCCCTGGGGCTGTGCTGCTTGCCTGCTGCCACCCTCTGCCCAGTGCCCCCAGCCTGCCTCCCACAGCCCCAGCACACACAGCCCTGCTCTGGGCTGCCACTTCCCATCTGCCCTGCTCTTCCCTCGCTGGCACGGGGAAGGCAATCGAATTCCCAGCCTGAAGAGGCTGTGTAATCATCCTGGCAGATACCGAACGCTGGAGTGTTCCCACATTACCAGAGCAAAGGGAAGGCAGGGAGCTGAAATGCCTTTCAGCAATGCTGCTTGTTCCCAGTGTCAAGGGGAGAGGGAGCAGCACAGCGCTCCCCATCACCTGCACTGAATGCATTTCTGAAAGCTCAGCCTCACCCCAGCCACTCACACCAGCACCAGCTTTGCAGGCCTGTCTTACCTCAAGGCCATGGTCTTATTTTTCTGAGCCCAGCAATGCAAAGTGAAGGCCACTCAAGTAAAAAAGCCACAGAAATATGTATTAATTGAGATCAGAGGGAACAGATTCCATTTCCTACTTAAGGTATAAAGAACAGCTACCATAATTGCATTATATACTGTTTCTTCCTTTAGAATGTCTGAGGCTGCCACAGAACTAAGTAGTGTTTAATAGTGTAAAAAGAAAGTGAAAAAAAAGCCCTCTCAAGTGTCATGATGTATTGATAAACATGACAGTGGCAATACTAAAAAAGAATTTAAAAATTGGAAAAGAGTTTTATCCAATATTCTATCCAACTAAAGACATAGGAGACTAGAGTAGTTAAATATGAAGATTGCAATTTGGGTAAAACCTCTTTCACTCTGCAAAAATTGCTAGCAGCTTTTTGTAATCAAAACCTGTGCCTGAAAGCTCTGCGTTATCCTAAGTGTGGATTGCTGGAATCCCTTGGACAGAAAAGCTTCAGGGCAGGTAAAGCCATAATATGACAGATGAACTTCAGCAAACTCACAGACAAAGGAAGAAAGTTTGAAAACACCGAAGTTGGCTTGTGAAATCATGGCAGAGGAGAAAAGATGAGCACTCTGCAATCAGACAATCTGACTTCTTGGAGACATGGGGCAAGCGAAGAGTCAACAGAAGAGACGGGAAAAAGACACGAAATAAATGTGTCCTAAGAGCTCTTACAGAAGCTTCTTCCATCGAGGAATGAAGCTTTTGATAATCCTGTGATACTTGTATAGGGCACATGCAGGAAAACAAGGACTTAGCAGCAGATGAGAGTAGAAGCTCACTGACACCCCGGTCTGTACCATGTAATGCTTGGACAGCGTGGGGCAGTAAATTTGGATCAGATTTAGTCTGATACACCTGGATCAAGAGTCTCCCCCTCCACATGTTTTGTAGCAGTCTCAGGGACCCATCATTGTTTCCACCTCTCATGAGCCCACTAGAAGAATGAGCCCATTTGCATTAATTTGTCAACACTTCTAATACAGCAGCTATTAAACTGCAATTCTATATTTGAAAAATCCAATAAGATTATTTTAATTTGATATCCCAAGTAAGATACAGAGTGACAGCACACAATCTTCCTCTTTCTAAATTAATATGCAAGAAAAATTTGTATTAAGTTTTCCATAGAGACATGCTTAGTACATCAAGACTTTTCTTCACGGACCTTCTATGAACCACATCTTCAGAGGAACATTCAGGAACAGATGTGTTGTCAAGCTCAAGAAATTCCAAAGCAAAGAGGATTTTTTTTCCCCTAAACATGTGTGTTTCAAGTGAAAGTTATTTTTGTTATACTGTTACCAGTAAATTTCAGATATCCATAGTTTTAGGTAGTGGGATACTTACTAGGTGTCCATACTTATCATGGAATGAACAAAAATCAAATTATTTAAAAAAAAAGTTATCTGATTAAATTATTGCTGTTGGGTAGCTGTGACTCTCCACACCAACAACAGTTTCCTTACAAATTAAAAAAAAAAATTAAGATTCATTTTTAAGATTCATTTTAAAGATTTCATTTTAATCCATTCATTTTTAATAATTTTCCTGTGTCTGTTATGTGTGAAAGATTTTAATTTACACTCATCTATCAACTCAAACAATTTCACTAATGGAAGAATTTATTCCAAAAACAAAAAATCAGACTGCACTTTCAGAAGGTTATCAGAAGATGGGTACATGTACTTGCCACCTGAATCAGGAATATGTATCATTTTTTAAACACAATTCTTAAAAATTAGGGTTTTCTTATACCTAGTTCTGAAGGAATATGATGCCCACATAGAGAAGATTTTATTTCAGATGAATGCCTCTGAAAGAAATATTCACAAACATGGGAAGGCAGAGGAGACATTAAACTGGACAGTTAAACCTGGTGGAGAAAGGGATCTTGAACTGAGTAATGTTGTCCTCTGGCAATGTCACCTATGGAGTTTTTATCTCTCAAAAGTGATTGCAGTCAACATCACACACATGGAAATGACCAATACCAACACCCCGAATGTAACAACGGTGGTAACACTTGGTGTCCCCTACAGGGTCTGCTGGGAGTTCTTTCCATGTGCCTCACAAACAAAGCCCAGCAAGGAAAGGATGTTATCTGAATTTTATGTGACAAACTGAAACTGAGAGCAGAGAGCTCATAGGGAATTGTGTGACCAAACTCTGGCCCACCGGTTTCAGCCAGGTCTTTTTCCTCTTCCAACAGGCCTTCCACATCTGACAGACTTCTCCAGTCACAACAAACTAAAACACACGAAAATGATTTCCAGTGGGTGCTAACAGAAAGTGTCCCACGATTAACTGTTGTTTCAAACAGGTTTGGTTTGGGTGTTTGTTTGTTTTTTTTAAGCAGAATATTTCAATAACATCTCTCAGTAAGCAGAAACAAATGACAAAACTTCTACACAGGATGAAGATCCAGAAATGCAGTATTGTTCTGCCAGACCTCTTACAGATGTTAAAAAACAACATAAACCCCCAAACAAACCACATACAGCTGAGCAGAGATTTTTCCAATGATAAATAACACAAGTCTCACCCATTGTGGTGGTTTAGATTTTTAAGCTCATGTCCAATTAGTATATTTTAGGAGAAATACAAGAGCAAAAACTACCCTCTACGGGGCATGCAAGCCAGTCATCCCTAACGCGTGAAGACTGATCTATGCAGATTTTCTGCACCACAAAATAGTCTGGAATAAAACTCAAACTGCACATCAGTGTAGGATGCTGACAGACCTCTTGATCCAGTTGCACCGTTTCAATTTAGCTGCATATTGTTTGACACTGCTCAGGGAAATATGACAAGCTGTGGCACGAATGGAAGGGAAGAGAACCAACTTTCTGTTGCTGTACATTATATTTTTATTAACTGAGACTCCACAAAACTCTGAATTTATGAAATACTGAAGAAGAATTATTAAATTATTCATCAGTGATAAGACAATTAAGAAGCAAACTAAGGAGCAAGTGGAAGCTTGGTCCTGAGGGAGAACAGCTGGTCTTCTCATTAAAAGTATGTTTTGGCAGCAAAATACCCTCTGAACAGAGGGAACCTGCTGCTAAAGCAGCCTCAGAGTCAAATTCAGGAGCAAGTGACAAAGACAGGCTGATGTGAAGAGCAAGGTGGTGCACTCTGGGTAGCAGTGTGTGGGTGCAAGCTGCACACCCCCTGCTCCTGGCAAAGAGGTGAGGTGACTTCATTGCAATTTGGAGCCACATCGTGACACGGAAGCTGCCTCAGCCACTTCGTGCTGATGCACCAGACTACAAAGAAATTAACTTAAAACTCAAGGAAAGATGCTACTGGTACCAAACAAGCCAACAGCTGAGCAGAGTCCAGTGGTGAGGCTGGGGTCTGGGATGCTGAGCCACGCTGCGCTCCTCCTCAGATCCCTTGTCCATCAAAGAGCAAAGCTGCAGAGCCTGGAGGGACACTGAGTCAGTCCAGCCTGGGAGGCTTCCCCAGCAGGAGCAGATCCTGTGCAGGACGTGCTGAACACGAGCACTGTCCATCTGCACAGCGGGCAAAACCCACCTCTGGGCAGGGAGGGATGATCCACCCCTGAGGCTGCGATGCTGCAGGTGCTAAAAAAGGAACTGTATGATGTCAGAGACAAAGAAAGTCTTTCAGAGGTGGAGAAGAGAAGGCAAGGGAATGAGAAAGGGAAGAGAGAGGCAGAACTTTGCTGCAATATTTTTTATGAAGTTGAAGCAGCATATGCAGAGAAAGTAGACTTTGTTCCAACAGGCTGGAGCAGGGCCAGAGCTCTGAGGGGGTCTGAAAATCTCTTCATGAAATACCATTGCTCCCTTCCTTCTCATCCCTCTACTACTCATACCTACTGTTTTTAGGATTGTGAGGTTTTTTTTAAGCTTGTGTTTTTTCTCATACTTTCCTTTTGTGGTTTTTAATTCTTTCCCTGTCCTGCCATCAATAGTTCAGGAGATTTGCCCCTTGGCTCCTCACCTCTTACAATCCATCCTCCAAGATCACCCACCTTAAACACTCAGTCAAACAAAAAACCTCTGGTAAACCAGCTCTCACCCACAGAAATGCAAAGGACCTCTTATGATTCCATTGCTGAAATACACAGCGACTAGTATGATCTGTGTTGTTTAAAGATAGTATCCTTAAAATATGTCTACAGCAAAAAAAAAAACCCCAAAACATTTCTGTAGCATCTGCTGAAATTCAAAATCCCCACTCACTGGCATGCCTTGTTCTAGATTTGAGACATTTTTTCAAATACCATCAAGATCCATAATTTTTTTGTGACATAGAAACACAAAATCAAATGGTCCTTCTTAATTTTGGACAAAATTATTTTCTGGTTAGATAAAAAATTGGTAGGAGTTTTCCTTCCTTAATGCCATCCTTTTCCCTGTACTTCCCCATGTGTGTGAATTATCTTTACAGCTGAAAGCAGAAAGACACAACAGGTTGTTTCCTAATCAAATAATTCTGCTGAAAATTGTTACTCCAATTCTTGCAAAGATTCAAACATCTTGCATAACTGACAGAAATTCTGACATCCTGCACAACATCAAATTACTCGCAGCCTGCTTCAAAACCTGATTCATCACATAAAATGTAACAATTCCCACTCCATTCTTTTCGTACCTATTTGTTCACTTCGGTTAGCTGGCAAAATAAGCATGTTAGCCTTTTTTCTGCTCCAGATCTGTCATACCAAAGTGGGTTTTGCATAAAGAGAAATGGCATGCTACTATCTTTGTAACGTTTTTAGAGCCTTGGTTATAAATACTTCAGATGATGCTCAGACAGAAACTCAAGTAATGCAGATTTCAGCTCTTGAACGGCAGGGAGAGTTACAGATTCAGTTTGATTTGGACCTCCACTAATTTACCCCAGATGATCAACAACAAGGAGAGCATAGCTAAAATAGAATTTCTGAAGTGATGGGATTTATACCTATCACATTACAATGTATTAGGTACACAGAGGTATCTGGACATTCACGGGTACTGGGTATACAGCTACGCACAGGGCAACACTCTGATGTACAAAAATAGGAACAAATGACGAGCAGGAGAAGCAAGTAATCCTGCAAGAGCCCTAATGTGGCTCTTGGTGGAGCCACACTGGGCTGTTGGAGCAGGTAGGGCCCTCTCAGCCCAGAGCCAGCACAGGGAGGAAGAGGAGTAAGCAGGAATGTGGCTGGGGGAGAGAAGTGGGGTGGCCAAGGCAGTGCAGGAAACACTGACTGCACCGTCCTCAGGTGCGAGGGAGCTACAAAGGGACACAACCACGAGGGCAGACCAGGCGAGTTGGAAAAGAAGGAAATAAAATGGTGCAGAGCTCCGAGAGAGTTGCATTTTTCTTTAGGCAAGATTTAGAGTTAAAAAAAGAGAGGAAAACAACCAGAAGAGCTGTGAAGGACAGGGCAAGGGAAGCGCATGGGCAGGGGGAAGGCAGCACTGAGCAGGGTGAACTCCCTCCGCTTCAGGCACATCTAGGGAACTGTGTCACACAGAGCCAGCCCAAATGTGGTAGACACAGCTGTAACTACTTACAGAAACAAATCCATTCCTCTTTTATTAGTGCTACGGATGTCAGCGGTTCGCGTTATGTAAAGCTTCCCCTCAGCCCAGTAAAACCATCTTGTTTCCTAGTTCAGAGACATTACGGCAAGCTCCTAAGACATATCCTTAAACCCTCTTCTAGTTCAGAGTGTTTAGAAAATAGGGAGTGCACAGCTATGTACCTGTAAACCAGCAAATTAAAAAGATACTTTCATGGAGACATCCTTATTCTTTCACCACTACAGCTTTTGCAAAACTAAATTCTTTTTCTTTCTCAAGAAGGTACAGTTTTTTCAAACAATGTTTCTGTTACAAAAAAAAACCCAAACCCCTGACCTTAAGCGATGTTAAAGAAGTTATTTAAATTCTGCTACTTATCACATTCTGTTTGGAGGGCCAGCCTCAGCCAACGGAGCAAAGACTAACAAAGGAATTATTTTAACCCCAAACACTTCAAGATACCATTTTTTTTTTTGAGTCAATCCTATTTGCAGCAACCAATGAAAAGACAAAATTAATATTTCTATATGTTATTCTATACTCATAAAAACCCAGACTGTTATTTCCTAAGCTAACAAACTGAGCCATCTCTTTTTTATGCATTAACAATTAATATGGATTCTGCTTACAGACATCTGTAATGCTTTGGGCTGTATTTATGGTGTGATAATTGTCATTTTGAGGCACAGAACACCAAGATGATAGAAAGACATAGCTGAACTGTTCACTATCTAAGGGACAACACTGCTATCATGTTCAAAATACTGCCCCAAGCAATGAAAAGTTTCATAAATCTTTTTTTTTTCTACCACTTTTGTCAGCTTCTATTTTTGCCCGTGGCTGAATGTGATTATAATCTGTTTCCAGCGTACAAGAAAACAAAGTGATCTAGAATATAATGAGTGGGGAACATTTTGGAGCCCCCCTGAGCTGCAGGATATTTCCAGCTGCTAGCAGAGCTGATAACAGACTTAATAGAGCTAATGATTTCTAATGCCACTAACACAAGGCTATTTTCACAGTGGGTAAATAATGACTCTTTTGTTTTGGAAATAGTTAAGGAGTCATGTAGATGTTTGATAAGTACATGATACAGTATAAATGCAGCAATATTTGGGTAACTAATGGTGTATTACACCACAGCTAGAAGATAATATACTTTTGTATTTCCTTCTAAGAACTTAAAAGTTTATAACCCTGTTAAGACCAGTGTGACAGCAAGGAGATTTCACTGTAAACAATTACAAGTAATGTTTTAATCTAAGCATAAAAAAGCATCCGTTTGTTTCAGTGCACTGCATCTTTGTTTTTATGTTGGTAATTAATATTAAAAATCTTCACTAGAAATAAAATAGAAACTAATTGGGTAGTAAAAGAAATTTTTGAGAATTGAATGCAAAAACTGCATTGATAGGCCAAACTATGAACAGCACATATGCCTTCAGTGTTTTACCTGGTCATGCCTGCATGTTTCTGATAAGGATTAACAGTATTTGCTTCATTTCCTCCTCTTCCATTGTGCAATCTTGGTTCCCCATTTAAGGGCCTGTGCCCCCATCAAAGAGAATTCCACTCTGTAGGCTGCAAGATTCCTTGTAGGTTTTTTTGTATGGCATTACACAGAAAAGATTCCCTGTGATGAAAAATGTATTTCTTCTTCCCTTTCCTTCTCTCCAGAAGTTACCTTCCTGTAGAGGCTGCACATACAGATTGACTATTTTTCCTTCAAGAAATTTGAGCATTATTTCATATTAAGTTCATGCCAGCTGTAAGGAGTGTTTGGGACTTCCATCCTACTCACTGCAGCACTCAGCACTTCATGGCCCCACAGTTTAACTGCTTTTTGAGCTTTCTCAGCTGTACCCAATCCCCAACAGGATTCCCTGCATGGGGGCTGTGTTTGCACATGTCCCTCCGTCACCCAAAACAGGTGGTGTCAATCAAGCTGTTAACAATCCAAACTTCTTAATGGGAACAAAGAAATAATGATAACTCTGATGAAGGCAAAAATGTAAGGTTTAAATAAAATAATTCAAGCTAGGCAGAGATTTTCAAGACAAAATGAGAGAAATAAAAGGACTTACAGTGTGAACGGAGGATAATAAATTGTGTAATGCAATGAAGCAATATCTACCCATTATAAACTTTATAGATTTCAGGAAAGCAGATGATAACCCCCATTGTGATTCGTTTTCACATATCTTGAAATATTACAGGAATCCGGCAAAAATAATTAAATTTACCTAACTGTATTTCAGGGTATGGCTTCACTGGTTAAAGAAAATGCAAACTTAAGCAAAGAGTCTGATACAGCTGCTGGTGCCAAACTGAGAATGCAATCTCTTCTCTGGTTTGCTACTGCCATTGCCTCATTATGAGAAGAAATTGTAGATTGGAACAACAGAAATATATTATGGTCTAAGAGTTAATATTAGGTTTTGTTTGTGCTGGTGATACAACAGTAAATGACAGGTCAAACATGCAAGGAACAGCACGAGATTGTTCCACATCACGAATAAATCAGGTTAAATATTGTGAAAAATGCATCCAGTAGGGACTCCAGGTTCCAAATCAGGTTTTGTATCAGAAGGCCAAGAAATACAGGGTTTGTAAATTCATATATTTGACAGGCATGGGCAAGCCAATGAATTTAATCATAAGGGAACAATAACATGATGAAGTAATGTGACAACTGTAATCACTAACTTCAATGACTTGTTCAAATGTTTCTTCTCTCTTAGCGGAGAGACAGTGAAAAGGAAAGCCACCAGATGCAAACACTTTCAGAAAATATTAGGTACCATATTAATTGAATTCCTTAACGCTAATACTCAGAAATCCACTTTTTTTTTCTTTTTTTTTTTTTTTAATAGCAGCAGAAATAAAGGCAAATTCAAGAGACATCAAAAACTAAGCTAGAGCAGAGAACACAGTAGGTATAGCACTGCCAATTTGAGATGGATGTCAAAGGCCTACACAATGTAAAAACCAAGAATATTGAGCAAATTTGAGAACAAGATGGCTAAGCTGCTCAAAGAATAAGAATTAAGGATTGCTTAATTAAAAACCACTACAGTATCACAGGGCAGAGCTATATTACATGCATTAGCATATAAAAAATGAAAAAGTAGGTATTTTGGAGATCAAGGAGCTCTTCTGTATTGATACACGACTCGTAATGACAAACAAAATTAGATTCAAACATGTAGATCAGGAATTTAAAATGGGAATAGATATCTGTCAAAGAAAAAGATAATAACTAGGCAGTGAATTCAACATTTTTATATGAAAATATGGAATGAAAAAAGCCTGGTAGAGAATACTTAACTGAAGGTCTTGAAAACTGAGAAGATATAGAGGAAACAAATCTTGCTAAGTCTAAAAGCAACCACATTTTCTTAAAAATAATTAAAATACAATGCAATAGGCAGTCCTTCAAAGGGAAGCAGAGCCATGTAACAGGTGGGGGGACAGAAGATACAATTCAGTGTTGAGAAATGCAAAAGCAACTTAAAATTATTCTACTAAATGCTGATTACTGAAATCAACACAAAGAAGAAAAAGGTGTGGAAGGATGAATTTCTGTGAGCAGACCAGGGTAAAAAGCATAATGCAGTGAATGTTCCAGGATAACATTCTAAATGCATAACAATGGAGGAAAATAAAAATGCAGTGTATCTGCTATGCGGGGATATCAAGTGCTGCATGCTGCTGCAGAAGAGAAAGACAACCAGGGCCTCACTTGCAACATGCCTTGTGCAAACATCAGAGATGAGCCAAGCTGGGAAACACAGCGTTATTCACTCACACTGGCTGCAAGGTGGTCTGTGGTATCCCACATCCATCCTGCCCCATTCCTGCTCAGCCTCGAGAAACAAGCAGAGAAGTGTCCATTTCACACAACTGTTTTATGGAAACCCGGATTAGCTTAGAGCCTGGGAACCCGCCAGTGTCCTCTCTGCCCACAGACCTGAGCTGGGCTCTCTGGGAGCAGAGGAAACAGAATTTCCAATGACCTTAACACACACCCTGCTGGGATCCAGGGACACAGGGACAAACCTGTTCCCCAAAACTCTGAGAGCTCTGCATTTGTAACTGAGCCTTACAGATCACAATCCCAGTTTTTCTTTATTGACTATACCCCTGAAAAGTTTGCCTCTGTCTCAGTGTGGACTCAAATAAGAAATCTTACTCTGTTAGAAAACTAAGAACTGAAAAAAACTACAAGGTGTGCAGACACACATATTTGTTGCTCAAGTCTCAGCTGAGTGAAGTCGGTGTTTCAGAATCAGTCAATAATCCTTTACTGGTGTTTTAGGAAGACACACGTGCCTATCTGACTAAGGCAGCAGGGAGCAGGCACTTACTGTAATGTCAGCGTGGGATGACAAGGACAGAATTTGCCCATATTTTGATATGCCTTGGACTAATAAAGAAAAGAAACCTGCCCAAAGGGTCAGGTAGCCAAAAGCTGGCTTGTGACTGACTCCCCAGACACAGCCACGAATACAATCAGTGGTTTCAGACCTGACAGTCAGGTACACTGCTCCTGCTCAGGACAGGTGTTCTTCCAGCAATCACAGCCCAGCATTTCTCTTGGGAGATCACCTATGCTGCCAAAACACACAGAAACACACCCCTCTAGTGGCATAGATCCACAACTGTGCGGGAAATCCAAACACCAGGATCCAGTAGCCAGCTGATCAAGCCCAATGTGTAATTTCCTAAGTGCGAAGAGCTGTGTGCACACCTACTGTGCAGGATCAGATTCCAGCCTGGATGCTTTCCAACTGCCTGGGGAACATTTCCGGGAAGCTGTGCCTGACAGCACCTCCCACTCCTTTCCATGTGGGCAGTATGGTCAGGATCCAGTGTCCAGGGGAGAGGGCAGAGCCTGGCACACTCCGAGCTCTACAACCAGCTGCTGGCTCAGTTTCCCTCTGGTTCACCCCAAAGGATCCCTAAGTTGTCCAAGGGAATGAGGCATCTCCATCTCCAAATGCAAGGGCCCTGTGCCCACGTTCTAAGCACAGTTTATAGATGGACATAAGCTGCAGTGAAAGAAGGTGCAGCTCCCTCTTCAATCCAGCTACTGTGCTTTATATAAATTATTCCTTCCACTTGTGAGTCAAGCCAGTTATTGCTGGATATTGCTCAAATGAACTGCAGCATCATCAGAGCAAAACAATAACAAAGGCATCACTTAGGCACAGCCTAAGTACTGGTATTTTTTGTCATAAAGGATAAACAATAATACATTGGCTTCAATTTTCTAACATTTCATAATTTTTCAGCGAAAGAGACAATACTCTTCTGTTCTCATTTTTTGGTAATTCACGATGCTCCTGCTAGCCAGTTCACAAACAATTAGAACACATTTGTTCTTCAGATATTATTAGTTTACACATCAGATATTTTTAACTCCAAGCAATTACAAGCCCAATGCACTGCAAGCAAAGCTGCTGGTCAAGGAGATTGCACAGTAAAAACTGAGTAAAGCTTCTCAAGATCAAAATTTAAAGAGCTACAGTGTTACAGGCATTGTTTATTCACATTTGAGAAGGCTGGAAGAGATAGGCATGCTGTCTGCCTCAGTTTTTATGGGGAATGTGGGAAAGAAAAAAAGAATCTCATGATTTGTAAGAGCTAGAAATAGCTTTTCATTTATTTGTGGTCCCTGAGTTATCTGTCTGCTGTCAGGCCTGCACAGGCACACTGCCGGGCTGCCTTCGCCCCCACCCCACACCTCTGAAAAAGGACAATCTATTTCCTTTCTGATATTCTTTCTAAACCTCCTGTACTCCCCAAAACTGTATTTATTTTCTTGAAGTAAAACCAACAATAATGGTTACATGAGAAAAGAAAAAAAATCAGGGAACGAAATGGAAGTTGGAAAGACTGCCACTGAGACACACTGCTGAAAGAAACACAAAAAAATNCTGCCATCATCAGTAACTCAATAAACAGACGCACACAGCACTTCCTTATGACATTTCTCCAATTACTCCTTCAAATTTTGACACAGATTTCTTCCTTCCTAAACATATCCATCAATACTGTTTCCTCCCAAGCTGGTGACTGTCACCTTCTAATCAGTTGGCATTTATCCTGGGATATACAGGAATGCAAACAGCTTTTCCCTCCCACACCAAGCTCTTCTGCAAGGTGCAGCCTGTTTCCCTCCCGAGGAGGCAGAGTGTGCCACCATCAGAGTTGGTAACAAATGGTGAACTTGTGCTGCATGGAATTTACCCCAAGGAAAACAGAAGGGTCAGGGAGGCACAGGGAGGCTCTGTGTGGGGTCACAGGTGCTGCTCTATAGACAGCAAAAGACAGCAGGCAGGTGCCCCAGCTATCTCATTTCTACGTCCCTGCTCACCTCTGATTATTTTATTAGGTTCCCATTATCAGCCTCCACACCTAAATTGATCTATCGAGAACTGCAGAGCCCGTTTCCACGCCTGCTCTCTGCCAGCCCATTCTGATTGCTCTCATTATTCCTCTTTCCAACAGAGAGACATTCATTATTCGATGCATAAAACTGACTTGCTCCAGCCCTTTGCTTATAGCTCCAAATCTGTCACCACATACAGATAGATTATGCCACTATTTCTTCCCTTCTAAACTGTTTGACATCACAGCTTTTAACTGAACAGGGGAAGGAATAGAGGGAAGGAATGGAACACAAACTGTTAAAATTATTATTAGAAAGCAAAGAATCCACAGGAAGCATAACAGCTTCCCCAGGCCGCTGGAAATTTAAACATTTCTTGTTTAATTCCCATTTATACCGCAAAGTTTTCAAGCCAGTCAGCTGAGAAAATGAAAACAAAAACTTGTTTACAAAGAGAGCACCTGTAGAGCAGCCCATGCTCTGCAGCTCTCTGGACTTCACTGGGCTCCCTGCTAAGAAAAAGGAACAATGTTTTTAAACCATCATTAGCTTTCATTCTGTGACTTCCCTTCTGTTGCCACAGTATTCCTCTATGTAAATGAGATTTATTTATTCATAGGCACCGGCATACCATTACTTTCGTCAAAGCTGGTCTCGCACATCCTGTTGTCTCTGCGCTCCCATAAACGAAGTGGAAAAGCAATTAATAGTGCCAGGTTTGGGGCTGGGCAGCGCCTGCCCAGCACCGGCTCCGGGGGCGGGAGCCGAGGGATTGCAGCTCTGGGTACGGCCAGATAAGGGAAGTGACACAGATTAAAACAAATCGTTCATCCCCACCAGAGAGGAGCTAGGCAAACAATGGCACTAAAAGCATAAACGTCAATTTGGAATGATAAAGGATACAATCTAAATGTAATATGAGAGGCCCCCAGACAAAAGGGAGAAATAGAAATTACACATTACCCAAGTAGCAGATGCAATAAACAAACAAATATGTAAACATACACATGAATATGCATATGAAAAAATTCAGACCACTGGATTGATGGCTGAAGTACCTAGATTTTAAAGTCAAATACTGAACCATTTTAAAAAAAGTTTGCTAGATTTGAAGGAAAAAGAATATCTTATTTGTGTTCCTGGTAATTTTATTTTAATTTTGAATAATCTGCAAGCGTCTCAACACATGGTTTCCTCTGCATTCTACATTTTCATATTAATGAGACAACTGTCCATAAGACACAAACCAATGCCAGGAGATACTTTCCCTTCTCACAAGAAGCTGGCTTTTTTTCTGCTGAAAGAACTGTCAAAAGGGTTCTCTAATTGCTTTCAGAATTTCCTCTGTCTTTTCTCTTCACATTTCCTAGTCCCCTACAGCAGTTTACCAGATGAACGATAAGGTTTCAAAGCTAATTTAAATAATCTTATGCCTATTCTAGCCCTGGTGAAAAAACCCCAAATAGTTTCATCCAAACTGTGACCTAATAACCAGTCACACAGATCAGTTACGAGACCTACTCAAGATTTACTTACCATAGCCTAGCTGATACTGTTGGATGAACCAAGCATTTATTTTGTTATGGGAAGAAGTTTAAATTGAACTTAATGAAAAACGTCACACATACAAAGGAAATTTTCAAGAGCTACATGTAGGAATCAGATGGTAAAGCGCAGCACTGTACACAAAAAGATTTTCACAGTGCCACAAAACTGGTAGAGAACCCATTTAAAATTTTGACCTCTGTCTGGGGTTGTCCCATCCACCTGTCAACAACAATTTTTTGATGCGAGCAAAAACCATCACAAAACCAAATTAACCAAAAAATGTGCGTATACAGACATCCCGAGCTCCACGCAGCTGTGACACAACTGAGGCTGTATCACGTTGTGCATTTCAATAATGATCCATTCCAGGTGCCTGGAGGTAGTGTCACGCTCCAGACTGCAATAATATATGATAACAGGGGCCATCAGCACAGCTCCCTGCCAACTCTCTCCTCAGTTTAACATTTCAAACTCTTGCCTTCAAACATGTAGAGATGAGAGGAGGTGGGGGAAAATGAGAACATACATTTTATTCCTCCAAGTCTGAAATGCAATTCCTATTTGAAATACAGTCCCCAAACATTAGGTGAATAATTTTAGATTAATAAAATATGGCATTACTGCTGCTGCGTTTGAGTCCTTCAGGAGGCTCTCTATAACTAGGGGAAGTTACTGCTCAAAACTCTGTTATGAGGCAATTATACTGCCTGACATCTAACATCTTGCAAGGCAATCTCACTTTTGGGCATTAAGAATTAGCTGTGTTAATCTCATTTTATGAAAGACATAATATTTTCCTTTCAAGTATTCTTTTTAGAAACATGAGCTGCCAAATCTGCCTTATAATCTAAGGTTTCCATTCACAACTATTCTTTATTCTAGTAACATCAACCTCATTTTTATTTACAAATAAACAACACCGATTCTTTATATTTTCAGTATTTTAATTCTTGCTTCTATCCTGGAAATATATTAGAAGGAGATTTAAATATGCAATAGAGCTGTTTAAAATACTGCATCTGTTCATTGTCAATCCAAGCAAAAAGTATATTTATTTTGTAAGCATTCTATTATTTTCTGCATAGGGACTTTTTAATACTTGTCTTATTTTTAAAGATGTAAATAAAGATTAATTTCAATATAGCTGCTCCTCTGCAATTTTTCTAAAGAATAATAAAACTGATAAAAGAATTTGAATGACAAAGGACTATATTAATTTACATTCTACCATTTTTTTTTGACAATTTTCCATCTGTACATAGACGCCATACACTACAAATTCCGCCATTTATTAATCTTTTCTGTGTTGCCTACTTGAAAATTCTGTTTTTCTTTCTTAGAACACCCCTAACAACCTGGTCATCATTCTACAAAAACTGGCCTAGGCTTGCTTTGGGAAGTGTCAGGCAGAGGGCTTTTCCTGGCAGGCAGGCAGCAGGAATGTTCTGGTTTGCCTGTGTCCAGGAGACTGGAACATTCTGTCGGAGCAGCACAGAAAAGGCCCGTGGAGGGGCAGTCACCGCTGGTGAAATGTTCCCTGCCATCCCTGTGTCCATGGGCACCACAGCTTCCCTCTGCTTCCCAAATTCCACATTTCCAAGCACTCCGCAGGAGGTTGCTGCCAGGATCGAAGACAGGCTTTCCTCTCTCCCCTGCAACGGGGGCGCCTCCTCTAAACCCTGCCTGTCACAGGCAGGACAACAAATATCACATTGTCCAAGGCACGTGAGAACAAATGCAAACAACATAAGGAGAAGCTGGCAGCAGCAGCCTCGTTCTCTCCCCTGGCTGTCTCAGCTATAGGGAGAGGTGGTGAAGTCACCAACGAAGACCTGCAGTGGTGATGGAACAGGCAGGACAGCCTGGAAGGGGCTCACACTGCGCCACACCTCCCCAGAGAGCTGCAGCCTTCTGCGGCAGGGAGAAGCACCTGAAGGTGTGGGATCCACTGGGTCTGGGGATCTCGGGCTGCTGATGCTGGTATTTATTAGTCATGAGAGTAGGAAGCCAAGGACTGAGAGCTAGGCAAGATTGAGGCAGGATGAGGAGCTGGGAAATGGAAAGCTGTCAAGTCAGGGGATGGAGCCAACGAGGGAACACATCAAGGCTCTGAGATAAACGAGACAGAAAGGTAGACCTGACAGAAGGGAGAAAAGAGACATTTGGAGTTCCCAGCAGAAGAAAGAAGTACTAAACACTATTGAGAAAGGTGAGCCAAAAACCAAAACAGAAAAAAACTGACACAGAGCCAGACAAATTAAAGGGCGGCAGTCAGTTTATAAGAATCGCAAGAAGATGAGCAAGGGAAATGAGGATTAGGATTAGACTGACAAGCAGGACATGCACTGAATAACTAGCAAAGCTGGAAAAGATCCACCAGGAGAATGGCTGGAGGGGTGCCCTGCTACCCAGGGGCACTTCCCAGGCTGGCCAAAAAGCTGCTGGGGCTGGGGGCAGAGCACTGCTCCAGCTTCTGGCACAACACATTGCAGAGGAAAATGGGCACCGCCAGCCTTAGTTCTGGAAATCACAGGCTTCTCCAGGCATGAGTCTGCATCTTAGGCTTCAGATCTTTTATAGTTCTGTCTCTTTTATTTTCTTTGGCCATTTTGTTATAAAATAGAAAACGATTCTCAGTGAAGAGAGAGTAACAGCTTCAGCTGGTGAGCAGGAGCTGGGCTGGAGCAGGAGCTGAGTGGCTGCTACCAAACAACACACAGCTATTAATTTATTTGAGGGTTATTATTTCTCATCACAATAACATTAAATGAGCTATGTACATACACTGATGGAAAACAGACTTCACACTTTCTGTCAACGGTGCTGTATGTGTTACAAGTTTGAATTTTTTATTTGAAGTTTCCATAGCTGCTTTGTTAGCTACAGAGTTGATCTCAATTTTTTGTTGACACCAAAGCAGAGCAGATTAACTTGGAAATGATGCTCAAAGTTTGAAGTGCTGTTGGATCATTTGTCCTTATTGAATGAAGGCAGATTTCTGCATTATATTACACACTGCTAGTGGTGCCACAGCTTTAAATATTGTTCTTTTCATCACTCTTTGTCAATTATCCTACATTGGGAGTATTTTTTAACCAAACAAATATTTGTGCGTGGTGACTGTCAACATTAGTAGAAAAGTCCTGAAAAGCCAGCTCATAACTGAAATCCCGATTTCAGCAAATTCATTCTTCTCAGATAGATACATTTCCAGAATAAACGATCATCTCTAATATCATTACCTGTACATAGCAAACCTGGATTGTAAAGGATCTTGGCAGTGAATGATGATAGGCATCAGAGGCTTAATGTTTAATTACTGAACAGAGTTTTCTGAAGAGTTAAGAGCTAATATCATTCACTTGCTGCTGTTGGCTATGAGGCAGAATATTGTGGTTGTTGCGATCTGTCAGGGAGAAGTGATTCATAAACCTTGCTGCCTGCCCCTCAAATGCACAGCTGGTGGGAGTAAAAAATGGACAGCTATTTATGGCTGAAAATCCCAACAGGAAATGTCCTGAAAGCCACATGAAAAATAAGTAGAAAATCTTAATGAGAAGAGGACAGTGCATTCCTATACACTGTGAAGCACAGAACACAAATTAGTTACTGATATTCCCATGGACCTGTATGTTTTAGGAGCTAAGGGTAACAACGAAACTAATTCTCATGATAATTAACAGAGGCAAGCCTCCTGCTCAACAAAGAGAGTGAAGCAAGCTGAGTTTGGCATCTTAATATCCTCTCAATGTAAACTATGTTGGAAAGGGACAAAGGAAAGGGAAGATTGAAGAAGTTTCAAATGCTTACTTTTTCTTTTGCTACAAACAGTAGGGACACACCGTGAGCTCTTAAGGAACTGGAGAACATCCCCAGTGACCCAGTGGCAAAGGTTTTCTGGGGGAACCCCAGGTGTAGGTGCCTGGCTGACAGATCTAAGATGGCTTTTTTTCTTTCCATCAGTCTGTTTTCTTTTGTTCCAAACCACTGAGAAAGATGAAATATAGTGAGTTAAAGACCTACAAGCCACCCCAAATATCTCAAGAACAAAATTTTTCTCACTTTGTCCAGAAATGCTCCAACAGAGGTTACAGGAACATTCAGAAGTGCTGTGAGTGTTCCTACAGGCACAGCAGCTCCCCGGGCTGAGGATCCCAGCAAAGCAATCCTTCCAAAGGCACAAACTCTAAACAGCACAATTCAGAATGTTCCATTTCAGAGACAATTTCAACAGGTACATCTCATATCTTGATATGCTGAGCAGTAGTAAGAACAAATGTTTGCTCTGGTGGTCGTGAGGGTCCTTTTCCATTAAAAGCCTTTTCTACTTAAAAACTGCTCTATTTAAAAAGAAAAATTCTGCACTTTTCAGTATTCACATGTTGCTTTGTATGCATGAATAGTTGCATACATGTTTAAGAGTGAAGGCAAAAAGACGGAGCTTAAATGGAGATTAATTCATGGAAATCTAAAGCTTGATTTTAGATATTGAATACTTATTTAAATTTGTCTGACAGAGCTCTGCTCTCCACTCTCATCTGTTTCAATCTAGTTAATGAAATAATGTTTTATATAACAAATAACAGGGGAATTAAGCCAAGGAGTTAACAGTAAGCACTAAATAATGAATCAATGCAAGTCTGGCACATAGCTTAACGTTGTTTGCTAAAGAAATACATCAGATTTGATCTTTAAAAGGGAAGTAGAGCCCTAAGGCACTTGGGAAGAGTGATCTCTCCTCCTCTGTACCTGCTGGCAGAAGGCCCTGTGATTCTGCTATGGCTGCAGTAAGAACTGAACCATTTACTGATAACTGGAAGAAGGAAGACTAATAGGAGGTAAGAAGAAAGAAAAGAACAAAATCAGCACAGAAAGGCAAAGCGTAGAAGAGATGGAGCAAAGTACAGAGTTCCTCATCAGAGAAAGGACCAGCAAGAGGCACAGTGTGGCATGTGCTCCTGAGAGGTCAGCAAGGAGAATCGGTGCAGACTCACACACGAAAAGACAAGGAAGGAGCAGCACCTCTCAGCACAGCAGGACATGCTCCAAAGGAGACACTGACTGTGGATCCCAAGCAGAGCTAATTAGAACCTCACCTCGGCACGAATGTCTCCACGAGCGCAGCTTTCCAGCTGTTTGTGCCAAGGCGCAGAGTGCTGCCAGAGGCGGCAGCGGAGCCGCCCTGCCCCAGCCCTTCCCTCGCTGTCGCAGGTGACGCAGCAGGCTGCTCTGAGTGACACCGCTGCCAATCCACCAAACCTTGTCCCCTGCCAGCCCAACCGCCAGGCAGGAGCTTCGGTGATCCAGGAACACAGAGCTTCTGCAGCTGGCACAAAGGGAGGGAGAGCAGCAGCAGCGTGCAGCCAGGGCCACGGAAGGCAGCTCGGTGTGGGCTGAGGGCGACCAGGGATGAGAATTAGGCACCAAACTAAGGCTGTGACAGCCTTTGGACATGAATGAACTCTTCCACAGCCGCCTACAGCACTCTCTGAGTAACCATAAAGACTCTCCTTACCAAACATCATTTTTGGCTAAGTCTGTCCTGCATTTTGGCAGGTGACACACACGGGCTGCACTCGGGTATAACCCCAGGAGGCTGTGCATCCCTTTGATGAGAATGAGGTGCTTTATAAACATTAATGCATTTTCAGTCAGAGCTGTCAGTCTTCTGTGGAAGTGCCATCAGTCACCTCCTTTTTTGGGAGGGACAGGGTGGTTCAGCCATGGTTGCTCACAGCAATGAGCTCAGGTTGAGCTAAGGCAGCGCTGACGTGTGCTGCCAAATGAAGGCAATGTTTTGCCCATAAGTCTCAGCTCTGGTGAATAATCCAAAGGAAAAAAACCTCCCAATGTAAGCATCACTAGTGAGACATTTGGAAGAGGGGGATCTGAGGCTTGTCAGCACCACTGATACACCCGAGTGCATCTCCATGCTGAGGTGTCTGGGCAGGCAGGAGCAGGGGCTGAGCAGGGTGGAGAGGAGCTTCTGGATTGGGGCTGTATTTCTGCATGCTGAGGGAAACAGTGTAAAGGTCACAGTAATAAAATAAAATAAAATAAAATGGGTTTCTATCCAGTTAAATGAAGGGATAAAGGTATTCCAGACCTACACATCACAGTGCATGTTTTTCCTTTTAGAAAATGTAAGCATACTCTTCTGTGGCTTAGGTGGGCTTTTTGCTGTCTTCTACTGTCAGTTACAAATTTTAACTAATGTTCTTTAAGCACAACACTGAACAGTCTGTAATCTGCTCTATTAAAGTGAATTTAATTGATATAAGTGGGAACACAGCATGCTTCCTAATATGACCTAACTGAATTTTTCTGTGGGCTAGCTCTCAGTTCTGAGTGCTACACCACACACTCCCACTTCTCACTTGGATGCTGGCCCCCTGCTTTGATAACTCTGCAGTACTGTTTCCCAGCTGGAAGAATTCTAGTCAGACTTTCTAACCTCCAGAACACCTACACCAGATGGCTACTCCGAAATACCTGCAGACTTCTACGTCCACAGTTTACACAAAACTTTAAGAACCCCACCTCACCCTTGTAGAAGGGAAAATGACAGAAGATGGGGTTAGGCTGAATAAATGAATCAGTTTAACCTCTAAAAGATAAAACAGGTTTATATTCTCCCTACTTGCATTCAGATGGCTGACTTCCATAATACTCTCTATAGACATCACTAGAATTTCCACACCTTTTCTCAGTTTTAAATTTCCATTACTTCCACAGAAGCAACCTCTGTCCAAGGCTTAAATTAAGTAAGAAATACTTTTGAGTGGGTAAAAAAAAACCCCAAAGCAACCCAAGAACCTTTCTTACAAGTTTTTATGAGCTCTTAAATGCTCTAGAAGCAATGTTAGAGCACTTGCTGTTGATAGACACTGAAGAGATTAGAAGTCACTTGAGTTAAACTGAAAACAAAACTTTTTCATAAATTGCACTTCCAAAAATTAGCATCAGATGCTAATTTGAGATGATTGTAGGAAAATATTATTTGCAGTATCCAATTCGAAACTTTATCTATGACATAATTTCCTTCTAATAAAAAATCTGTTACCTATCTGCAATAACCACAAATAAAGATGATAAAAAGTAGTCTCAATGCTTAACAGTAATTTAAGAACAAGCATTAGAAGTGTTTCTTAAAACAGTGTCCACTAAAAGTAATGATGCTCCTCTGTATATTTCTGTCTGCATCTAGCTTATTCCCAAACCAGGTTCAGTAATTGTGAAACACAGCAAAACAAGAAAAACACTGAGTTTCTACTTGCAGAATGTTACCAAAAAAAACCACAGGAAAATCTTTGAGACATTTCTTAGAGAAAATTTCATCTTACAGAAAGCCAGCGCTGGTTCTTATGGCTTGAATCCTCTCCCCTGTTATTTGGGCACAAAAACATTTCTACACAAGTGGTGTGATATATTGTTTTTCTTTACTTCAAAAAATAAATTCTAATTATATGGGTGAACATTCATGCTCTATGTAAAGACATGTATCTGTTCTGTAGCGAAAACAGGTAAGTAATATACGATATATCTTTTCAGAACATGTTTTTGATGTGCAATCAATGTTTTGTTTAAAGTGCTTCATAACAGCATTTTTATAGTCTTTTGCAGAAAATTTCTTAAAACACAGTGAAATTTGAGCAGTCTAGCTGACTGTGTATATGAAAAAAACAAACCTGACAACAAAGACCTCCACAGACAACCCCCCCGCCCCAAATCTTAGTGCTGTCTCCCACGCAATTGTGTCAGATTCTATGAGAAACCTGGGTCCTGTGCACATTAGAAATTCCTTCCTGCAGGGTTAGCAGGTGTGGGCTATGTCAAACAAATTTATTGCAGTCTGTGCTAATAACCAAAATTATAGAAAACCTAGATGAAAGTGCTCTGCATCCAGCTAATTTGAAGCTACCTTATGAGACAATAACAAGCTTCTAACAGTTTTCCCCTTTTTTAAAATACACTAATTATGCTTAATGTTCCCTGTCGCATTAGCTTTCATGGTAATTATATTTCAAAACTTTTGCAATTAGGGTACAGTTAATATTGTGGAATATTGCAATTATTTTTCATTGTGACACCTCTATTGAAAACTGGTGGCNTATATGTCTGTAGGATGTAAATATATACTATACAGTATATACTTACAACCTGTGAGCATAGACAGATGTGGACAGGCACATCAGCACATCTGGAGATAATTTACAGTTGGTACAGCTTCAGTCAACTGCAGCTATAAATGTAAGTACCACTAAGTGCTCACTCTGAGCAAGGATTTTATTCAATGATTGAGCCTTGGAGGAAACGTCAAATGCATTACAAATGCACTCTGCACCATCTCTAATTCAGCCCCACATTGCCCCAAAGAACATTTCCTTCTTTCTGCTCACCCTCCCTCTCTAATAAACTCAAGGCCTTTGACTCCCTACCCTTAAGCCTCTTGCTCACATTTCCATCATTAAACCTAAATATCAAGCTCCCCTCATTTACAGACTGGGTTCTGTTTATCGATGCTGAATGAGTTCAAGCCCCTGATAAATGACAACAGCAGAAATGCCTAAGTAGTAATACATATAATTGTGAAAATTTGAGGTTCACTCTGGGGTTTTCAAGAGCTGCTTGGAATTAAACCAGTCTATAATTTGGTAGGACAGACCACTATTACATAAAATTACTTTCTGAAAGAACACAGCAGAGGAGTTGGAGAGGTACTGCTAAAAAAAAGCAGCCAGACAGGTAATGGGAGACATTCTGTTATTTTCAATACTTTAGCAATTCTGAGATTAATTATCATTTACCATTTACATTCTTCATATGGAATTTTAATCAAAGCTTGCCTAATTAAGTTTTCATTTAAATTACACTAAAGCAGTGATAAATAAATCAATGATCAAATCACTGACTTCAAACAGAGAAGACCTTTACCAAATTCCCTGGCTTGCCAAACCCCACCATCTGTACATTTCCCAGCTACCAGACTAATGAATTTCAAGGTTATATTACCAAGTGTAAGATATAATTTCTGGCCAACATCAGACAGTGGAAATAAAGTGTGTATAAAATGCTTTCACATCACTTCTGACATGAAAAGATCTGGGAACAACTTTACGTGACTCCTTATTGCCTTCAATAAAGAGCAACATAAGACTTAAGTAAAACTCCTCCAAAGATGATTTCAGGCAGAAATCTGAAAATTGCAAATCTCAGCTTATTCAATACTGTGGAGTAAGGTTTTTTTAAGAGCAATTGCCTGAACAATGAGCACATTTTCAAAATGAATTATAACTCTCTCTCCTCTGACCCTCTGAAACTCTAAAAGCTGATTTGAGTGATTAAATGACAGCTGCAAGTCATGAGAAATCTGGCACAGAATATAATTTTTAAGAATGCCTCAAAGTCCTGCCATCACTAATGTCTGTCATCACCCACCTTTCCATCATTTCTTGGCTCACATTAATAGATTTTTCTTTTTTTTTTTTTTAAAGTTTACGTGACTTATTTCTCTGGACGTAGTATTTTTCATGCAATTTTTGTTTCCATTAACTTCAGACACACAATCTCCANTCTCCCCTGTTATTTGGGCACAAAAACATTTCTACACAAGTGGTGTGATATATTGTTTTTCTTTACTTCAAAAAATAAATTCTAATTATATGGGTGAACATTCATGCTCTATGTAAAGACATGTATCTGTTCTGTAGCGAAAACAGGTAAGTAATATACGATATATCTTTTCAGAACATGTTTTTGATGTGCAATCAATGTTTTGTTTAAAGTGCTTCATAACAGCATTTTTATAGTCTTTTGCAGAAAATTTCTTAAAACACAGTGAAATTTGAGCAGTCTAGCTGACTGTGTATATGAAAAAAACAAACCTGACAACAAAGACCTCCACAGACAACCCCCCCGCCCCAAATCTTAGTGCTGTCTCCCAGGAAATTGTGTCAGATTCTATGAGAAACCTGGGTCCTGTGCGCATTAGAAATTCCTTCCTGCAGGGTTAGCAGGTGTGGGCTATGTCAAACAAATTTATTGCAGTCTGTGCTAATAACCAAAATTATAGAAAACCTAGATGAAAGTGCTCTGCATCCAGCTAATTTGAAGCTACCTTATGAGACAATAACAAGCTTCTAACAGTTTTCCCCTTTTTTAAAATACACTAATTATGCTTAATGTTCCCTGTCGCATTAGCTTTCATGGTAATTATATTTCAAAACTTTTGCAATTAGGGTACAGTTAATATTGTGGAATATTGCAATTATTTTTCATTGTGACACCTCTATTGAAAACTGGTGGCATAATGATCACATTGTTCAACTAAATCAGAACTGCAGAAATATGGCAAATGAACCAATTATAGATTATTATTTCTAATTACAGATAATGCCCTTTTCCTTGCTTTGTCCAGAACAATTTCCCAAATACCTAGACTCTTCCTAATTAAAAAAAAAAAAANTTACCATTTACATTCTTCATATGGAATTTTAATCAAAGCTTGCCTAATTAAGTTTTCATTTAAATTACACTAAAGCAGTGATAAATAAATCAATGATCAAATCACTGACTTCAAACAGAGAAGACCTTTACCAAATTCCCTGGCTTGCCAAACCCCACCATCTGTACATTTCCCAGCTACCAGACTAATGAATTTCAAGGTTATATTACCAAGTGTAAGATATAATTTCTGGCCAACATCAGACAGTGGAAATAAAGTGTGTATAAAATGCTTTCACATCACTTCTGACATGAAAAGATCTGGGAACAACTTTACGTGACTCCTTATTGCCTTCAATAAAGAGCAACATAAGACTTAAGTAAAACTCCTCCAAAGATGATTTCAGGCAGAAATCTGAAAATTGCAAATCTCAGCTTATTCAATACTGTGGAGTAAGGTTTTTTTAAGAGCAATTGCCTGAACAATGAGCACATTTTCAAAATGAATTATAACTCTCTCTCCTCTGACCCTCTGAAACTCTAAAAGCTGATTTGAGTGATTAAATGACAGCTGCAAGTCATGAGAAATCTGGCACAGAATATAATTTTTAAGAATGCCTCAAAGTCCTGCCATCACTAATGTCTGTCATCACCCACCTTTCCATCATTTCTTGGCTCACATTAATAGATTTTTCTTTTTTTTTTTTTTAAAGTTTACGTGACTTATTTCTCTGGACGTAGTATTTTTCATGCAATTTTTGTTTCCATTAACTTCAGACACACAATCTCCACCATCTGCTGGGCACTGACAAAATACAGGATAAATAAAACTGTCCAGTGGAACGTGTCTCTCTCACTCTGGATAACAGCATTTATGTACCTGTACGGATGGGAAGGAGAACATGACCATGGGGGTTATATTTGCGTATATTTGTGTAGATACATGCTCTGTATGAAAACCACCTAGAAACTGTACAGGTTTCCAGGATATGGATATGGACAATTGTCGCCCTGATTTTTTTACCCTTCTCTTCTGTTTTACAGTTTCATGTTTTGGGTTTTTCTCACGCTCTGCTCTGTAAACACAACCAATGTTATTGTAGTCTCAAGGTAGTTTACATTCTTTGTTTCAGAGATATGGACAGCTGATGGACAGTTGTCTTGACAAATGGGATGGGGAGAGGTGTCAACCTTCTCCCCCAGTCCCTGGCCTTTGCAGAAATACTATAAAATGGAGTTAGACCTTTTTAAATAAATCAGTTTCAGTTCATGCCTTCTGATCAAAGTGTGAGTGTGTGTTTGTGTGTGTGTGACGAACTGCGTCAGACAATAACCAAACACATCCAGCAATGTAAATATCTATTTAATAATATCTGATGAAATATTACTGATAAAAATGTTATAATAGCCTTGAAATAGTTCAACAAAGGGGTTATAAATAGTCATTAGTGGTTTAAAAAGAGGGATTGGCTTTTTTTCCTCATGAGAAAAAGAAAGTATTCAAAATAAATAAATAGCCTTTTTTTTCTTCCCTAAGCTATTGTTCATATATAAGACCAGTGCTCTAAAATCTATCATATTTGAAAATCAATTCATCTTGAACAACTCCTTATAAAAAATCAAAAACAATCACATTAATAAAATAACAATTCTACAGAATAGGGTTTTTGTTGTTGTTCGTTTGCTTTCTATGGTGTAATTCTGCCCAATTCTTTCAAAATTTTCTATCACATTACAGATAAAGGTTTTAAGGTAATGATCACTTTAAAGAGTAATGGTTTCAAGATTTTGAAGATTTAAGAAACAAACCCAATACTGATGTGCACCTATTCAACTGCACATCATCTCTGCAGGACCCATTTTCTGGAGCAGTGACAGATGCAAGCACAGGTGTTCATTTCCTTGTTCGTCCTGAGGATCAGCCTTTTCTATTGGACAACAATATTTGCTTTACTGACAGCCATCAGAATATTCCATTAATATCCCCAGAGGATAAAAAATGGTAGATTTCATTATATGACATGCTGGGTAATGTCATATTTGATGTCCACCCAAAACACAAGGGTAAATTTCACTTGGGAAGTTCCATTACGTTTCTAGAAGAAACATGGATATTCCAAGTTCAATTAGAAATCCACTGCTATTTTAATTTGCTTCGTTGCACAAAACGTGTTTATAAGCAGAGACTCAATTTTATTTCAAGAAACCTTTACAATGCAGTTTTAATTGTATGCAAATTCCTGCTTAATTGATTAGTACAGTAGTGCCTATGTGAGGCATAACAATCCTCAGTAATGACACAGCAGAACTCAATGCTGCTCTGAGCCACTGATACTTAATATTCCCAGAGTAGGTGCCAATGGCTTTTTTGGAGCTCTTCCAATATTCAAAAAAGGGACCTAACTTTGCTGTCATTAAAACCAAAGCATTATATTTCTTTTTTTTTTGTTTCATCTTTGAGAAAATTCAACTTTCTTTCTCCCCTGGTGATTTAATATTCATCAGTATTGAATCTCTAATGTCTCATGAGAAGGATTCAACCAAGCTCAATGGAAGTGCAGGAACCTGAAGTTTGTTTCTAAATTCAAAAACCTCTTCATAACATTGTCTCTGTCTTGACTAATATATAATGTTTGCAGTGGACTAGTCAGTAAATTTGCTAGTTCAAGCTTGCTTATCTATTAATTTTTAGACCCTGTAATAAGCTTTTAACACTTCCAGCTAAAAAAATGTGGCATAAAAATTTCTCAAAAACAAAATCTTAGGGTTTGCACCAAGACAACACAAAAGCCACCCATATTATGCTATGCATCACCTGTAAATATGAGTGGGTTTAATACCCTTATATCACTTTGCTTAGCAGTGAGAATTCAGCTATGGAGAATCCTTTCATTGGTTTACATTTTGTAATTGTGAAACAGAGATTGTCACAGGAAAAAGTGCCAAAAGTAGCGCTAGGCACCAAGTTAGAGGCTCAAACTAGATTTAAGAACAAATAAAAGCAGGCAAGCAGCTTCATTATGTGAATTTTGATGAATAGGGTGCAAACAAGAAATCATTAGAGAGCCTTTAACCATCATCTAATAACACAGATTAATAAAAGCAGCTGGGAGAGCTGTAAGAAAATCAGCTCCCTTTCATTTCATGGAGCCTGTCAGAGCAGGCAGAGCCCGGGCACAGCTCCTTCCCCATCTGAGCAATTTGCTCTGGGTCTGCTCTGAACTTCCTCCACCCCTGTGAGCTTCACTCATGGGGATATTCAGCAACACTCACATCTTCTTGTTATACTATTAAATTAACCATGTGTCATACCTTTAACAGATCCCAAGGTACAAATCAAAGGTGGAAGAAAGCATTAAATCTTAGGAGAATATGGAGTGGGCAGTTTCTACAGGAGAGCCACTCTCATGGCTGGGCTGCTTGGGAAGCTCCCACTGCTCCCACCCAGTGATGCCTTGGAGTGGCTCCCTAGAACAGAGGCTAGACAAGGTTAAAAGAATAAAGTGTGC
Source organism: Donacobius atricapilla (assembly GCA_013397315.1). NCBI lineage: Eukaryota > Metazoa > Chordata > Aves > Passeriformes > Mimidae > Donacobius > Donacobius atricapilla. The sequence goes on from WBMY01006641.1 coordinate 1,357,972, forward strand.
ATTTATTAAAGGCCTTTCACAGATACACCCTGGGCACTCAAAAGCCTGGCAGAGGCTACACCCAGGACTGACAGTGGTCAGAGGTTTTTCAGACAGATACAAGTTTGGTCTGTTTGCATATCAGAGGTTAATGGTCCAATTAGAGCTTCAGGGAATGAAGTCACATTCCCCCAGTTTGCTTCTCCCCCCACAATTTTCTGCTGTTTGTACTTCTGGGGCCTGAGGCTGTGATGGTGCCCTTGGTTCTCAGGCCTGGAAGGATTGTTGTGTCTGACCAGGCTGAAGAAACCTTACTGACACTGGTGTGGAGTTCAGAGTTAAACACCAGTGCAGTGCAGGATCTGAGAAATAGAAAAGCTAAAACTTAAGGCATCACCATGACATTTGCTCGGTGTCTGCCCTGCAGTGAGAAAACAAAAACATAGGCCTGGAAAAAGGAACACAAATCTAACAGTGGCTCAGACTGGAGACTATCATGGGGAGATACAGAAAGTTTTGATTAGAAAACACATCATGGAGTTAGAAAGAATACAGGGGACAGTTCTCCTTTTTATGTTCTCTTTACTTATTATTTTTCTGTTTTTGATAATACTACATTGAAACCACAATCTGAAATAATACAATTTCAGTACAGTTTTCCCAAACTTTTTAGGTGTTTTCTCATAAAACCACCTGAGAGCATTTTGTGGAAATCAGAAGTAACTCACCAGCAAAATTTTTACACAGATTTAAACCTAAGGGTCATATTTCTGTAGATCCTCTCCATATAAGCCTGTAATGACGGACTTATTTGTTAATAACCACTTTTTTATTAAGCAAATGAACCTAATAGATTCGTTATTCAAAAACAGATCAAATTTTAAGATTCTCAGAAAAAAGACAAGTATTTAAGGTGGATATCCAAACATCCCCCAAGAACGCAACACAAACCCTCAGGTATCCTACCCTTCTCCTCAAACCAAAATAACATCAACCCAGCCATCCAGATTTTAAGTTTATGCCTTAAAGTCCCTTAGTAACTTGGAAATTTGAATTGAATCTGCCCGTTCTATAAAGAAAATACCACTCTATAAACCAATCTATACCATGCTGTGAAGAAACCACTGGATGCAGAGGCTGTTGGTCCAGCAGGATCCACCAGTACTAATTTGCTCAAAGATATGTAAATGTTAAACATGAAGCAGCTGGCATCAGCTGAACGTAACGCGACTGCTCGGCGCTCCCCAGAAGAGTCAGAGGCACTGGGGGGTTCCTGGTCTCAATGAGCAATTGCTGGAGCTCCCCAGAATAAAACTGCCTTGATAAAGAGCTGTGAAACAGCACCAGTTGCTTTGTGGCAGCAGGATATCAATGGAAATTGTTCCAAAAAAAGAAACTGAAACAAGAGTCTCTAATGCGTTTGCGTTCCTGGCATGATCTCAGAGGAACTGAGGAATCAAAGCTGTGGAATCCTTCCAGCTATCAACAATAGAAAATAAAGAGAAGGAAAAAGATATTTAGAACTGGCCTGTAGCTGGAAAGCAAAGGAAGAACTAGTTTTTGTGGCCGTCTATGTCCATCTGGCTGAGAACTGCTAGTGATTTGTATTATCTCCCTTTCTCCTGTAAATTATTTGGAAGGATGGCTGTGCCACCTGGGGGCTGGGCTGGCCCTCAGCTCCTGGCAGAGCATTTGGGCAAGGTGAATTTCCAGCCAGTCTCGGGTCTTTTCCTTAGATTGGTTTTGTCAGGGCAGTCCCTCACCAGCCCTTCTGCAGTACCAGAACCACCAGTTCTCAGCCTGTTCATACGCTTATCATAATTCCAAGTCAGTCTCAAACTGGAAATTTAAGTCTTGGAAATTCCTCAATTTCTTCAGGGCACCTGTTTTTCTCTTTACCATCTTCTCCAGCTGCAGATAGCATTCACAGGTATAACTGACTGGCCTTAACATGTCTACTTAGCTCATGGATTTTAGAATAAATAGCTGTTTTCTAAGTGGTTTCTGCCTAGTGCCTGCTTCAGACCACAAGGAGACAAACTACTCACAAATATCTAATTGAATTTTGCTACACTTTTAGCTGAAAAAAGATGGAGAATGAAGAGACAGGCTTGGAAAATGCAGAAACAATAGGGATTTCATTTTTGAAATTCGAAACCATTTCATTTTGAACACTTTTAAGCAAATATTTTTACCATTCATTTTGACAATTTAAGTGGTTTTCCTTTATTTCCCCACACTGAAAAGTAAAACACAATGGTTGAAATGAAGAGTAAGAAAAAACCTAACTCACATTCTCCTGCAGATTGAAGTGCCCCATATTGCTCTTCCTAACCAAATCTGCTGATTGGAAAAGTCCAAATTTCTTCTTTCATCCCTGCTAAGTCTTACCAATGGTGTTTTTATTTGTTTGGACTCCATGTTACTCCTTTATGGTTTTGCAGCAGGTTTTTTCCGGTAAGCTGGAAATGCATGGGTCACAAGGTTTTATTTGCCCAGTCCCCATCCTCAGTCTCAGCCCCTGAGAGTATCACTCAGAGCCATCCTCTACCATCTGAGCTCCAATGTCCCAAATTTCCTCCTCTCAACTTTTATAAATTATTATCATTCTTTTACTTTTTAAAATTATGTTTTCAGAAACCTGAAGCTCACGAGCTAACAAAGCCTTTACACCTTTCCATATTTGCTAGTCCCTATAATTGACAGGTTTCTGTCAGGTAAAACAATTATCCACCTGTTCGCAAGAAAAAGTATTAACAAACACACTCAACACTGCTTTGTTAGGCAGCACATTTCACACCTCATTACTTAACTGAGGAGTTAGCCCGGTGTTCAGTGTATAGAATTCCTGCTGATTCCAGTAGAATAAGCTATTTGTATAACTCAAAATAATTACCATGTCATATACATTACAGATTTAATTAATTCACTACACAATATTAAAGGCCAGATTTCTGAGTTCTTCCCAAACCACGTGGATTTGTATTTGGGACTTCCCATTTCATTCCATACTAACAACTGTTCTCCAGGTCTGAAAACCAAGAGGGACCTTTCAAAATAACAGGGTCAAATCTCTTTCTTAGGAATTATTCAGACAATACTGAATTTTCTGTATTACAAATGGAGTTTTTTTGGGAATGGACGTTCACAGCAAATCGATCCCTCTTGCAGATTTTGAAAGATCTATCAGAACAGAAAGAGTCCCAACTTTTAGGGATTTGGGGTATATAGGCTTCTATGCCCACACATTATATTTGATCGTTTATAAAAAGTCATTCTCATTGTCTACACTGTTCTAGTTATTGCTCCAAAATTAGCAGAGCCTCAGGTACAAGGAGTCTTCTCAAAACAATCCAATTTCCATACCAAGTTGCCAATTTTCCTTCCTTTTGATTTCCTTCCTTTTGATTTGATCTGTGTTTTTTTCAGATCCAAACTATGCAAGATAAGCGCCAGCTATCACTACAATTGTAGGGATGCTGGTATGGTTCTGCTTGTAGGTGTGCATTTATTTATTTATTTCACAAATCATTACCCCTGACATGAATAAAAGGAGAGAAAAGCTCAGTTTCTGAAGATCCCACTGTTGCAGCCCCGTGACACCCAGCACAAGTGCATTAGACAGAAAGGAGCCATTGTGCAGGAGCGACGTGTGAGGCAATACCTCGGTGGGGCAAGGCAGGGATCCAAGGAGAGGGGAATGACAAAAAGCATCCTACATGGATGGAAAAGGTCACTGCAATAAAAGCGACCTGGGGAACTGGGAGCAAGTGAAGCGTTGCTACAGACTGGAAGAAAACACAAAATCCAAACAAATAGAACAGAGCAAGAGACAAAATTTCCTTCATGTATGAATGTGACAGATCGAGCTGCAGAATCATTTTGGGGGCTGACAAAATGGAACTAGAGTCCCTCTATGCCTTGATGTGAATCGATCTGAAAATTAAGCATTTACTCAGGCCAGTCATTAACTTCTAGAAACATTCAAAGTCCTCAACTTTCCGTGTAACAATCTGTCAGGAACATAAATTATGCATATTTGCAACGTTACAAAAAAGGCAACGTTTGGTTGATTTGCTTCCATGAGAAAAAAAATAACCCCTCATCTGTAGTCTGAGTCCATAATCATTTCAGACATTGTGGGAATGACAAACTCCACTTGAACTGGACCAGTTCAAGCCTTGCACTGGAGCTCCTGACTCCCTGGAGCGCTGCAGGATCAGCTGTGCACAGCCACACCAGGGCAGGCATGGGGGGAGCAAAGAGCATCACTAGAGAGCCCCGTCAAACACCACGCTCAGCTCTGAGCGCCGCTGAGCCTCGGCTGCTTCTCCCAGGAGAAGTTCGTGTGACCCTGCACCAAAATAAAGCAGCTGTTTAGTGGGGGAACCGCGGATTTTTATTACACTCCCACTGTAGCAGGGTCTGCACAAGGCAGCTGAAGTTGAGACTGTAAGAAAGACAAAATTCTGGTCTGCAAAAGCATTCAGCAGCAGAAGATGCAGTGATGCAGGCACAGGAGTCCTCCTTACAATCTGGCTTGTGCGTTTGAAGAGCTGGGTTAGGAAGTAACAGGAAAGGATATTTTGCTTGTCTGAGCTCTGTTTTCAGCAGAGGTTTCATCAATAAAGCTGAATGTGCAAACCCTTTTAGGGCACGTGCTCCCAGAGGGCAAAAGGGCTGTGGCCGGGAAACACAAAGGGAAAAACATTCCGAGTAAAATGCCAGAGTCCAGATTTCTTTCTGTTTATGCTGAAGGGATGCTGCAGACATGCATGGGAGAACTGCCAGGCAAAGAGTCAGGCATTAATAGGGCAAGAAAAAAGATAGCACTGAGAGTAATTAGTAACCACTGATCAATTTCTCCAGTGATGTGCTGAAGTTTCCCATCTCCTGTACTTTTTAAAATAAGACTGAGTATCTTCTGAAGGAAAAAAGTCCTAATTATGATTGATTTCATCATGCTTTATATGAAGACAAACTCAATTTCTAGAGATGTTAATATGATAAATAGGCGACATCTATTTACAGTTTGCCTGATAAGGTGCTAGTATTTATAATCATATTAGGTATCAAAACTGTAAATCCATTAATGTAATTTTATAACTAGGAGTAATAATTAAGCACTAGATAAATGCACAATTTATCATTTAAATAAACCAGAAGTGTATGGCATATCAAAATCAGAAAATCCATAAGACAAGATATTGACGCAGATGAAAAGTGTCTCCTTGCTTTCAAGTGTTTGTAATGGCACTTATTTGGATTTATAGGGAAAAGAAGGAAGTTATTAAACTTTCTGTTATAACAAAACCAACCAACCACGCCACACACAGAACCTTCTGTATACAAATATTGAAAAATATTTTGAAAAAATGATATCCTCAAATTTATGTTCTCTACTTAGTGGCCCTTGAAGCGCCAACAGTTTGCTCAACTCTTCACTTCCAATCAGCTATCAAATTGTGTTGGTAGGCAGCTAAAAACATGAAATGTTTTCTGAATGTTGCCTTTCCACATAAACAGCAACACTATCCACTATGGAAGTTGTCAGGACTGTGCCACTGCCAATGAAAGGGAGACGCAGATCAGAAGATAAAAAACTCATATCAAAAGACAGAATTATTAGAAAGCCTGAGAAGTTATTCCCTCACAGCATGACTTACAGCAGAGACCGTTAGCAAGAACAGTTTTAGCCTTTTCTACACACGAAGGAAAAATGTACAAGCAGCCTCTGGACTCAGCATATGAAAGAATGAGAAGAAAAAAAAAAAGATATTTTCTGCTTCTAATTGCAGTATCCTCAGTGCCTTTTAGTTTTCAAGCGAGGTACCAAGTCTTGGCATTGATTTTCTTGGTGCAATGATACAGAGCAACAAGTCTCAAAAGCTTCAAAAGCTTCCCAAAGTTTCCCAGTTATTGGTGATCTCTAAGCAGCTGCCACAAGACAGAATAAGCGCTGGTAATGAGGAAAGGCCCGACCGGCCACAGCCACGGAGCGGTGTCCCAGCCATCAGGGAAGTGTCAGGAGACAGCAATACACAGAGAAATGGAAACTTGGGGAGCCTGTGCTGCGGCTGCTTTGCTGGAGGGCTGTTATTGCTACAGGGGTTCCCAGTTCAGCATATTTACAAACCTTCAACAATCAAAAGGAGCTAAAAAAAAAAAAAAAAAAAAAAAAAAA
>WBMY01006641.1:1364152-1390843 GCA_013397315.1 Donacobius atricapilla
AAAAAATAAAAAATAAATAAAAAAAAAAAATCTTTCCAACTCTCAAAACCATGGTGAGCTTAAAAAACCCTTGTAAACAACAGAATTCAAGTCTGTTCTCAATTCTATAGCTTTTTGTAATTCATTATCATTTTTATTACCATAGAACCTTCTGTTTGAGATTTGATTGTTCTTATTATGAATTCATAAATTAATAAATGGAATGTCTCTGCAATATCTTAATATCTAGAATCACATCTTCTGGCTGAAATGCAGACATCTGCAGGCATCATCAACACAGGGTACAGAGATTAGCAGCAGCAATAATATCAGTAATGGTTGCAGCAACATGGAGCTGATACCTTAGAAAAAGTACCCCCCTTGGTTTCAGTGGGAAAACATTGTTCATGCTGTTCCCTCCATTTCTAATTCCAGTTCTAAGCTCTAAAATTAGACTTGGTGTTCAAGAGATGCAACAGAGTGAGAATGTAACTGGTCATTAAGGATTTAGAGAATTTAAGTATTAGAAACAAATGTGGAAAAAGATTATTTATTTAAAAGCCTTGCTGCTACATCCACACACCGTTTTAACACTATATGTACAAAGACACTCTTGCTTACAACCTCTAAGCTAGGCCAGGCTCCATAGCAGAAACAAATACATAATTTACTTTTAATTTGGAAATAGAAATTAAAATGATCAATCTACCCACCTTTTTCTGCATTGCTGTAAAACAACATCAGCAGAAAGTTCCTTATGGCATTTCCTTGAGAATATATTGAGTAAGAAGCACCTTTTCTCAGGAGAATTGTATACACAGCTGTAATGCAGGGCTGCCTTTTGGAGACAGTTACAGGAAAGTACAGGGAATAATTCAAAAACCCCAAACCTGGAACCTTAACTGATTTTAACTGTGCTGCTTTAAGCATAAATTGACAAATTCTACAACTTACTATTCTGAAAGAGGTTCCAAAAGATGCTGCTGAAATCATAATCCTATACAGCAATTAGGAAAGTGATGGTGGAGGAGGCCACAATTTTCTGATTATTATTCCTCCCTACCGGATGTCAGAGGTGATGTACAGAGATCAAACAAAACAAAACCAAGAGTAAGCAAACACAAGAACAAACAACAAACAGCGGAGTAAAACAACACCCTCCCAGCTGGCCCCAGCTGCAATATTGATAAGAGGAGGAAGATTTCAACTCCTTTTCTCCCTTGTTGCTGCTCTTCCCTCATTACCTACTGAGCTATCCAAACTCTTTTGTTTAGCCTCTTAAGTAAACCAAAGGCAATCATTCACGAGGATTAAAAAACAAAACAAACAAAAAACCTACAGATTCCCTATTTTTGTGGCTGCCAATGTATTTCTGTCCTGTAGGTTGATGGGTACAGAAAATTGAGGTCTCCATTCAGTTGGGGGCGATGCTTAATCATCTGGAGGGATGCAATTATTTTTCTATAGGATTCATTTATTTCTTAAAGATGATAATACTTCTGCATTTTGGTTTCCATTATAGAGCAGAAACTGGAAATACTTCTTTATTTGATGCCAGATTGTAAGAGGGCTATAAAACAAACACTTCCAAGCACTCCCAGCAGAGGATCTAAACTAAGTCCTCCAGCTACAGTGCATTCATGACAGTTCTGGCTTCTTTCAGAAAAGATTTTTACAAACTAGGTTAAACTGCACGGAGGTGGTGGTAATTACACATTAATAATAATGAAATGCTATAGACAGGGAGTATCTGTGGAACACAGGAGATCCATCTAGATATTTATACTGAATATAATGAATATTGATATTTTACATGATATTTCCACACAATAGGCTCATAGGCAAAGGAGTCTTATTCTTTATTTCAACTCTAACTAACTGACAACATTAAAGAACAACAATAATTTCCTTCAAACCAACCTGTTTCTCTTTTCTTCTCTCTTTGCTGCCAAAAACTGCTTGTGAAAAAATCAAAGCAAGCCCTGTCTTCTAAGCAGCATCCAAACTACTCCGTGGGCAGATATTGTTACACTGAGCCAAATGGTCTGTATCGTTGTTTCTGAGCCAAAAAGACACATTAACACCGAAAAAATGGGTACCATCCCCCTTCCAGTTAAACTTCAGCAAGTTCTTAGGAATCATGACAATATCTGAAGCACAGTTTGGAATTTTCCCCCAAATCAAAATAATCCAGAGACCATTCCGCTTCTACTTTCTCACTGTTAGAGTGGTTGAAGCTGATTAATGTGTCTAGTTGTGGATTCATTTTATGAAAACCTTATGTGTAAGTCTATCCTGACTTTCAGTCTTTTACTCAGACTGAAAAATGAACAAACAAACAAATTGTCTTTGTGCTGAGAGGTTCAAAATTTGGTTTAATAGCAATAAATCCTCTCTAGTAAAGGCAAAGGTGCAAACAACAAAATTCCTTCTCTTTTTTCCACATAAGGTTGAAAACCAGCCTCATATTGTACTTTTACTGAAGCCATTAAAATGGCATTTCAACAAGCTGAGTCACCTTATATTACAAGAAAAAAATATAAAACATATATGGGAAGAAGAAATAAACCAATTCCTAACTGTTAGCTGTAAGAAACCATCTCAGGAAATGGTATGGCAGGAACTGACCTTCTTTTAAAAGGAAAAAAAAATCACTAACTTTTCATGGGTAAAAGGTCTCATTTCCTTCTACAGTGTTTGTGTTTTTCAAAATACTATCAGCAGGTGCACCACATTTCAAAAACCTCTTGTCCTTCATCACATATAATTGTGCTGCATATTATATTAAGAAATACAAGCAGAGGAATGTAAGTGATGGGAGTTCAATTAAAACCAGCATAATATCTTGTTGCATAGAAAATGATTCTGCAACTGAAACAGGTTCTAATGAGAGAAAAAAGGAATACATTTTCACATATTTTTAATTACATAGAACTTCCTCAAACATGATTTTTAATAATATATTCCATTAGGTTAACATCATATTTAAAGAAAGTGCATTTTCTGATTTCATTTCAAGTCTGATTTTGAGCAATTATTGTGTCATTGTTCTGCAGTAGAAAGGTTGAATTCATTTACTGTGTGGTTATGCTAGTTATGATTGATGTGGCTTCTCCAAATGATAAACCAATCACCCCGATGATGTAATGTCATTTTAACAGTGCTATAATCACATTTCTCCCAAACTGGGAGTTCTGATGAGTTCTAACAAAGATTTATTGTAGATTAAAAGCCTTCCTAATATCAACAATAGATTGCTCATTTGATAGAATATTTGATTAGGTAATTTTTTCAGGCAAATGATTTTTTCCATATATATTAAGCATGGCTCTTGTGAAGGGCACAGGGCAACACACGTGGATGAGTGGCTCCTCATATCCAGAAAGTTTCATCTTAAACCTGTTGAGGAACCACCCTGGAATTACAGAGCTTGAAGCAAGAGAAGCATCCAATCAGACGAACAAGAGGAAACCTCTGTAGTGTAATTAGTAGAAGATACTGGCAAATATTTCATATTCAGCATGTCCTTTGAAAACTAGGAGAGAAATATTTAAAGAAGAAGCTAGAAAATGCTAGCAAATATTTATGAATGATTGAAGATTATCTGGGATCTAAGCCTTACATATAAGCATCCATGGATCTTCCATTTTTAACCCAAGCCCAAATTTAAGCAAAATGTTTACATTTAATTACTGTCTCTCAAACGTCTGGGTCTATGTTGCTAAGTTTCCAAAATGATCTAAAAAATATAAATATATATAAAATTTAAAAAAGAAAAATTAAATAAAAACCAAAACAAAACTGGAGCATGATCAACCTTTTCTTGTCATGTAGATGGTAAAAGCCACTCTGAAAATCTTTCAGGGATAACGACAAGCCACAAAAAGTAGTAACTTTCTCCAATTTAATGTGGAAGTCATAATCTGTTGCATTTTCTTATAAAATCCATAAAGAAACATTGTGAGATCTAAAGAAAAAAGTGACACCGCTAGGAAATGCTCATTATTTTCCAGAGGATGCATTAAGTCCAGAAGAGCTCATGCTACAGAACACGGCTATCATGCAATTATGCTTGTCTGTAGGGTAAAAAATATAAAAAAAAGGACACCTGCATCTTATATACTTAAAACTGAAAGTCCTTATATATTATACGACTGTTTATTAAAGAAATAAATGAGATATATGGGGAAAAAAGTGTTAAAATACAGAATGAACAAAGCAAAGCCCATCAGAGCATGCCAAAAAGGTTCCTTGGGTCAGCTCACAGTAACAACTGTCAAACACAAAGCTTTTAAGGATACAAAGAAACAGTGATTATGATTTAAAATGAAGCATAAAGAGCTCTTCCATCAAATTTTCTAATATTGTTTTACTGCCACTTCCTTCATTTGGCTTCCTAAGAAAAGCCATGCTGGTTCCCTCAGTCCCAGCAGTGGCTGTAATTACCAAGTACTCAAGTATCCACCAAGTCTCTTTTTTTAGCTCACATTCCCTGACCTTGATTTTATTCTCCTTATTTCAAGCCTCTCACATTTAGTTTTCCCATTCCTCTTTAAAATCTCATCAACTGCTTGATCCACCACACCCTTTAGGCAATGTTCTCTCACTCTTTTTTTCTTTCTTCAGCTGTGAACCTTCCCTGTTGCTGAGCTCTGAGATGAGGCAAGCATTCCTCCCTGCACACAGGTAATGATCCATCACCAGCCCAGGAACCAGAGCTGCTTTTTCCATGAATATTCCTTTACATTTATTTCTCTGCCCTAAGGTCCCCTGTCATTTTATTCCCCCCGTTACTTGGGCTCACAGGTGCTCTCATGATTCTCCACAAGCTGATCTCATTCTTAGCACCCTGCCATCGCCTGCTTTCCTACCCCACCATCGTCTCTGAGTATTTAAATGTCCTGAGAAAATTCACTGCGGAGCTCCAATTTCTGCTCGTCATCTTCCAAATAACTGCTGACCGCGCAGGAACCTTTCCTCTTACCCCGCGTTAGGTGAAATGCTTCCTTGAGAGCGTTTAGTGACAGATCTTGCTGAGACCCTTTTGAAACCATGAAGACCCTTCAAGCAGCTGGATCACCCTTATTCAGAACTGGCTGAGGCCTGCAAAGGCCTCTTGAATGTTTCGAAGGCATGAAACCACAGTGACTCAAAGATAAATCACACCCACTTCCTCACACCCTCCCCATCACCACGGCTTCCACAGAGGTGCCCGTTACGGATTTTGAGGCCCAGATCACCCCCAACCTCTAAAAACTCCCTCAAAAGTGGCATCATATTTTCCATGACAGCACACTCGAGGAGCAAGGAAGCAGGCTCAACTTCTGAATTATGATTTATTTGTGCCACTATATTTGAACACACCTGAACAGGGTTAAAGGATAGCTCAGGATGGAAGGAGCCCCAGGAGGTGCCCAGCCCAGTCCTGCCAAGCCGAGGCAGCTCTGAGGTCAGAGCAAGTAGCTCAGGATTTCAAAACAATGTTATCTCAAAAAGCTCCAAGGACAGAGGCTGGATGGGCTCCCAGGGCCACCTGTTCTAACCCAAAAAATCAGGGAAAAATTTACCCCTAATATCCAGTCTGAATGTTCTGTCTCAAATTCTGCTCCCTGCTCCCCCCAGCCCCTGTTGAAGAGGGGTGTTCAGGTGTGCTGTGTGCAGCCCAGCAGGCCCACAGCACACAGAACCTCCCGTGCTGCTCAGAGCTGCCTTGTTACAGCAGAGAGACCCCTTGGGCAGACCACAAACCGCACAGAAGCTCTAAACCTTTTGTGTTCAGTTAAATGACACACAACATAGATCTATAATAATAAAAAAAGAAGGTGCTAGAATAGCTTCTTTTGATTTGCCTGTATTTCTATAAAGGGATTGCATCTTCCCCCCTCAGTTTTTGGCTGTCAAAAGGAAACGTCAGCGCCTACTAATAAAAATTAAAATAAAAAAAATGAAAAGAGGAAAAAAAAAGAAGAAAGAAAACCCTAGGCACTACAGATTCCCTGACTGATAGTGCTGCAAATGTTTTAAAACAGTGGCCTGAGAGACAAGAATTAATTTGCTGAAAAATAGCGGATCTTAGTTAAATGTGACATTGCAGGTATAGAAGCAGACAGATTCAGAAACAAGAACAGACAAAGACTGGCAGAGGCAACATGCATTTTTATATACAAAACTTCATCACCAAATGATATATTAGATTAGCCCATGCAGAACAAAGAACCATTGTGTGTACATTTCTCTCCTACCAGATGCAACAAGAAGCAGGAAATCAACTTTGAAAAATAAAAATCCCTCTGATGACAAGAATTCAATAATATTTTTTACACAGCTTCTACCATACTTCAAACTAAAAATCTCTCTATAGCAAAATGAAGGAACACCATATATGATGGATTGTGTTTCCAGGAATTTTCCATTAAATAAACCAGTAAGGTTTTCTTTGCCCCATTTCCATGGATGCTCTCAATTTTCTGCTGATGCAAGAACACATTTGCACATTAAAAAAGAATGCATAGAACTGGCACAAACATGCCACAAACAAACTCCATATGTTTGCAATTTTCTTACCACTGCTGGAAGCCTGCTGTGGCCCTGAACACGCTCTCAGCAGATATGAATTAGGAGAGAACTCCTCGTCAGGATTGGTGTCCATGATTTGATGGGACGTGTTGCTGTCTAGCAATGGCATCTGGCAGCTAACTGGTGGAGGGTTATGAGAACTGGGCAGCTGAGCAGATGGGAGAAGGCTGGACGAGGATGTAGGTGGAATGGGACGACCTGGGAAAGAGGACACAGGGATCAAAGATCAGCAATTAATGTAATGAAACAACCCCAGCAGCCAAGTAATTGCACGGTAACTGTGCACGGTTACGCGCCATTACTGCCGTGCCCAGCCCCTCAGTCCCCCACTGCTACCAGCCTGGCCCTCTGTGTCACATTCCCTGGAATTACATCACATCTGGAAATCTCCGAAAATAATAATAATACTGGGCTGATTGGGCTTTTTGTTAACCACGAAAATCGCTTCAGCACAGGAATCTCTCAGAGACACGAAAGAACCATACAAGGGCTTTCTTCAGGCTAAGGTTCTTCCTAAAATGCTGTGGATCTTCCCAGATCCCACTGAGACATGTCACAGGAGGGGAGAGCAGCCTTGAAAGGCGATTATTCCACTTCAGAGACGGAAGCTGGAATCTGGGCTGGGAACTCTCAGCTCTGCTGTCCTTCCTCTCCCATTGCTTGCTTCACCAGAGCTGTAGGAGCACAATTTCCCGCCCAGCCAGGTTAATTCCAACCTTGAAGCCCAATCCTTAATGAGTATAAAATACCTCAGCCCACAGCAACAATATGGTCTTGGTCACCTAAAGCAGTGACATCAAGTCAACAACAAAAACGTTCATACTTATGTATCCTATTCTTTCATAAACTCCCATAACGTTACATTAATCCATTCCATCAAATGTACACAGATGAAGACAGGTTTTGAGTTTTTTTTTTTCATTGCAAGTTTATCTAGTGCATTGAAGGAATTCTTCATGAATAATTTAAATGTAAGAAAATATGACCTTTGTGATGCTGCCAAAGTCTGTAAGGCAGAGATCTGCTACAAATGTTAAAACACAGCAAAACTACACAAAATGGTGTATCTTTATTTCCATCATTCTTAAAGAAACAGAAACAGAGAATATACACTGATTTTCTTACGAATTACACCTTCATTTTTTTTGAATGAAGGACCCCTTGCTTTATATGAATTACCCTAAGGTTTGTACCATTAGGCAAATATACAGAATCACACATGAAATTCCAAATGAGGGGGAAAAAAAAAGGCAAGAAAATGAAAAGTTACAGCTCCCACATATAAATTATATTTGAGATGCAGCAATCAACCAAAGACACACACAGATACTGAAAATCACCAGCTTTGCACTGCCTGGTACCAACAAATAGCATGAAGTACTTTCTTCCCTTCAAAAACTTTTGAAATAAAATAAATACCAGAACACAGGCGCGGGACTTTTATGATTATTTGTTATTATATTTTTAACACTGGATAAATTGATAAGACTGAATGACCAAGTTATTATATGACAGAAATGGATTTAAGCTACTCCATAGTAACTCCCATCTGCAATCTTTTATGCTACAGAAAATTCAATATGCATTGAATATTTTAATTGTGGACTTGCATTTGTGAGGAAATAATTCTAATATTGATGATAGGAATAATTACTGTTATTATTCATTATTATGCTATTCTTATGAAATACTACCATGAATATCCTCAACATTCCAGGGAAGTGATTGAGCAAGACCAGCTTCTAATTATTTCTTTGCAGTGTATTGCAAGGAAGCAAAGAGGCTGAGGTTTGACACACCTCTGACAGGAACGTGACACTCGTGCCCACTGTGTGCATTTAATTTTCACATATTCTGGCTCTGCTTCAACACTGTGAAGTTGAAAGAAGCAGCTTTATAAATTCCAAATCTGCACTGGCTGCATCTATCATATGGAAATATATTACTATACTATGAAACTGTTGGATGTGTGAGGGTATGAGATGAAGGAAAAAAACCCCTCCTTTTGTGGAAACTACATATGGTATTTTAAAGCAATTTAGGTCCATTTTTGTAGAATATATTGAGAAATGAAAAAAACCCCTCAAACCTTAAGAATTCTTTTGTCAGGAATGCTAATGACATTGTTACCATCATGAAATAATACAGCCCAAATCCCTGAAGAAAAGGCAAAATGTCTAATTACTACATCTCTGTAGGAGAGAGGAAACAGAAGGTATGAAGCTGTAAAAATGTTGCATAATTTTGGTGGAAGTTGGCTCCTGAGGAAGATCTGCCCACGATCACATGTTAATGGCAAAACAGAGATGTCTGAGCCACAGAACCTACTGCCAATCCATCCTCTGGTTGGACTGCCTAATAAACAGCCCAATTTAATTCAGACTTTTCTTGTGGTTGGAACATTCTTGGGCTATCAAGCTGATTTTTTTGCATCTACTAAATATTAAACTTCCACTACAGCCTCACCCTCTTTGAGGGACCCTTAACACCTCCTCTCTCTCCACTCCCAGCCCCTGAAATACACAGGATCTCTTAAGACACCCAGCCTTTTGTCAAATGTGGTGGGAAATGAATTGAAAAATTACTGAACAGGAAGAGAAAGGCACCATTAAGCTTTTTTTGCCTTAAGAAATGAATCTAAGGGGTAACTATCTGTAGTGCCACAGCCGAGAGAATGGCTTGTGAAAATCCCAAAGTGTGGGGATGCAGTTAGGCTATAAACAGCATGATACATGTAATTTTTTTGTTATTAAGTGAGAAATAAGGGGTTTAATTCATACTTGCATAAATATCTTGGTCAAATAAGTTCAAAGTAACGTTTAGAAGAACAGTCTAAGCTTTGCAGGTCCTATAAACCTGAGCTCCTTGTCAGACCTATTAATGTCCCTACAGATATCTCAACAGTTATATTTTGAAACTTCCCAGCTCTTTAAAATATCCTGAATTTCCACTGCTTCTCAATGGGATTTGCAGTACCCTACAGTCTATAAAAATGCTGTGACATACAATAACATTATATTCTATTACACTACTGTTTTCAAGTTATATCATAATAGAAGTTCCTACAATTTATCTTCCTATAGTAATATATAAAAGCTTCTCTGAATAAGTTATTTTTTTTATCTAGGTGAGCATTGACAGAATCCCATGTAATGGATACTAACAGTGACAGCAATAATGTAATTGTGTTACACAGTCAAAGAAACATAAACATAGATACAAATGCTAGAAAGAGAACCAGGTTTAAAGCTGGCTGATATATTACATTTTCAAAAGGGAATTGTATCAGTTCTTTTCCCAGTATCTGTTCATATGCATGTTCATACTGCATATACTCACGCATGATAAAGATTTTTACAGAAACTGAATACAGCATTTGTAAGGCATTTTTCAAAGAGCAAGCAGCCAAGAAGAAAAAACAAATTTCCTCTCCTCCCACCCCTTTCTCCTGCCATTTATCTTATCTTCCGTTTTAGAGTGAAGGAAGAAACGTGGTAACTCTTCATTCCAATTTGGGCTTGCTTTGGTCTTCCACACCACAGAGCACCTCTGTCTGCAAGGGCCTTCTTTACCCTCTTTATCACTTACATTCCATTTTCCTTTAAAATCAGTCTCACGTTTCCTCACCAGCCCAGGAATTTTTATGAAACCATTCCTCAATTACTGCTACACTTTAAGTCCTTAATGCTTAAAACCTGCTGTAGAACCTACATTCAGAAATCAGGCCATGCTCACAGCTGGTAATGTCTCAAGCTCAGACAGGGAAGAAGAGTCCTGTTCATCTCAATCACAGTAACACATTGGGAAAAGAGATACTTCAGTTGCTATTAGCCCGAAAGACCACACCATCACCAGAAGGACAAAAAAAATACAAAGGAAAAAAGGCTTCCTGCAATCGCTCCCAGCATGAATATACATAAACAAGAGACACAATCAAAGAAGAGATGCAAGCTGCTCATCAGTTACTGAAGGATATTTGAGATACACTTTTCATAGTCTCTGTCCATCTTCCTTCTTCCTCCTCCTGTGGAGTTTTGTGGATAAATAAAGCCTACGTGTTGGTAAAACCCTGGCCTCTATTATTACACCATGGTTCATGACAGGAAACAGGGAACCAAAGAAACCTCCCTGGAATTTAACAATTTTGAGCCGTAATCATGGAAATATGCATTCCAAAATGCGTGTGCATGTATTTATGTATTTTTTTAAATATACTGAAGTATATTTACCCACACAACTCCAGATAGACATGCATAATATCCAAAAACATACATTATTTTAACAGGTCTAAAGATGAATCCAGACTCCCTAAATAGCTATTTTGCCATTAATTTGGTCAGGAGGGAAGATTGCAACCTGTGTGTTGCCATTTCACACGCTTAAGTTACTCATTTCAGTAACTCCTGTCATTAGAAAGTACCTGAGTCCCAGGGATGGTAAGTACTGAACTCAAAGCTTATTGTATCTGTAATGCAATTCTCAAGCTTTTTCCATCAGCAGAATCTCTCTTCTAAGGTTAGACATGTGTAGCAAACATCTGTGTAGACTGCTTAACCCTCTGCATTTTCAGCATGAATGTCATATACCTAAGCAGCATATCTTCATTGATAACTTACATTTATGACAGAAAATCTTCCTACATGTAGAGGTTTTTATGAGCGAGATCAGCTTTCAAAGCTTTAAACAACTGTTAATCTTCACAATCCAGGGGTTATGATATATCTGTTCTGTTCTTCTCTAAGGATATCTGCCGGTCAAGCAGCCTATAAACATAAATGACCTGTAATAGCTAAATTAGTCACATATATTGCTATCAATAAAGCCCCTTTGTTCTACAGCTCTGGTCATCGGGACCAGGGCTCAGATAGAAAGGATACACACAAGCCAATGTCTCCCAGGGCAATCCTTGGCAGAGTAGATTGGAGAAAGAAGGGAAACTTTAAGATAACTGTGTTTTTAAGAAACAGCTCTTTGGAAGATGTAGCAGTGTTCAAGTATTAATGATAAGGAAGGAACATTAATATAATTTTCAAGGAAGCTAAGGAAGCAAAGAGTGAAAGCAGAAGCGTTGTTTCTTCATAACTGATGGCATCAGAAACACTGTGTAAAACACTTAATTGGCAATTAAGATTTTGACATTTACTGATTGAAGCTGCTGATATTCATGTTACACCAATACAAAGTATAGGACCCTGTGCAAAGAAATCCCATAAAATTATGTTAGTGACTTACATGATGGACAGGATCATTAACTGCAGTTGCTGCATTGCTCATTTATACCAAAATTATACACAGGAGGCTATCTAGCAATGGAATTGGGGGGATATTAACTAGAAGTGATGAAAGAGAAGGATCAGATCTCAGCCTCCTTTGCGCCCTTCCATCAGGAAAGCTGGACAGAATCAGAACAAGAACCACAGGCAGGACCCTGTAAGAGCTCACAGCCCTCCTCCACTTAACACATTCACACTACGTTTCACATCAGCCTAAACTGCAATAAACGTACATTGTCAGCATTGCTAAGTTCACTTTAAAGAGTGAGAAAAGCTGGTAAATGTGTCAGGAAACAATTAGATAAGTAAGATGCACGTTTTTGCAGTGCAAAGCGCTATAAATTAAGCAGGCAGTTGATGAAGGTGAAACCTTCCTGAGGTACAGCACATTCTGCAGACTCTCCCCTTCCTCCCCAGAAAAATTGCCCTCTGCAAAAGAAAAAAAAAAATCTCTAATATGTATGCAAAGCACTGCTCACCACTGGCCTGGGCACTCTCGAACAGAGTTATATTTAATAAATTAAATATCTACTGTCCTGACGGGCACAAGGCACATAAATATTTGGTACTTGGTGAATTACGACAGTTAAGTGACACGGGTGGTGAACAGCCGTTAAGATGATTGTAGCTAAATTGGCATTTGTGCTTCCACGCCCCAGGGGCCAGCGGAGCCCCAGCAGGAAAAGCTCTGCCCAGGGGACAAAGTTCTTCCCCCCAGAGCCAAGCATGCTGTGCTGCCAGCTCCCAGGAGAGAGGCAGGACAGCAGCCAGGAGTTACCCAGGAGCAAGCAGAGATGCTCAGCAGAGCAGAGCGCTCGCGAACCCCTGACTCCGCACACCGCGCTTCAAGGGGGAGAGACAAAACAAAAGCCCCAAATGAAGTGTGTGGGAGAAAAAGGATTCTAACAGTCTGTGGTCATTTTCTTCAGCACCAAGTTGTTTACTCTTCCCTCAACTGCTGCACTTCATCTCTAAGGCAAACAGGATTCAAAGGAGCAAAAGATGAAGATATAAATCAGGATTTGGATGACAGAGCGTTATCACTGAAGAAAGGTTCTTCCAGGCCTCCTGAAGCTTCTATCTCTGAGAGCAAACAGGCAGAAAACCAGCCAAGCTAAGAAAAAGATTTTCACAGAGTCTATTTCACGGAAGTCAAAGGAGAAAACAAGGCCTTTCTCAAATCCCAGACCTGTTTTCTGATGCGTTTAGGTATTTTTCTGCATCACAACAGATAGTAAGGGACACTAAGGATGTGGCTGATAACATCACATCATACCAGGGGAAGAGAGAATGGCTCTGAGACAATTAAAAAAGAACAGCAAAAGAGATGTAGACACAGTAAGTCATCACCTGTGATTCATACAACAGTGAATCAGCAAAGGCAATTCAGTACCACAGGTTGTGTTTTTCCCACTTAACAAAATTAGTAACTCCCTACATCTTGCTTAGTTTTCTCAACACTTGCTATGGAATATTTTAAAATTATTTATTTTACAAAAAAACCAAAACAACAAACCATTGAAATATATTAATATTTAATGTATTTCTTCTCCTTTTCCTCTGAAGAAAACCATTTACTGCACAACCAGGAATACAGTCTGAGAACTGTAGATAATAGAAAACGTTAAGATGAAGAACCACCAGCAAGTTCTGATCTCTGTTTTTTTTATTACAGATCCATTCCAGAAGCTTGTTTAAGCTTTGTTATCTTCCTTAAAGCATTTGACCTCTGTATGTGATTAATATTTTCTGCGGTACTGCGCATGTGTAATCTTTGAATATGGAAATCACTGTACCAATGCAAGATATTATCATTGCAAAAACTCTGCAGGAGAATGAGACTAACTTGGAAATCAATCACTTCTGACTTCCAGTGTTAAAGTTAAATTAATTTTTCTAAGCAATCCATCTACAAAATGTATCAGTTGTATGAAATTTGGATATTAAAAATAAGGAGACAGTCATGACTTCAGAATTATCTAAACCAATTCAGTATGTAAAGGAATAATTTGCTGCTGTCAAAAGCTAATGTCACTTAATTCTTGTCTTGTTAAATCATCTGATGCCCCTTTCTTTTTTAGTTAAACAAAGATAAATAATAAAAGCAATTTACAGCTAGAAGATGTTAGGGTTCTGCAGCTGTTCAATGTCTTCAGGGCAGATTAGATTCTGTAATGAGAAGTTACAAGCCTCATTTTATAAAAGCTGTTGCTGTCTCGGGAAAAACATCAGTGAATAAGATTAGAAAACCCTTTTCCTTCATGAACCTATTACACTTGCAAGCTGATTACTTGGCATATGTTTGATACCTTCATAGCTGGAAAACAGTAATTTGTTTCAATGATTTTTTCCCATCACTCATGAAGTCTAATATCTCCCTACCTCTAATTCAGCCAGGAAAAACAGAGACAAATCCATGGGAGCAAAACTCACACCAACCAGAATGAATTTAACTCCCCTCAAAAAAGGTTCTACTGAACTAACTATAACTAACTGTAACTAACATTAAATTGTAACAACTTATCAGCTGCCTTGAGGGACAAAAATAATGTTCTAAGATTAGAAATGTATTTAGAAGAAACTTATTGGAAGATCCACAACCATATGTGAATGAACTTTATGGTAACTTCATAATATGTGCAGCTTTTAAAATTGGGAAAAAAGAAAATTCCCTGTTTATCAATCTTATCAGCTAAACATTCACGTCAGGGAATTCCACTAACAAAGGGGTCGTAATTAGGCCCTGGGTAGGTAATTAGCACACATCCCGTGAAATCTTCCCTCTCAGATCAATCCAGAAGTACTTGATTTGATCTTTATTTGCAGTTCAGACTAAGCTGGGCCACGAACTTGTTTCCACTATCCAAACACCTTCTGTTTACCTTCACCTTATTTCAGTGAAATTCTAAGTACTGTTAAACAACTGCTCACACCATCTCCACTGCATACGCCCCTGAATGTTGGCTTTATGTCTATTAGAGAAATTTATTTCCAGGAACGCTGCAACACTTAGCGATTCAAGTGCCTGGAATCAGTAATAGGTGGGATAAATAACACTGTCTTGAACAAACATGAGAAAACGCCTACCTGTAATTATTTAACAAACTCTGTGAGAGTGGTACATAGTCAGTACTAACTGGTGGGAGTCGGATAATGAGCATGGGATTTGTGGTAACTCTTCGCAGTCTACTAAAAAAGCAGGTCCATTTTCTGGAAGAAATATGAGGAATGAAAACAAGGCTTCACATGATCCACATTATGTAAATGGCCAGTAATTGAAATAATATGCTTAAATCTGCTCTATCATGTGCCAGGGCTATATTCTGGCTAATTCTGCTTCAGGCTATTAAAGTCTACTTTTTTTTAGTTCCACCTACAGTTAAAATATGGTGTTGCTATTTGCTTTCTAAATGTGTGGTGAGCACACTTCTGAATTAGTTCTATCCCACTGCTGCAACACTCTAGAGATGTTTGTATTTTAGTGCTGGGAGATAGGGAGGTCCAGTCAGAACAGCGTCAGGATGTCTTGATATCTAAACTTAAATGATATAATCTTCAGATTTACATTTTCCTTACTTCATCTGGTTTATTCTCTCAACATCCAGTCTTGCACTTCTTACACCCCCCATATTGACTTATCAGGAGTTTTGGGTGCACAAGCAAACTACAAGTTTGACTTTTCAGTCCTCTCTTGCTGGTGGGATTTTCCAAAGCACAAAAGTGTATCAGAATTTAACTTCCCTCTGTCCTACTGCACTTCAGGTAGCTATCCTTTTTCCTTAAACACATACCAGGTGCTGCAGAATTTTAAGACTGTTGTGATATTTTACACTGAAGTGTAAACTGTGTGTGCCCCTACAGAAGTTACCACACCTGTAACACATCCTCCTTCCAGACTGAACAACCATCCCAGCATTAACAGCAAAGCACAGTGAAACCCCCATGTCAGTCAATGCAAACTCTATTTTTGCCTTCAGCACAGCCAGGGTTTCTGCGGTTTTCTGAAGTCCTAAAAAGCTTCTCCCCAGTCTTTTCCTGACCAGAATACCAGGCTGCTGTGTTCATTCAGGGCAGGATAATCCTCTGTGCTCAGGTCTAGGTGATGCCTTGGGAAGGCTGACCTGGAACAGAGACTGGACAGAGCTGGAGAATAAAGCCGGGATTTATTGAAAGGCCTTTAGGGTACACCTTGGGCAGGACAGGGCCTGACCAGGGCTACACCCAAGGTGGACCCAAAATGGACCCAAAATGGTCACAAAATCACTGGCCGGTCATGAGGTCTTAGATTTTTTTAAGTTTTGGTCCATTAGCATATTGGGGTTTAATTGTCCAGTTACAGGTTCAGGCTGTGAGATCCCATCCTTCTTGTTCCTCCCTCCAGCCCAGCCTTGTTTGTGCTGTTGGGCTGAAAGTTGTCCTTGGTCTCCAGCAGGAAAATGATTTTTTTTGTCTCCCTGCTCTGTGCAGAGCTGAGTGACGCTGAGTGTGAGCTCAGAGCTGCATCCCTGGGCAGCACAGAACCTGAAATACATGGCAGCTCAAACTTAAGGCATCAAAGGAATACAACCTGGACCCAAACTGCAGTTTAAAATCTAAGGGGAAGTGAAATACCATCACTTATGAGCTACTAACTAACCCTTTAAAATCTCTCTGATGTCTTCTGGTAGAGCTAGCTATACCCTAAAGATGGTAAGGAACACACAGTAGGAATACCCAAGCATAGTATTATGGACAACCTACCAAATCACTTACAAATAAGCAGATAAAATTTTGTTCTCGTTTAGTAGTGGAAAAGGTTTGGAATATTTCCGTCTTTGTAAAGGTGATTTCAAGTTCAAAGTTTGGGAAGTAGACTCAAATAAAGAAGCAGCATATAAACTACAGTTTGTAGGCCACACCTTATCTGAACACGGGAATCTGCTCACTTTGCTTACATACAAACTGAAAAATATTTATTCTTAAATGAGAAGGTTTATGTCAAATTTCCCTTTATGTGAAAAGATTTAGCCAAAATAGAACATGAGTGGCAGACTGCAACACAACAGTGATCAGACCATTAATTATTTTACCACTGCTGTGTATCGCCATAATTAATGGCACTCTGTGAGACCAATACAGGAAATTAAAATTTCCTTTTAATGAAAAGAAATTGCAGACATGAAAGGCCACTATATGAAAAATGGATCTTGATTCTGCAGTACTAAAATAACCTGTAACCTGATTAAAAGGCATTTGGAAGCACAAAACTAGATGGGTTAAAAAGGTAAGAAATCTTTTCATTATAGTTCCAGTTAGAGTTGCCAGAATGAAGGAATAAAGATACATGTTCTTCCCCTGCAACAAATGGGCTCTGCTCCATGCTTTTTGGTGAAGCAAAAACCCCACTGAAAATCAAACGGGTTACAGAATAGCTTGAATGTATCATTCTGTATTTCAGCACAAACTGGATCTTTAAAATAATGACAGTTTCTCTCATCTTTTCAATCTTAGAACACTTTAAAACTACAGCCCAGAAATACATGGACAGAGAGAAATTAAAGCAACTGAAGCTGAAATATGCTACTTAGGAATCCAAAGTTTGTTTACACCATTAGAAGGCACTCAAATATATATCCCCATAAATGACAAGGTCCCAGCAGCAAATTAACAGGAACAATTTTCCCATCTCAGGAGCTGTCAAGATGGGCTCTGTTAGCCAATTTATCTTACTCTAGCACATCTCTGGTGCTTGTCAATCAATATGTGAAACATTTGGTGTTGATTGCCATTTTTCTATCCACTTCCTTTTGCCTCTCGTACCAGGCAATTTACTGCAAGTCAATCAAGGTTGAAGCAGACCTTGTTTAAATAAAACACTGTTGAGTTCTTTTCACACCAACAATTTCAAAAACAGAATGAGCTGTAGCTCTTCACATTTACATTTATACTACTTTTTCTGGTTTTCCCAAATGCCATGCTCAAGCTATAAGTCATAACTAAACTCAGCTGAAGGCTTATGGAGAAATCAGTCAAGGAAGATGAACTGCA
Source organism: Donacobius atricapilla (assembly GCA_013397315.1). NCBI lineage: Eukaryota > Metazoa > Chordata > Aves > Passeriformes > Mimidae > Donacobius > Donacobius atricapilla. The sequence goes on from WBMY01006641.1 coordinate 1,382,008, forward strand.
TAGAACTGTATATGCTTTTGCTGTCAAAAATTCAGGCTATCAGTGGAGACAGAGAACACTAAAAAGCACTTAAATAATCTGGGATTGTTTCTTTTTTACCCTTGCTTGAAGTCAGGTCTCCACACCAGAAAAACAACTTCTAACTTGTCTGCATTTCTTAACTCTGGATAAATATTTCAAATATTCATTTATGCTTTAAGGTAAGAGAGAGATATACTACTGTGTTTATAGCTGCGTGTTACAAATAAATATACAAAGAAAATCAATTCTCCCCACTTAGAACTTGGTCCCATGTTACACACACCGACAGCTTCCCTCTCACATCCAAATGAAACAATGGCAGAACAATCCCAGGCCACATCACATCTAATTTTGGCACTACCTTGGCATCACCTGTAAGCAGTGAGGCAGAGAAATAGGGCAGAAAGAACATCCTTTGCACTACATCATTTTACAGGTTTACAACTGAAACAATATGCAGTTGCTATTTTTAAAACTTTTAATTTGCTTCTTCAAAGTAACTCCGTTTTCCAAACAACACCCACAAAACCTTTCTACTGCTGGTTCAGTTTTTAGGTTCACCATGGGCTGCAGAATTAACTCCACAACAATTCACAGCAGTGGCACACAGAACTACTGTCTTCTGAGCCAGAACAGCCATTAAACACCTGCTAGCCGCTACAACTACATTTGGGTGCTACAACCACAAAGACTGGCATCAATTTATTAAGTTTAACACCATTTTTTATTACATCCCTGTATGCTAAATCCAGCAATGTACAAGAGCAACAAAAGAAAATGTAAATCAGACCAAGCCCTAAGAACCCCAAAGTAGTTATCTCTTATGGGTAACTAAGGACATGTTCCTTTAATCACAAAAAAAGTGACTATGTTACTGATATTAGAAGGATCATCCACTCCTGCCCTTAATTCTAAAAGATACAAAAGTGCCAAACCTTCAAAACCTCACAAGCTCAATGACATATACACATGTTAACATACGTACAATATATGTCATTTTATACATATTACATATATATATACATAAGAGAGTAAGTCACTCTCTTTATGTTAGAAAATGAACAGCCATTGAAAGAGAAAAAAAAAAAAATCCTCAGTTTCTTCCCTGGTCAACAACTTACAAATCTGCAACAACTCCCAAAATTGTCTGTAATTAATACCTTGTAAAATTTAATGACAAGAAGATCCCTGGTCATTTGCTTGTACTTTTTTATGAGACCTAATATCTCCTTGATCTACAGCACACAGAAGGAAATAAATAAAATGCCTGAAACAGAATCAGAGACTGAGGGAAAAATAAAACTGTATTAAACTGTGAAAGTGTATCACAAGGCATATACAATCACCAGTCCCATCCTGAGCAGTGTATTTTAAAAATCGTTATGTTATGCCAGCATGACAAATGCTACAACCCAAATGCATTTCAGTATCTTTTGGGTAAAGAACGACCCAGATCTACAGGTTAATTATAAAATAATAAATGTTCAATGGTTTAGAGTAGTAGTCTCTTAGGAAGGCAAAACCTCTGCTGTTTATCCTCCCCAAGGGGCTACTGTAGGTCACTGTTCTCAGGCAACCCTCAGTTTAAGGATCTTCCTTTACTCTGCTGCAAGTAACAGGCGAAGAAAAATCCCCAGATTTGGTTAATATATAAGAGTTAGGGGTATACCACCTATATGGATGTTATACAGACAGACAAATACAGGCACACACACACAGGTGGATGTGTATGCACGCTGGGAGAGCTGGGGTCCCAACACTACCAAGAGTCGATCTCTGAGCTATTTTCAGAAAAAAATCTCATTACTTGTGAGAAGGAAGTTATATGTTTTACTTGACATTGGTATCACTAAAACAAGCAAACAAACAACCAACCAACCACAGCAAAGGAACAAAAAGCCCCCAAACTGAAACCAACAAACCAGCAAGTTGGAGGTATTAAAAAGTATGTCCTCCAAGGCAAAACCAGTTAGCCTGATTTATACCAATATGATGTAAGATCTGATTCAGTAACAACAGCCAGGAGCCAGAGTAAAAACTCTTATAAAAGTAGTATAACAATTCCAGATTCCTAGTTTTAATTAAGGATGATTTTCCTGCCATCTTCCAAAAGATGCCTCCTACACTAAAGCAGGAAGAACCACACATATATAATATTTATTTTAGAGTTTTCAATGATAGGAGATCACTTTCATATCATGAAATTTCCCTTTCATTCCACTGCACCTATCTAAAACATACCTAGGGAAAAATCTTCTGAAAGCTCTGGGCTTCTTGAAATCTAAATTTTGCCAAGGCCAAGGCTTGACTGAGATTTTTACAATGCTCTCAGCCACATGGATGCTACTTAGAGTTTGCAAAAAGCTCATGTCTGGCATTCAGGTTTACAGCTGGGCTCAGTCAAATTATTGGAAAAGCATTTCCTCCAAAATAAACTCAAACACAACAAACAACCCTCTACACCTGCTTAGGAAGTGTTTCTCTTGGCTTACAGCAAAGCCTGTCTTTTCATCAGTAGGATTTTTCCCCAACAAGTTGTACCAATTTTCTGGTATATGCTTTCTGACTATGGATATAAAAGGCAATATAAGATGTTTCTGCCAGAGAAGGAAGCAACAGGGGATGGGTGGAGTTATTTATTAACTGAATGCCCTAAATCAGCAACTGGCTCAGGTCAGAGCAGTTCACAGCCTGTCCCCTCTCCGCCCAGACCTTTGTCCAGTCCTCCAGATCTCAGACTTTCCACTGGGGCCCTACAAAGGCTGAATGCAAGGTCTGATGGATTTTAGGGGACTGTAGATGGAGTTAGTAGGACAGAGAGGCTCAATATAGAGAAGCAGTGTTTGCTGCCAGAGGGTTACAGACTTAGTTACCATTCTCTCTGAAAAGGTGAACGTGTATTTCACTATCCTTACCATTAGAAAAAAGTCTAGGACTTTTCTTTTCATTCCTACCCTCTTTTTTTTTTCCCCCCTCCAATACCAGATTGCTTAAAACCTTAATTTTAACAAGAACCTGCAATTTTAGCTGCTAAGAGAACTTCACTTTCCTGCCTCTTTACAGCCCCAGGGACTAATTGAGAAGATTACCTGAAGGCTTGAGGTCTAATGGCTCAAGAAAGAAAAACCTGCTTAAAACCATTTCTACAAAGAATGCTGATAGAAATAGGAACAACTAGGAGATCTTCCTGTCAGTGCAGGATTTTACAATTACAAAGGAGAGTATGCGGTATGTTATCATGTGTTAGGAAAACGAGTAATAACCCAGCAGGTTTCAATGATTTATTTTATAGCAGTACATAGAAGGGTGATACATACGGAGCTTGTTTTCACTACAAATCACAGATCTGAAAAAAAGTCTTGATCTAAAACTATTATCAACTAAGAAGGGGCCAGGTTTCTTCTGTCCTCGTTAACTTGCCACGGTGAACAGATGAAATTTGTTAAGCGTGTAAGGCTGAAATAATGTTTCTTTCAGCTATCATGGAGATCATATAAAAGTGGGATTGAGGACTAAATGGAGTAGATATGTAAGAAAGAGTCAAAGACAATTTTAAAAGATGCCATTTTACCTACACTTAGTGAAATGAAAACTAGAGAACCCACCCTCCTCTTCTATCAGAAGTCATGACCCCATCAAAAGCTGATGTACAAAACGGTTCCAGCAAGGTTGGTTAATAGAAGTAATACATCACAATCCAGCCCATTCGGGGCTTTTGTTCTTAAACACTTCAGTAAATGGGCCTGTTTTTTAACTCCAACAGATAATTATGAAGTGCAATAAAAAATTCAAATTATGTTAATCGGCCAGAGAACAACGGCTGTTTCTGAAATCACTGGCAATTACTAGACATAATGGTTCTCAATTAAGCTGGAGGGTATTTTTCAATCGTTCATAATTCACTATTTTAAAAGAACTATAAAAATATATAAATGTCAGTTGTTAATAAAACTTTCAGACCAACAATGTAGCTGTGTGTCACAGAAAGTAATACTTATTTTATTTTGATGGTGCTTTTTCCCTTGTGAATGATATGTGAATTGTGAGTGAAGGGAAGTAAAGTACATGGGATTTGTTTCTCTCAGTGCTCCTAAGTGGAAGAGAAGTGATATTTCTTTCTTGAGCAACTTCAGTTTCCCTTAGGAATATGCTCAGCAATCATACATGTCTTTACCAATTCTATTTTTAGATCCTGCAGCTCACTATAGAAACTTCAATGCATATGTGGATGTGAGTCAGAGGTATCACTGCTTGCCTACTTTCAGATTGCTATTTCAAATATTTTTCAAGCCAGTAAAATGGACCAAAATGGAAAAATTAGGGCCTAAAATAAGAAATCTTGAGGATCATGAAATGGTAAATCCTAAACATCATCTTTCAATTATGAGCTTGATTCACAATAGGTTTCTACCACATCAAGTAAAATAAAAACCAAATTAAGCCATTAAGGAAAGACCAGTTGGTGATAATTACTATCCACACTTCACTGAAACTAGCACTTACTTATCCACCACATGTTTAACCTTGCATTAGGGAAATAGCACAGCTGCAAATTGCTAAATTCTCATTGTAACTTTATTACATATGATTAATGATCAATTTTCTGGAGACATGCCTGAACCTGAGTAAATGCATTTGAACACACATGTGCATATGTTTTATTTATTTATTTCCAAATCAACAAGACCTGATAAACATTTTCTCTAATCCAGCCACTTCAACCTTCCTTCTGCCAAGAAGAAAAACTTCCTTGATTTTTATTCAAATACATTTGCACACATATTTCTGAGAAAGGGTAAATCATTAGAGAATAGTTCCCAATTGCAGAAATTCATATTTTCATATTTAAACAGCAACTCAAAGATTGAAGCATGACACCGTGATTCATCAGTGGAAGAGAGCCATTCATCATCCAGACCTCAGGATCTGTTGAGAGTTTTTATTGCTTTGGCCTCATTAAAATGGTGCAAACTGTGAGCTAACATAAATCTGTCTCTCCTAATATTCTCTCCCTAAATGTTTTAATAGTTCCACACAAAGGGAAAGGTTAAAACCAATTAAAAGAGATACAAATACTAGTAAAATTGCCCTAATGACCTGTTAGTTATTGGTTTTAGCCATTTCACTTAAAAAAAAACTTACTTCAATTTCTGAATGAATTAGTAATTAGACTGTTTATTGACCTGCCTTTGGTGTTTTTTTCTGTTGTAGGATGTGGTGTGTTGGTATTTTTTAATCCCTTCATTTTTATTCCCTTTTCTCTTTTACTTCTTTCATTTTTAGTCTTAGACTTACAGCTAAAGTAAATCTCAAGTGTTACAGCTGGACAAAGATATCTACATAAGGACTATATTGTAATTCAAACTTCATTCCAAATGGGACAAAAATATTCTGAACTCATTCCTATGCAGAAAACACTTGTTTTTCTATCTCATTAAGATCATCATACAATATCAACAGATGCTTAAAAGCCTCTAGTGCTGAAGGAAATGTTGAGAAAATTGAACCAGAAGTACTTATGAATGATAATCTAATGACACTGCAAAGATTTTACTTTTCTCTACTACATCTAGCAAAACATACATATCTCAACACTCCCTCCACCAAAAGCCAAAACCTGTCATCAAACAGCAACCATTTTTATGTTACCTCGTACTGGTTGGCACTGTGAGCAGGAGTTCATCATTTTACTTCAGAGTAAGTAAAAAAAAAATGCTGGAGTTGAAGTGTCCCCTAATTCCCCACACCCTCAGTGGCTGCCATGCCCACAGAACAGAATATTACCATTACTTTATAATCACGGTAAACAAGCATCTGGCTGTCATTTAAAATACAGCTTTTCTCTACTGGTAATAAGGAGCATTTTCTGCTAATTTCTGTTATCTGTAAATCTCTCTTGGCATTCCAGCTCTGAACTTAATGTGCTGTACATGCTCCACTTTATGCACAATGAACACTGCCATCAAATGTCAGCATGTCTTCTTGTTATTTTAAAGATAGGCAGGGATTCACTCAATGAAACATCTAGAGAGTAAGAAGATACAGAATAAGGAGATATTTACCTATTATGCCACAGATACTTAACAAAAACACACACACATATATGTATATTTTTTTCTTTTACAGCAGGGAAATATAGTCTTTTGCAATAAAACCTCACTATTATTTCTTGACTAGCTCTGTTAATTTTATTGCAGAATGGGAGCTGAAGTCAAGTTTAGATCAAGTAACTTATGCATCCATCTACCACATCTCTACAGGACATCAGCCCCAGGTTAATTGGACCTGCTCATTTTCAGGTACCACTGTTTGTTCCCTGCTACTCCAACAGGAGAAACCAGAAGCTGAGTTTCAAAAAACTGCCCTTTTTTCCTACATCCTGTTCTTTTAGACTGTTGGAAAATTAATCTGCAAGTGACCCTTAAAAACAATATGAGCACAGTGCACAGGCGAGAGGCAGCAGCCTTGAAAAATTAAACTTATGTAAAACATTTTCCTCCTTGATTTAATGGTGAAAATCACAAGAAACCCAGTAGACTGAATTCGCTAGTATGAAGTCAGTACAGGGAACGTCACAATTCTGCCATAGGTTTCAAACTTTAAAACTGACAAAGTGTTTCATATGCATCAGGAATAACAATATTTTGGTTAAATAAAAGAGAATTTTTAGAAGTCTTGACCTCTAATTGAGTGCCTATATTTTCAATTTTTATTAAACTCGGTGTCTTATTCTCCCCTCATTTAGATGCTTGCAAAATAAATATAATTATACCCAACTTAAATAACTTTGGAACCTTGAGCTGCAGGTGCTGGTATGCTGTATCTATTACCATATTTTAAACCCTTTTAAGAAGATTGCATTAATTTCTATGATAATTTAGAGCCCATAATGCATTCCAAGATGTGAATAGATGTTAATCACCAAGGAATGATTTTCCTGTATACTAACGAAGTCATGCTGCAACCAGTAACTACTACTTTTAAAATTCAATATTGCCACTGAAAGACTTGATTAAGATTTGTTGAAGTAACTATATCCCTGATATGGGTTTAAAAACCCCAAAGTAATTAAAAACTACATCAATAGCTATGGCCTTCCTATCTACAGAAAATGTTTATAGTATCCAGCTAATTCCCTGCCCAGTATTATTAAAACTTAGCCATGCGTATTTAACTTCTACCACCACCATAGGGCAGGACGGCAGCCAGTTCTAAGACAGCAGGCAGAAAAGAGGCTTTATTATTACGATGATATTATGTTTAATAGTACAGGTACATCGCTGAGGAAAAGCTGACAGCTGTGACTGCAGAACTATTCTGATATTTAGATTGGTAACATTCAGCCAGAGTTTGCCTCTCATGGAAGTCAAAGCTCAGCATGTTCCATCAGCCTCAACAACCTCTAACAGAGCAGCATCCCAATTTAAATATCTACACAAACAGGTGAAAATTCCCCACGTTTTCCTGGAACAAGCCCATTCACAGCTTTCCCCCAGGTGAGGTAACTAAGGATGCCTTTCTGCATTAACCTGCTCATTGCTGTTGCTTGTGAACAGCAATTAAAAACCAGGCTGTAGCACAGGTGAGACACTGCCCCTCACTCCTTCCTCCAAAGACAAGTCAAAGATTCTGTGCTGCTTTACTGCACAGACCAGCCCAATTCAGCAATACGGCTGCTACTACACTTAAATCTGCTTTATATTTACTTTGCCCTGTTAGGGAGCAAGGCCAGGGAGGGGCCCTGTTCATGGTGCTGGGCTGGGGCAGAGCTGTGTCCCCCGGGACAAAGCTGTCACCAGCAGAGAGGGGGCTCTGACAGGAGTGGCCCTTGCAGCACAGGCAGCAAAGCCTGCTCAGCGACTGCTGCTCAGGCCATGGAGATGTTCTTCAGTTTGACAGTGTCTCGGCCGCTGCACTTCCTTTCGTAACGTGCAAGACTATGGTAAATACGCCTTGATTGTGCAAGAAAATGCATAAAGATCAAGACGAGGTGTTTTTTGGAATTTCTGTGTAATTTCTGTATTTACATGGGAGCCTACAGACTAAGGAGTCGCTGTGGCTCTGGCAGGAGGGGTGGCAGAAGGTTTCCTGCCTGCTTTGGTGTCAGGGCCCCCTCTCTGCTGGTGACAGCTTTGCTCTTGGGGACACGGCTCTGCAGCAGGCCAGGAACACGAGCAGTGCCCAGTGCCGGGAGCGGCGTCTGTGGCACCCCCGGTGCACAGGGACCCCCCCAGCCCCACGGTGGCCGTGCCAGCACCCCCAGAGACCTCCAGCCCCAGGAGCCCTGAGCGAGTGAAAACCACAACGGTGCAAATGCTGGCTATGAAATTGGAAGCGGCAACTTGCAGACTTGCCCAAAGGAAATGCAAAGAGAAGTCAGGTTTTAAATGAAATAGGATTTATTCATTGAAGTTCAGCAAAAGGTAGCATTTACAGATCATGTTTCCTTATAGGAATCCTTCTAACAACAACAATCTATAGAACGTATTTACATGGGGGCCTACAGACGAAGAGTCTTCAAAACATATTTGCAGGGAAGCTCTAAGATGTAGAAGCTATCTACAGAGGGGTCAAGCCGATGGACATCATGGAAGGGAAGAAAGGAAGCAGCAGAGTGGGACTGCCCTGGGCACGGTGTCCCTGAGCGGGGCCACCCAGCCCAGCCCCAGCCTGGCCACAGGGGACCCACTCTGCCTGTTGGAAGGGCATGGGGAACCTGTTGTGATCGTGGGGCTCCATCCTCATCCCAGGATCATGGGCTCCTCTTCATCCTTCTCATCGACCTCCATGGCCATGGTGTCGTCCTCCTCATCGA
>WBMY01006648.1:0-16453 GCA_013397315.1 Donacobius atricapilla
ATAATAATAATAATAAATAATTAGAACATAAAAAGCAAGTGTAGCATAAAGCAATCACACCTGCCAAACTATACCCAACCAGTTTTGAGGAACTGCTCCTGACCAGTTTCTTCCTACTTTATCTACTGTCCATCTTACCATATGGTATGGAATATTCCTTGGGTCAGTTGGGGGGCAGCTGTCCTGGCTGTGTTCCCTCCCAACATCTTGTGCACCCCCGGCCCACTCACTGGTGGCATGGTGTGAGAAGTAGGACTTTGTGTGAGCACTGCTCAGAGGTGACTAAAACACCCCTGTGTTATCAATGTTATTCTCATCCTAACTCCAAAACATAGCACTGTACCAGATATTAGGAAGAAAATTAGCTCTGTCCCAGCTGAAACTGGGACATTTAAAACATTTTGTTTGCTAGCTTTCAGAGCTGTAGTTTATTGCTCTGCCAGCTACAGCAAGTGGAAACTATAATAAAAAAGAGGTTACTATTAATCTCAAATAAACATTTAATTAATTGAGCTAGTAACTGTATATTAATTAAATCTAAATATCTTATTGAGAGGCTCTTTCTGAGATTTTTTCATGCCATCTGGTTAACTTATTTTATGTAACAAAGGAAGTAAGTAATGACATTTCTATTAAGTATATTTTAATGAGCATTTTTCAAGGTTTAGTGGAAGAATAGAGACGTTACCATCTAAGAGTAATTACTTGCAGTAAGAACTTATATACAGACTGCTGTAGTAACCTGTCTTTGGAGCTGTGTCATGCAGACAAGAACAAAATGTCAGCATCTTCTTTTGTCGTGACAGCCTTAGAATGAAAACCAGAGACCCAACACATATCTTCTAAAGCAGATTTCACATTTCTTCCTCCTGTTGCTTCTTCTCAGTAAAACTAAGTCTGCCTTGCAAGGATACAGCCTGTGAATTTCTTATCAAGAGATCTACAATAGTGGAATATTAGAATAGGATAATTGTGGAGCCAGAGTAGACTGACTGGCCATTTCAACATTGCCATCCCCTAGTGTTCTTACTACAGTTCACCTACACATTGCCCCTGCTGTCACCTCTCCCTACACATGGGACAGCTATGTTTCCAGGATGTAATAAAACCAGAAGCCCCACAAAAGAAGGAAACCTATTTTCTTTTCAAATTAAATTACATAAGGTGCAACTGAGAAGCAAATTACTGAAATGATGACAGTATTTAGTGAAACATTCTCTGCTGTGTGTTTAGTGCTGTATGAAGTCTAGTGAAAAAGGAATTTTTTTTTATATTTGTGGAAAAGGAAAAGTCTTCTTGAAGTCATACTGCTGCTTTAGTCAAAGCATGGATCTGCTTGCCATTAGATATGGATTGTGCTTCTGATATTTCTGAATCTGAGAGATTTTATCCTGCTAGCAACTGCTAACTTTTTCCCAAGGGAAAAATATCACGAGAAAGCTTCTTCTCAAAACAATATTGATAAACAACTGATTTGTTCTCAAAACAATTTTCTCTATGTGATCTTTACCTTTCTAGTTCTGTTTCTCTAGTTTAACCAATGGGATTAGAGAAGTGTCATTTCCGTTCACCAATCCTGTTAAGTCTGTATTGGAACACCTTATAAAAGGTAGTAAAAAATAGATAATAAAGCCTTTTTTCACCTTCTAAAAAAGTACTTGGAGTCATTCATTTTTTTGTGCTCTACAACGACAATTGATAACAGTAATTTTTACAAAAATCTTTTTTTCCAGCTTGGATTTAAACACAATTTAGCCACATCGATTCTCGTTCAGTGGCGTGCTGAGTGACTGAAAGAAAATGAATTACAGTTGTGCCTGGTAATTAGGAAAAACGCCATTACCTATCTTTTAGGGTCACCTTGGTCTGCAGCCACAGATATTATGGTCAAGCTTTACAGGGAACAAATGACAAAAGTTTGATGTTACCCCCGGAGGCAGTTTTATTCCCTGCTCAAGCTGTGCGGGTGCCATAGGCAATGCTCAGAGTTGATGCACAGTCTGTTTCTTTCTGTGGTCAGGTGGGAGCTGAGTAGTTTCTGTGACAACCTCCACTTTTCACTAATGGAGAGATAATGGTAACACAGCACCTAAAGGAATTTGCCTTTCGTACCGTTCAGAAAGATGACTAGAAAAAAAAAGTGAGAGAATTTCATAGAGACTTTATTACTATGACTGGCCAAAGAGAAGAATTTTCCAGTTGCAAGGAACACTGGGGTGTTGTGTTAGGTTTGGTTCACAGTGGATCTATCTTATTTACATGTGCTGCTTATAAGACTTACTTGGATTTGAGGAGTTGTTGTTTCAATGCGTTTATTGAAATTCAAAACCTTACAAAAGTCAACAGGCAGCTCCATGACATGTTTAGATATTTTATCTGGCAGGAAGCAAGTTCAGATAAGAGTAGGCAGAAAATAATGAAAGCCCTCAAAATCCACAACTGTTTAGCAACTGGATAATGATATAATTACAGATTTGATGGCACAGTGCTTAACAGCCAGCATGATTGTCTCATAAGGTCTCTATGCAGGGGGCTCTGCTGAAGGGAATGTGCCACCTCAAACCCATTTGAATACTCTTTGCTTTTTGTTCATCTGTGTGCGGGGAGTAGAACCATTTTGGTAGAAAAGGAAGACTTTAGCACAGTTTCTTAAGGCACAATTTGAATAGTTGTGAATTAATACTAGATTGACAAGCTATCATTTCAATATAATTGTTAAAGAAATAGCAGTTCTCTAAGCAACGAATTAACCACAACAATGCCAGAACACATAACACAGAAATAGACTTTGTAATGAAAACTATATAATGTGAACCACAAAACTAATTTCTGTTTTTTCATCTTTTTTTTTCCCCATTCTTTGTCATTTCTCCCCTTGAACACTCCGCCTCTTATCTTTCGGCCTCATGATCCCTATTTTCAGAATACTAAAGGCAGCAGAACCATTACAGTTAGAGCATAGTTGCAAATCATCTATCAAATGATCTTATCTAGGCATCTTAAAATTCATTTTTCTGCCTGACCTCCTACTCTTCTGCCTTTTAAGAGGGGAACAGAAATACCCAGAGCTCTCACTTCAATTGCACCAATTCTCTCTACTTTGCTTATTAGTTTTGGGAGGCTCAAAATTCCCACCAATGAGTCAGACTTGCTGGCTTTTCTTTAACCTCGGTCATAGAGCTGTCATACTGTAATTGCAGACTTCAAACTGAAGAGAAGACAGTGAAGCAGCCGCAAATGTGATTCCTTACAGGGTAAGAAAAAAAGTGTGTTCTTATCTCAAATTAAACTAACCAAGTGTAGACAAGACAGTATGCAAATGCTGGGTCAGGTTAAGGAGAAAGCCTGAGCAGAAGGAAACCTTTCTAACTCCTGTAAATTGGCTACAAAACCAGCTGGATTGCCTATTTGAGCATTCAATCTACTGGTAAATTTGGAGGTTGGTTATTTAGGCAGAGATAAGAAAGGAGGTTAGGACATATTCCAATAGGAACTTAGGGCCCAAGCCTCTCAGGACTGGTACCAAAAAAAGTGGTCCTTCTTTCTATTTGAGAACACACTAATTTATATCATGAATCATTACTTTTCAAGGGCTAAGATTACTTATTGTGTCCTGTTCTTGGACCTGTGTTTTTCTCAACTTGAGATGACTGCAGCTGGGAATTGGGACCAATTTTTTTAGGTCACAGCAGCCCAGTAAGTTCTTTTTTTTAATCATTGTTATTATTATTACAGATTATTATTTTGTTTTTGTTTCAGATGCTGTTAGCTCCTATCAAACAGTATCTCAGAAGCCTATATTTTCCCACAGCAGCTAGAACCCCTAGAGAGCAAGTAGAGCTCAGAGCAGCAGCCAGCAGTGTTTGTTTCTTGTGCGTCACCCTCAGGGAAGACAATGCTGGTACACCTCCTGTCTTCCTAGGAAATCATTTCCCCTGCAGCAGAAAGGAGCTGTGCTAGCAATGGGAAGTGTAATTTGTAGCATGCTGAGCCATCTTCACTCAAAATTGCCCTAGATATGGAGTTGTGTCTGCAAGTTCCCACCATTTTGAAATGGGAATTTATGTAAGTGCCTAGTTCTTAGAAGGAGTCAGCAGATATGTGCTGTATATGTCTATGGGAAGCAAAATGTGACAGAACTTGAAAGAGAATAAGGAGAATAAGCATGAGCAAGCAAAACAGCTCTTACAATCAGCCTCCTTGATCACTTTAGAAACACTTCTGTGGCAATTCTGCAGCTCAAGAAATACTAGGTGCTCAGCAATGCCACCCTAAAGTAGGGAATTTGAGTGGTTGTTTGGACTCCAGAATACTGATATTAGATAGCTCACCAAAGTGCTTGACTTAAGAACTTTCAAGGTCTTGACTTAGCAAAGCCATATTATGCAGCATTGCCTGCATGAGAGTCTTCTTGAGGTAGTAATAATATAAGAAAAAAAACAAGAACCACAGATAATTAAATGAAAATTGTCTGAAAAACTTTACATGTTAATCAAAGACTGTCATATCCAAAGGAGTCAAAAATACTTAGGGAGAAACCTAAGACTGAGGAAAAGGAGCCTTGTGTGAGCAGATAGCTTCTTGTAGGCTCTGGTTTTCCCTCTCTGCACCATAGGTTGTGGGTGGCTGTGCTTTGAAGTTCTGTGGTTACCTCAGTAGGCTCAGGAAATGTGCCAGGCACCTGTGGTGTGCTCCAGCACAGCCAGTCAGATCAGTCTGAAATACCTCAAGGAACAACAATCATAGGATGTAAAGGATAAATGCTTAAAATACAGCTATAGAGCAATGGACTCAGAAGGCAGAAAGTGACATGATTGTAAAAGAATCTTGAAAAATTCCACCCGGAGAAAAAGTAGAGATAAGAAATCCTGCCACACATCATCCATTTTTAATGAGGGAATCTTTAGATGAGGTCTGAGGTATCCTGAAAGGAAGCACTAAGATAATTATGTTAGGTGACTTTTAGCAGTCGTAATCAATAATTCCTTTATGTAACGCTTGTGAAACCCACAGTGAAATACTGAACTACTCATGCCATCAGGAATAATAAAAAACCCACTTAAAATGGACCTTCCTGGCTGGAGTACCTTAATTGAAGTCCATTTAAAATTCTATCTAGGACTCCTTAGTTCTAAATTAAAGACTTTCTTAGCTGGTCTGGCTGCTTCTAGCTGTCACATGCCAGAGGCATTTTTCATTTGCCTAGGTGATAATATGCCTATTGTAATAAATATTCAATCTACACTTGGAACTGCTTGGCACTTGAAATTTTTTTTCTAGATTTCTGTCATGACAGCCAGCTTGAAGGGGCAACAGGTTATTTTCAACAGCTGGCAAGTTCTGGCAATGAATAAATAGTCCTGTTTTATTTACATATTTTTCTGATTTATTTACATATTTTCATTTTGTTGTCTTTTACTGACTTATACATGATATATTTTATTTACAGCTTCCAGAGGTAATAATACCAAATAAAAAGAATGTGCTAGTATAAAGAGATAGAAGAGCCATGTTACAATACCTTGAAATTTGCTGTATTCCACTGAGCATATATGAATGAGAATTGAATATGAGGAGGAGAGTGAGGCATCTCTCTTTCTGTTTGTATTCATATATAAAGCCTCATGTGTTGCTCTACATATGAAAATGTGATTGCAGCAGAAGTAAGGCTTTGATGTACCATATTTTTTATTGAACTAGAAGAAAAAAAATGGCCACTTTTTTTTTTTTCTTTTTTTTTTTTTTTAATTGGGCAATATTTCAGAAAGGACATGGAAAAGCCTTGGAGGGCAATATCTGAGTTGTAGATAAACAAGAAGAAATAGTGGATAGAATAAAGCTGGTCACCCCTAGACGTTACACATGCTATTTTATGATGTATGTCTAGGACACAGGTGATTTGCCATGGGTAGCCATTTCTAAAACATTAACTTCCAGGACCTGAGTTCTGCTCACTGAATCCACTGAAATAATTCTAGTCCAAAACAAGGTCTCTTTCATTCTGACTTGACCCTTGAAAGGGTGGACATGATTTTTTTCTGCATTTGAAAGTAAAACTACAAACATTGCAGTCACAGAACTGGCAATAAGAACAGTTATTGTTTCCTTCTTATCATCAGAAATTGCATCTGGATTGTTTGAAATTAAAACAGACTTGCAATTACAATTACAAATTCTTAGAGAAGCAGCCAGTGCATGCCAGGGACTTGCAATGATGCTATTTATTTACAAAGATACTGCCAGCAAGTACAGGACTGAGGTGTTGGGGTGGGATGGGGGCAGTGAGCTAGGCAGGCAGGAACTGGGAAAGTAGCACCACACTACTGCTGGGGAGATGTTATTGAAAAGTTCTCCATGGGAAAGGTGCACAGTGCCATCACTCCTGGGGCTGTCCTCCACAGCTCCTGTCAAGGCACTCTTCTTGAGCCAATGGACAGGGTTATTTTGTCTTACACAGCACTAAAATATGGCCTCCCCTTTCTTCTCCCTCTTCACAGAGGACTAATGACTGGTTTCCTGCAGCTGCCAACTGTTGATATGCTATCTGGCTTGTCTCTATCTCCTCCTACTGCACAAGATAGCCTTGGAATCTTCCCACAAAGAGGGATGTGATTTTCAGATGATGTGAGGTCATCTCTTTCAAGGACTGAAAGCAGAGAGCAGTTGTGAATAACAGGATATTTCAAGCTGGATGTAGGAGCCAGAGGTTGCTGAATTAGGAAGGGTGGCATTAGAAAACAGCCCAAAACCAGGGCCAGGTTTTCTGCTGTGATGTATGCAAATATGTGGAGCAAAGAACCCATTTGCACCTTCTTACTCTGGAAGCCAGATGAATGCCAGTTCAACATTTGACATAATTTGAAGTATCCTGGGATCCTGACAGTACAGCATCTAGAGCTAGATGTGCCTGCTCTGTGTGCACCAGCCAGCTGGTTGTTTCCAGCATTCTGCTGTAGCTCTTCCTCCAGCACAGGCAATACCCCAGCACTAAACACACACTCCATAATTGCCAGGTAGCTTTGCTTTAGCTCCATTGGACCTCCCAGTAGGGATGTAACACAGTAGGGGGAGATCAGCATGGCTGAGGAAGTTTCTGTCCAAGCTTCTGGCTTTCTGTGCCATGGGACAGCAGAGGCAGAGTGAGCAGAAACTTGAAATGCAGCACATCCAAAGGAGAAGCTGCCAAATGTCCACCTGTGGCTCTAGTGAGGAAAAAGGAGACTTTTAGAAGGGGAAAAAATTTGGTGTTCAAAGATCAACAGCCTGCTAAGCAAGTATCTCTGTACTTTTCATTTAGCTTAATGACAACCATGAAAGGCTGGCAAGCTTCTTTCTTCAACTTATTGAAGCATTACGCTGGTACGTGGGAGTACTGGCTCTGGCAGGCATTGTGTGCTGTTTCATTTGTGAGTGAAAGAGGCTGTCTGCATTTTGAGGAATCACAGTGAAAACTATACTCAATTTGTGGCAGAATAATGAGGAGATCTATTGTACTGCTTATGGAAGTAGAAAATGAGCTCTGCTCTAGGCATATAATTTTCTACCATGGAAGCAACAGAAATATCAGTAAAATACAGATGCTCACACGTGCTGTGCCCCACACGAAGGGTGTTTGCTGGCTCATATATGAGCACACATATACACTTTATGGGGAGGGGAGGTTTTAATCTCTGGCATCATGGCCTGTAGCTGCACAGGTCTTCAGCCTCTGGAGCAGAGGGTCTTGTGAGATATCAAAGGTCGTGGTGGAAAGTTTATTTTGAAAGCTTGATGAATATTCCTCCACCCAAATTTCAGTTATGAGGAGCACAAAAACCTAGGTTTTTAGTTTTCATGGAAATAAGAAAGAGGTCTGGGTAGTCATATTAAAACAGCTGGATGTTTTAATATCTGTAATACTGTCCTCTGAGCCTGTGCTCTCCCTATATTCCTCTGAAGAGAAGGAAGTGCCATTGATCAGGGTGTGATCTTAGCAGTCAGTCAATGCTGAGCAGAAAAATGCAGAAATATTTTTGTTATAACAGGTTATGGGAAGGAATGTGAGAAGATACTCCTTTAAACAATAAAAAGGAACATAATTTTTCTGTAAGAAAGGGAGCAAAATATGTTTTGCTGATGAAGAAAAAAGGTATGTAGCAGGCAACATTTAAATGTTTTTTCTTCAAATGCACCCATCCAAGTTTGACTAATGACTCTGATCTGTAGAAACAGCTGCAGGTCTGAGCTCAGAAACAGCTGTCTTATTCCTCTGCCTACACTGTGATAATGTGTTTTTGGACAAAGTGATGCTCAGTTCAGAAAATTGCAAAAGAGAGAGATGGGGAAAGAAATGAACAAAGATCCAGTGTAAAAACTGTGTGAAAGTAATGCTTATGTCTTCTCTGTGACATAAGGTAATGGCTCTGCCTGATGTAATGGGGCAGAAGTTGACATCCTGAATTTAAAGGATCAGAGCAGGGAAAGTAAAGAAAAAACAAACCAAACCTACAGTATCAATAGCTAGCAATCTCTTCCTAAATTTCTGCTCGTAGTTAGCCATATTTTCAAGACTGAATAAAGTTAATTCAGAGACAAAAAGAAATAACTCTGGGTAGTAATATAAAATCATGCTGGTAAATATTTGATGAAACGGGAGTATAAGTTACTGAGAACCGAGCTCTCCAACCTGGTATTCAGAAGCCTAATATAATTAAATTTTCTGATTTCCACCAAACAAGATTTTCATCACAATCTTTCACAATCACTGCTGATTGAGAAGGGTCAAACTCTTTAAGTCAGTAGTGCTTTCTCAATGAAAATAAAACATTCTGGTCTGTGTAAGAAGCATGGCCGGGAGACCCAGAGAATTTATTGTTTGCTCTTCTATTGAGGCTGCACTTGAAGACTGCAAATCTGGGTTTCCAATTAAAAAGGAATGTTGAGAAAGGTGACAAGTTCTGGATAGGCTATGCAGAGCAGAACCAGAATGTCGGGGACCTCAAGCTCATGACCTCTGAGGAGACAAAAGGGATCTGCCTGTGAAGAAAAGGAAGCTAAGAAGCTATGTGATAGCCTGCATATGTCTAAATGCCAAAGATGGCAAAGCTAAACTTTTCTCAGTGGTAGCAGATGACACAAAAGCAATCCACAGACCGGGGATTTAGAGCTTCAATGACTGGGTCATAAAAAAACCTTTTACACAGGTAGGGGGTGGTGGAGGATTTCAAAAGTCAGCTGTATCATGTCTTGGCTGACCTGATTTTGTACTGGTAATAGCACTGAGTCTTCTTCAGGTTATCTCTGTAATGAATGTGTGACGAGAAATCTCTGTGACACAAGTTCTGCTGCACACTGGGAACGCCTGAGGCTGTAATGACATTTGTGTCAGGTACCCTCACTGAGAGGGGAAAGCAGCCATACATTTTCCATTATAAGGTCATTATAACATGTAAGCCTATTAAAGCCATCAGGACATGAATTTCTGATTTAAATTCTCAAAACCCAGCAATGAAGGATCCTGTCAGAGGACATGTATTTAATTTACTTTGCCCGCCTTCTTGCTTGCTTCATATATATGACACATTTACCAAAATACCATTAATGGGAATCTTTTCTTTTCAAGAGCCAAATTTTAACACAAAGCAATTCCCTTGGATTTCAGCAAAAGTATGGGAAGCATCCAGGGAGAAATCCTAATAATTCTGTTTCTGAGCTGCTGCTATCAGAAGATATCTTGCTTCACTCTCACTGACAATAAAAACTTTCAGATTTTTAAATAATTTATTTGATGCAGTTCTATGCTATCATGCTACATGGTGAGAATTGTTTGTAATTGCTTGCCAGCTGACTGAGTGGCTGAATTTGTGATGAGCACCCATTCATAATTTACAACACTGAAAAAGAAAAAAGACTAACTTTGCATTAATTTTCCCTATTTCTATTACATATATTCCCTGAGACCTAATTAAAACTCTATTAGATTAGAAAGCAAGAAACTGCACATGAATTTGAAAGATTTTGGCGGATATAGTCCAATATTTCTTAAACAGCTGCATTATGGATTTCAATGGGACATTAATTATGTAGGGAAATTAATCTCCAGAAGTAATTAACATAATCACTCTTTGAAAAATTTAACCAGAAGTCTAATCATTAAATTATTTCATACAAATACTTAGTCTTTGATGAAGACCAGGGAATTGAATGACTTGAGGGATCCCCTCCCTGAGACCTGACATTGAAACCAGTGAATGATATGAAGGAACATTTTCTGCCTCCTTTTTGTAAGTGTTCTGTCTCCTTTTCTGTACTGACTTAGAGACCCTCAGTTGTTACAGTCCTGTTAGCAGGAAGACGAAACTTGACAACAGTTAAACTACATAGCAGGCTGTCTTAATGGGATTCATGATGGTTATTTGAATCTCAGCTTTATTTACATGATTTTTAATCTGGCTACTTTCTTTTTAGGACAAAAAGACATACCTAATCATCTGAATTTTAAAAAAAAGACATGCAGTATCTTGCCCTCATCTGGTACCTTTACATTTTCTGACATGAAATGGAGGTCTCCTGTGGGGAGGAATTGCAGCAGGGGAAAACTGTTGGATTCGTCCACTCTGCTTTGCTCCTATCACTGTGGGACTAAAGGAGTGAAGGAATAGATGGTGGTAGACTAGCAGGATCTCCTGTGTGATCTCATATTCCTCTAGTATGGAAAAGAACTAATCAAACCAAAAGAGGGTCACAAGGATCGTGGCTTTTTATTTATTAACCCTCCAGCTCTGGTGGTAGTTTTTTAGAAGCTCTCACAGATGCAGGATTGCTCCATGTAATAATTTTATTTATAAACCATGACACAGTTGCTGTATATCTCTATCTTGTTTAAATGCACATACTGAGTCAAATATGGGCTACCAGAGAGAGAAAACCCAACAGACAAGCAGAATAGCAAGGTGATAGTTTCAGGTGAGTCATCTCTCAATAACCATGTAGGTGAGGTAGCAAAATGCTGGAACTGTCAAAAAATAAAGGGGAGCTCTTGCTGGTTACAGTGGTTTTCTGAATAAGGCTTGAAAGCCTGGAAGTGCAGATCCTGGGGGTAGGTAGCTCTGGGATGAGGACATGATACAGAGTTGGCAGGAAATTGTTTATGATGAGTTTGAACAAAGATGAATTGGAGAGGAGCACCTGAGGAGGCTGGCTCAGTTCTGCTTTGAGAGGAGACCAAACCATGAGAAAGGCAGACTTCTGTGGAGATGTAGTTAAAGTCACCCCTCAAAAGTGGTCAGGAATGATCAGATGGCTTTCTGGCTATATCTGGAGCCAAAAGTGTATTATGGGGAAGAGGGATTGTATTATAGGGGCTACATTAAATAATTCACAGATTTGAACATCCACCTTCCATGTGACCCTTTAAACCTAAATCCGAGTTATGAAGGTAGAAAAGCTTGAATATGCAGGTTTCCTATTATGTGTATTTTGTTAGCAAAAATAAAATGAGTGAAAAACATAAACTAAACATGCAAACCAGGTGAATTAATATTATACCACAGTAAAAAACTAATTAGCCATCTGCTTAAGCTGACCCGATTAAACTAATGCTTTTTAATATGTTTTATACCATGAACTGGGAAAACAGAGGTTTCCATTTACTTATCAGCCTGTCAGATCCAGCATTAACTTAACTTATTCACAATGATGGTACCAGAATATTTTTTTTTTTCTGGCAGATATTTTGTGTGTATATGTGTATATATAAATATACTCACGCAAAGTAATCTCTTGTGGAATTGATATAAAGATTACAGTGTTGATGGTGTATAATGCAGAGTGCTCATCCCCTAAATTGTTGAAAAAAAGTCAGTATTTCATGACTGGCATAAATAAGGATACATGAAATATTCTGATGTAGTTCTAGGTAGCAAAACAAGGAAGACTCACCAGCAAAGAAGACACAAGCAGCAATTTCACAACAGCAACAATGTCTATTGTGGTCTGCAAGGTTTATCTGCTTGTGAGGTTTTAGACAATGAAATTATGATAGATAGGGTTGAATTCTCAGGGTTGTCCTAGAATTTAGGATTTCTGAGTTTTTAAAATAACACTGTGGTGTACTGGATGTGAAAGGCCATTAACTGCTTCGCTTCTGGGCAGTTTCTTGCTCCATGCAGGGTCTTTAATTGTGTCAGTCATGAGGTGTTGGTAAAACCATTCACTTTGAAGCGACCTTGTAGTACAAGATGGACCTTTGAATTAGCACTTTTTTTTTTTTCAATGACATAGAGAAAAGACTAAGGTATTTGAGGGTCAAAACTAGAATATCTAGTGGAAATATCTGGAGCTTCTAATGCCAATGAACTATGTGGGTTTGTTTGTTTTCTTGCTCTTATTCTCTTCAGTGGTCCAGAGCTGTATTTCATGTGCTGTCAGCTCAGTGACCAAGGGAGTACCAAGATGTACTGTCCTCACTAAAGAGGAAGGGGAAATGCCTCTGGCAGAAGTATGAAATCTAAATGGCAGTACAGAAGGAATGTTGTCTGGTGCAACTCCCATCGCTCAGCATAGCAACATGTCTAATCTGAAATAATTTTGAGGGGGAAAAAAATTCTGAAAGTAGTAATTTTTCAGTGGAAATTTTCAGTTACCTGAAACACTATTTTCTGTTGATATCTACCTGACTTTAATTGGAGTAAAGCTTCCTTGAGAGAAGAGTCTAGAAAGTCACTACTTCAGGGTTCCCACAGTCCAGTCACAGGTCTGAGGTAAAGTAACCAATGATGCCTGGAATACCATAGGAGCCCATGGTTATGCTGTGCAGCCATCACCTCTATGACTGCAGTGTGTACATATGCTAAACATAGCATTATACAAAAAAAGACATAGCCCTACATAGGCTTTAGAGATATATTTTGATCTGTACTATTTCCATTACAAGGCCATTTAGAATTTTAGGGGCCTGTTATGGAAATTACTATACATATCATGAATTACGAAATAATATAATACATTTTTTACTCCATTTCTATGAATGGGTATTCCAGGAGCAGGGCAGGAAATTCAAAGCCACTGAAATAATAGATCAAATGGAATCTGTAACAACAAGATGCAGTAACTTTCCTCTAGGCTCTTCTCCAGTGGGATTGTTCTAGCTCTGAGTATTTCATATTTCTGGATATGTTTCTTAAATCTAGCTAGGTTAGGGAAGCCATGTTTGTCTCTATTTGGGTTTGCATTTGGTAGAAAGCTGACTGCTCTTTGCTATAGGATTTTGCAACGTAAGTATCTCTTGCTTTCTATTAGAGTTATTTTTTTTCTTCTGCACCCATTCTGGTAGGTATTGTGCCAATATTTATTATGAGCTACAGTTATTTTCCATTCATCTTTTTAGATGGTCTTTGGCCTTTAACAATACAAGCTGCATAGGTTTTCACAAGTTGTTATTACTTAATGGAATGTTTGGGGAAAGAATGGTCTGACAGTAAATAGAAAATTGTAACAAAGATTTTCAGGGGCAAAAGTCAATATAAAAATTCCACGGGCTGTATTGAATAGACAGTAGACACAGAAGTCTACTCATTTTAATTGTTTTGGATTTACCCCTAGGAAGGTGAAACATGTTACCCTTTATAATGCATTAAGCAAAGAAGAGAGTTGTGTGTTACTGGCTGTTAATTCAGTCCCTCATGGCAAATTTCTGCCAGAAAAAGAATCTATAGAATATGTAGAGTATTGCTGCATGTTCCTAAAAGGTGCAGGAGATCTCTGGGGTTACTAGTTAAATGTTCTGACTGACAGTTTCCATAAATTATATAAATCTAAATGGAATGATAAATATAAATGGGGGAGATAGTCACCAGTTTTTTCCACTCAAAATGAATTGTAGAGTCATAAATCCCCAGGCACTATCTTTATGGCAATTAGTTAGGATTTCAGTGGTGGTGGGCTCAAGTAGTTGTACGGTGGTTTGATGTTGGCTCGATGCCTGGTGTTCACTAATGCTGCTCTATCACTGCCCTTTTCAAGTGGACAAGGGAGAGAAAATATCACAAAAGGCTCTTGGGTTGAGTTAAGGGCAGGGAGAGATCACTCACCAATTACCATCATGAGAGAAACAGACTCATCTTGGAGAAATGAATTGAATTCATTAACAATTAAATCAGAGTAGGAAAACTAAAAGTAAAAACAAATCTTAAAAACATCTTCCCCCCCTACCCTTCCCTTCTTTCTGGGCTTTACTCTCTTCCTGATTCCCTACCTTCTCTCTCTGAGCAGCACAGTGTGACAAGGAGTGCGGGTTGCAATCACTTCATCACAGTTGTTCTGCTGCTCCTTTCTCCTCATGGGGAAAACTCCTCACACTCTTCCCTTGTTCAGTATGGGGTCACTTCCATGAAAGAGTGTTCTACAGAAACTTCTCCAAAAGTGAGTCCTTCCCAGAGAGACAGTTCTTCAGGAACAGACTGTCCCAGCATGGAGCCAGCAAACCTACTCTGGAATGAACTCCTCTCTTCACAGGTCTCCTGCCAGGAGTCTGCTGCAGCATGGGCTTCCCATGGGGTCACAGCCTCCTTTGGGGATCCATCTGCTCCAGTGTGGGGTCCTCCATGGGCTGCAGGTGGATCTGTGGCCCACTCTGGCCCTCCGTGGGCTGCAAGGGACATCCCACCTCACCTTGGTCTGCACCATGAGCTGCAGGGGAATCGTTGCTGTGGTGCCAGAAGCATCTCTGCCCTGTCCTTTGGCACTGACCTGGGTGTCCGCAGAGCTGTTCCTCTCATGCATTCTCTCTCCTCTCTTCTCTGGCCACAGTTTGCTTCTGCACAAAACTTTTATCCTTTGAATCTGTTATGCCAGAGGAGCTACTACCATTGCTGATGGGCTGAGACTAGTCAGGGACAGGTCCATCTTGGAGCCAGCTAGCATTGACTACTTTGGACATGAGGGATGTTTCTAGAAGCTTCTCAGAAAAGCCACTCCTGTAGCCCCTCTGGCACCAAAACCTTGCCACGCAAACCCAAAACAAAGTGCTTGCCATAGAATTAATGTTGCAGAGTTATCCTTTCATCAAGCCCTCTTATGCATTTCTCTCAAGTCATTGGTTCATATATCTCTACTAACAGTAGTGTTTGCATTTGCTTTGTGGATGGAGATTGTAAAGTGCAAGATTGTGGCAGAAAATTCTTTTCAGTCAAAACATTAAACAAAATGTCTATTTCAATAAACTTTTCCTGCATTTTTTGTTGTATTAGCTGTACTTAGAAAGGGAAGAAGTGCAAATGTAGCAGTAAATTTGTTGACTGCTATCCAATGTCCCATGGGGCCCCTATAGATTTGTGAAATATTATTAATTTTTGAAATTTTGTATTATTTTTTCGTTGCCCTATAGCTCTGAGACCATGATATAATAACAATAACAATTAGTAATTTATATTAAAATGTAACAGAAACTTATTTTCCCTCAGGACCTCTGATCATGTCCTGCAAAATCTGAGTCTTTTATAGGAACTCTTTTTCTGGAGGCAATTTTATCAAATCAGATTTTTTGAATGGTCATGGCTGTTATCCTCCCTCAAAGAATGCATATTACCATTGCCTTTTGTTTATAGCTCAATCTTGCTGACTTATAAAGACTGAGATTTATTCCACCAGCTACTTCACTTGGTGCATATCACAGAGCTTCCCAAAGCTTATGTCTCCATAAGCATCTCCTCTGTCAGATCTTGTGTTAGAATTAGAAGAATCTTACATAAGATGATTTGCAGCTATCTGCTTCAGTCTTTGAAAGGAATCAGGTCCTGATTGAGTAAGGACTTTCATACTTCCAATTTGTGTGCAGAGACTAGAGAAAGTATGTGCATTTTACCTTTGAAGTTAGGACTCCTGTTAATTTGTGTTTTTACTGCAGGGGTTGACATGATTAGCCAAAAATCTTTGGTGTATTTCATTACAAAATAAAACCTAGCTTCTGAATCACCAGGGGAGTCTCTGTGGAAGAGGCTTGGGATCTGGGTGAGACATGTGAGCATTTAAATTAATATTTCTCATTTTACACTCAGAAAAAAACACCTTTTGCTGGCATTTGAAGAGATGAAACAAGTTCCTTTGATAAAAGGAAGGCAGCTACTACTATTATTTCTTTAACTTCTCCTTATCAAAGACTTTTTTTGTTTTGCTTTTGGTATTTGTTAAACAACAAAGACTACGTTCAAGATCTCAAAATTCATTGTTTTCACGTTGAACTGAAAATAGCTCAGTTATGAGAATAATTCCTTCAAATCTCCCTGAATTTGTAGGACAAAGAAAGTTTTTTCTTTCTATCTACATGGGCTCTCTGTTAAGATTTAAGAGAAAAATATTTCATTTATTCTGGTAATGTAAATTTTGATGTGGCTGAACAAATGGTAAAACAAGTAGATTTAAGTGAGAGCCCTCTCCTCTCTCCTCTCCTCTCCTCTCCTCTCCTCTCCTCTCCTCT
>WBMY01006648.1:18773-184350 GCA_013397315.1 Donacobius atricapilla
TGGAAGGGGAATATGGGCACTAGGAATGAGCTTCTGAAGCAGCAAGGAGATTTAGGGTCTTCAAGTTTTGATGTGTAAAGGATTGCCCGTAGATATCATTGCTGTTGTCTTCCATCTGACTTCTTTCATGTCTGCTGCATGCTGTTGTCCAAGAGTTTTCCTATTCTCACATGATCAGTGAAAATGACTGAGGTTACTTTCCAGCTCCCTCTCTCTTACCTTTTTAGTGGCTATAGATCCATCTGTGCCCCCTGCAGAGCCTTCAAAGGTCTGTGTGCAAGGCTGCAGTTATTAAAAGGCCACTCAGAATGCTGAAAGCTAAATGGTGCCATGTCTGGGAATGGTAGTGGCAATTACACACACTAAGAAACAGAGTCATTCCTCTTGCAAGCATCAACATTACCATCAGCTTCTATAAAGAGCTGGTCAGTGTCCTTGAGCTGACAGGATGCCACTGAAGGTACATGCCCTTCCGTCACTCTGCATACATCAGCCCAGCCCCTCTATGCCCTAATCTAGAGCAGAGGACAGAGAAAGAGAATTCAAAATGCTGCCCTCTCAGAGAGATGGACTTTTGTGTAGGAGTAAAGCATAGGCGGCATTTTCTGTAATTGGTGTTTCCTTATAAACTTACTCAAGGCTATATATGTATTTCTCAAAATTAATTTCAGACCACTAAGCCCCAAACAAGATGTTTTATCCTTAATTTTAAAGCAAAACTTTTATATCTCCACTGGAGGAAAAAAGGCTTAAATGAATTGATTCTTATTTGGAAATGAAAAAAACGTGGCTCTGATCTGAATTGCCATGTTGATACCAAAATGTGTCTCTATTACTGGGTTCATTTTTAAAAAGCGTATTTCTTGGCCCTTGTCTCCAGTTTCCCACCCTCCACTCTGCCCCATAAGAGAGACCATGTTTATGGCCCTGTGTGCATGCGGCCATGTTCAACTGCATCTTTGAAAAGTGCACTGCTTATGTGCAGGGTACTACAAGAGACCTGTTTGCATTTCATTTAAAACAAGTTGGAGGAAACTGACCAGTTTCCATTTTTGCCACTAGAAACCTTCTCGTACTGCTTCTTTGAGGATATGATCCCTTTATAAGTAAGCCTCCTACCCTTACTTACAGAAGTGATGAATGCCTGGAAACATGCCATTTTTCCTTACTTAAGAGCAGGAGTGGAGCCATGCTGTGCTTATGCACCTTCACCCTACAGGGGCTTTGATGGAGCACAGCATCTCATTCACGTGCAGGATCATGGAATAGAAGCACAAAATGCCACCAAGACAGAGAGAAGAGCAATTCTTAAGGGAGTCAGTCTGGCTTTGCGGAATTTAGTTCAAGGAATCTTTGCAAATGAACACAGAGATCGTAAAAATTATTATCATTGTTACCACAGTTTTAGTGTTTCCTGTTCTTGTTGCTGTGATGCTTCATAGCCTCAGTCATGAGTGGGACTTCACTGTGTAAGGAAAGAATGGTTCGTTCCCCTGTAACTGGCAACCTAAGTTTGTGTTTGGCTGCCATATTAAAACCTTTGGTTTAAAGTTTTAAAAAGCTTTGAGCACCATTGGTACTACTGTTTGAGAAGCATTTTTTGAATTAAAAAAGTGAGCTGTGATTTTTCCATGTACCCTACTTCACTGACAATTCAGCTTTAGATTGAGTTAAAGCCATGAAGGCAGCTCCCAGAAGAGTATCAGTTGTGGTTTGACAATATTGCTGGCAGCAGTATCAGCTTTGAGACTTTCTACACCTATGATATTCCTATGTCCTGCTCTGTCACCCCTCCTCTGCCTCCAGGCTCATTGTAAATATATATGAGCTTAGCTGTTTTTTAGGGATGGTCCACATCCTTGGGGGGCTTTTTAAGCTAGATGATCTGATTTAGAGCACAGGCCCCCGTTGCATTTTCCTTGTATGTAGGATTTGGAAATTGCTGTGGTAAAGGCGGGGGGGTTAAATGGCAGGAAACATATAATAAAAAAACTTAGAATTAGAGGGATTTCAGAAGGTACCAACCTCTGGCTCAAGACCAGGCTACCATCAAAAATATTGCTTCTGGCTTTATCCAGTCAGATTTTACAGGTCTTTAAGTATACAAAATCTTTAACAGCTCTACAATCTTAATTCTAATAAAGTAGAAAATATAGAGTTTGCATGCCGGCTGTGTTATATTTTGATAATTGAGCAGGTCTGTGGGCTATCACCGCTTCAGTTCCATCATAGCTTTGGAAATAATTTATGTCTCAGAAGAGTAATGGCAGCTCTGTAAGGTAGTTGCACTTTGGCAAATGAGCCTTTTTTCAAAATGTGTCTGATTGTCTCAGGAGATATGAGCTGAAGGGTCTGTATTACTCCCAGTATGAAATAAGCCCAGGTAACAGTTCTGTACATAGTGCACTGTATAGTTACCTACGATTTCTCTTGGACGTGTGCACATGATAAAAAGGAATGGATTTGGGAATTTGAGCCAGATTTCTCTGTTTGTGTGTCAGTGCTTGGATCGAATTCCTAATCTGATAACCAAAACAAAGAGAGCTGCAAAATCAGCTAAAGCTACTGCTTGTGCTTGTGTCAGTCCATTTGCTTGTGCATTAATTCTTTAATCACATGTAAACGTCTGGTACATGAAGCATGAGGCAAGTGAAGGGTTTCTGTTTGTGCAAAAATGCTGATAAATATTGACAGTTTTTTTCAAGCTACTGGAAGCAGTTGAAAGGTAAGCATGCCAGGCAAAGCAGGCCTGATTGCAAAACAATAATTCATTCAGTCAATTTGTCACTTAGCTGAAATTTGTGTTCCATTTAAAGAAAAATGGAAAGAAGAAATAATGAACTCAGTGCATTAGCTTCTACTCATACAGTCTTGAAGTTATCTGGCTTCATGTAAAGAAAAAGAAAAAAAAGGAATGGAAAAATATTTACAGGATCTTTATTTAAATGATAAATATAAGTAGAAACTGCTGAAGAACTTTCTGCAGGCTTTGAAATCCTTAAACACACTCCCAGAGAAATTGATATAAAATCTTATTTTTACCCATTGTTTGCAAAGGGATCTAGAGAGTAACAGCTCTGCTTTCTGGTGCAAAATAGAATGAAGCAATGTTGATTCATACTAGATTTAAAAGGCATTTGGGATGCTGGAAGGTTGACTTCAGGAGGAGCTGACTGTCCTCATTTCTGTGTCTTGTTAGGCACGAATATATCTCTGTGTGTCTTTTCCTTATACCTTAGGAACAGAACTCTGAAGTCTGTGGTTTTTGTTGGGAAATGTGCCAGTCCCCAGGGACTCAGGTGGAGAGCTACCATGCTGTCCAGGGACCAGACTTGGAGTAAGACCAGAAGCAAATAATGACAGCAGCTTGCAACTGAACTGGAAGGTACTGCCATGAATGCTTCTGCCTCAATCCCTCTGCCTGACTCACTGTTGACAGCATATGGTTGCTTATTATAGTCTGATAAAAAGTTGGTTTTGGTCAAAATCCTCTTTCTTTCAGAATATAGTTATTTCTTGTCTTCAATTCAGTGTTAGAGCAAATATGACCTAATAACGGTTCATATTTTACGGCAGACCACACTCTAATTAAAAGAATTTCGCCTGTATCTTTTGATTTAATATTTATGCAGATTTTACAGGATTAGAAGGTGCACAGCATGGCACGGGCCTTCTGGTCCCCCCAAAGTTCACGGCCTTTGGGGAAATGATATTAGCATTGCTGAGGCTCACTTCCACAGAGAGAGGGTGGCTGATTGCAAAATGAGTGAGACACATCACTTCACTTCTGCTGCATCACGGTTCACTTGGTGAAGTGGAAATCCAGAAGCCTTCAGACTGGAGGAACACACTGTATCCAGGAATTTAGAAGTCAGACACTAACTTGGACTACAGACATGTCATCTGCAAAAAAAACCCCTCTTAATTTTAATTGCTTTACATGTTAGTTCTGTTTCTCTTCACCACCTTTCTTTGGCCCCTGTGTTGTTGCTCTTCCTAAATATTGTATTGTATACTAGAGTTTAAGAATAATAGTTTGAAAATAGGTATTTTAGGTAATTTGGGTCTAATATAACGACTGAAGTAAAACTATCCCATTTTATTCACATAAGGGACATGTGTAAAGTGACATAAAAGATGGGAAAAAATTAGAAAAGTTAATAAGGAAGCTGTCTATTCATCTGATATCAAACTGAATACATGTGAAATGGCTACTAACAGCAGCAATATGGATTGCAAATGTGTATGCACCTGGCAAAATAGGGAAGAAAGGTACACACAGCAGATGAAAAGGTCAGATCAGAGCCAGAAACACCAGACAGAAGCAGAAAGCAGAAAAGAGGGTGTCCGAGACTTCACAAACAGCTTTGAGAAAAACAGATTCTCTACTCAGTAGACAATCTGTACAGTTTCTTTAATATGAAAGAACTATAACAGTATTTTTCAGGATCTAAATGCCACGAGGTAGTTTTGAAATTCTGGTAACCTTAAAGTGCAATTATATGTGAAATGAAGAGCAAGGATATTTATCAAAGTAACTTTGTGGTTTTGGTTTGTACAATGACAAGTCCTTTGTGGATTATGGTGGAGTACATAATATTGTACTTACATATTTGTCTTAGAAGGAAAACAAAGTGTGTGAGTCCAGTTTCAGTGCAACTGGAGAAACCATGCATACACTAAGATGAGGTGGGTACCCTTGCCTGATGTGCATAGGCAAGGTAGTACAAGAATTCAATGTTTCTTCATAATTTTGGTCTTAGCTGTCAAGGATGACAGTGACTTAGCTTACAAGGCAGGCCTATCACTGATTGTAAAGGGCAAGGACATTGCTTTGCCTATAAACTGTTCTTCCACTTTCCTAAAATCGGTTTTCTCAACAGCATGCAGAGTTTGCCTCTGTCATAACCACTATTGCAGTTTTGCCTTTTACCTTTGTTTTTTCCCCCTCATCTCTGTGATTTGCTATGATATACAGCTTGAACAGGCGAAGTCTGTAAGCAAAATTGAAAAAAATGTCTTCATACATCTCATACTACTAATTTTGAGATATTTTGGGCACCAAAAAGAGTCAATACTACTCTCCTTCCCTTTTATTTGTATAGGTGAAAATAATTAATAAGTTCATGTTGAAAAGAAATTAATAAAGATATTGCAGTGAAGAGGAAAGAGGAAAAACACAAGAGGGCGTTAACCTCAATATAGTAGCAGTAACTAGGTGGTTGTTTGGTCGCCACATAAACCAATGGATCACACAGCCGAGAGGAAAGACAGACCTTTGTGAAATATTAAGTGTAGTAGAAGAACTTTAGTCTGATTCTTACTTGCAGAATACAATTGTTAAGTAAAGCTAGACAAATCTTCAACAGTTGTTAACCACTCCCTGGATTTATTTATTTGTATTGTCTGTATTCTTGCTGTCATAGAAGAGATAAAAGAAAGCTGTCTTAGTAAGAATTTAGGAAGAACTACTTTCCTGTGCAGGTGACCCCACAGTGGCAGAATTTGCTCAGAGAGGTTACGGAGTCTCCCTCACCAGAGATATTCAAGAACTATCAGGGCACAGTCCTGTGCCATGTCTTTCCCTCCCCTTCCTCTTTTTGGTTATTCCTTTAAACAGTATAATCCTTATTTCCTGCCTGCGTCTCTATACAGCACAGGGGTTACTCTCATAGCCTCAGTACTAGCTACAAACTTCTCTAGCTAAACCAGCTGGACTATTTGGCACTTTCACAGGGCTATGAAAATCTTATAAACTTACGTTGCCACAATACATATTCAAGAAATAAGATCCATTCTGAAATTCACCCTAGCACATATTAATAAAGTTCTTCTCAGAGTTACAAATGAATTTGCGCTCTTTGCATCTTAAAAAAAAAAATGCAAAAAACATTTGCTCAACCATAAAAAGGTGGAATGAATGCAATTAAGCTATTTAAATATCAATCACTTAGACAAACAAAACACACAAGTGCCCAAGTGTTCAGCCAGTCAATTTTATAACCGCACAGAAAAGAATAAACTAGGAGTATTTTAATGGAAAAGCAAGCTAATTTGTAGTCTGCTACAACACAGCACTAAGCTTCTTGGGTATACTGTGATTAGACATGGATTGCCATAAAATAGCTACCAAGAAGCCACAAACTCTGATGGTATTAGTGAGAAGTCTAACTTTCCCACAGCCACATGTAGAAAAAACAATGGTCGTGAAGGGGGGTGGTTTTAATACTGAAGCTTAATGGGGCAAGACATGTTGATCAGAGAAGCTGGCTTTTGGATTTGCTCCAAACCCATAAAAATCTGCCCAAGAACATATGAAACCTGACACAGAAGATGTCTCCTTATTTAAAAAATGTAGTGCAATCACTGCAAAGTTGTTTGGGCATTTTAGTATCAAGGAATAACTATAAAGAAACCAGAAAATGTGTTTCTTCAGAATCCCTTGATGCCATCTGCAGCTAATGTACCAAATGCCATTTCTGAATGCCTTGCAGCCGCAAGGTGACAAAGTAGCTATCAATGAGATAAGGCTTGTTCTGCTTAGAGCCGTTCTTGCAGTTACAATAGGGAAGTGATAAATTACAGACTTCAATGATCTTTCTGGAGAAAGGAAAGGTTCGAGACAGTTACAGCTGAGATTAGCACTTTGGATAAGAGAGCGACAGGAGATGAAAGAAGACCAGAAGTCTGCAAGAAAGATCACAAGATGTAAAAGAAAAGACTAAAATATTCTGCTTATACAAATGCAAATGATCATGGAATAATGAACTGAGCACCTGCAGGACAAAATTAAAGCAAGAAAAAAATTGTAAACTGGATAAATTAGCTGGTTTAAAATTACTTGAGTTTTTGCTGTGGTCTGTGAATGAAACCTTTTGTTTTTAAACGCCATGAAAAGTGAGAAGCAAAAAGAAGGAAGTCTAGGAATGGAGATTAATGTTTTCGTTCTCTAAGGATGTTGAACAAATTCTAAGCAAAACCCATATGCTATTATATTTGGGAATGTCAGATATGCCTGATTCCTAGAAAGAGCCAGAGGCACAAATCAACTAAATATCAAGGAAATAGCTTCTGAAATATCTGTGGAGTGTTTGTATAGATGCAACTTTGTGGCAATGGACAGTTCTGTCTGATATAGTCTACTTGTTCATGGTAACAGCCTCAATGTCTGCACTGACATTTTGGGGAGAGTCTAACTGCCTTTTCCTGGCAATGTTTTTGCTTTCAATATGAAGCTAACTTAAGCCGTAAGCCAGAATGTTGATTTTGAGGTTGTGGGAGGTTTCCATATGTGAAGGATTGGTCTGTCACTCACTTCAATATAAATATTGTAAGTGCTTTGTAACACATCACAGTGTTTAGTGTGACTGGTAATATTCTCAAATGAGTGGTAATACAATCTTTCTTTTAATGAAGTCCATCCTAAAATAAGAATATTAACTTGGAGATTTACCTTGAATCTGTGGCTAGTGCACTCTTGAAGCATTTCCTGATAAAATGATGAATTTTTCTATGCAGTAATACAAAATAAAGCTTTTGTGTGGAAAATCAAATTTTATAAGTGTGTGCCAGATGGAACAGTGGAAGCTTCAGTGACATAATCTGTCTGTGCTTCCAAGGGAGACTCTTTATAATTTAAGGATGTCAGTGGTTAAGAAGGAGTGTAGACAAGGAGAGAAACTTAGGGCTCAACTACTTTCCTGGCAGGAAGAATGCATTAGGTATTGTATGCCAACAAAAACTGTGTTGATTGAGTGTACCAACACAGCTTGCTACTTATTGATCTATTTGGTAACAGAGAGTTATTCATTGCTTGAGAGATTTTGGAGATATGTGAATTTGTGAGAAGCTTGCTGTATTTGTTCAGATCCCCAGGGATGCAAGAAAAAGCTGCCATTGAAAAAATATAATTTAATTCTCCCTATTCCAGAGAAGACCTGGTAAATATGAACAGTCTGCATTCATAACAAAATGGCAAAGAAAAAGGCTCCTCCAGTTCTCATTACTTGGTAAGTGGAAGAGTTAGGAATAGGTCATGATTTTTGGATATTGGGATTTGACAATATTGTTAAAGGCAAGATGCACAATGCATTTGCAAAGTGAAGAAATACCATTCCATTGGGGAAAATCTTAGGCTTGAGATCAGGTCTTCTACATCAGTCTCAAAGTGAGTCTATGGCTGGAGAAATTTCAGAGGTTTTGAGTTCTAGTCTCATGCCTTAACCACAAAACTTAAAATGTATGGTCCTATGGCATCTCATGCCATGGAATCACTGCTTTTTGATCTGCTAAACTGGTCACATGAAGGAAGATATTGAAGAACTTATTACTGTTAACAACATGTTTCCAAAGGAAGACTGACCTTCCAGTTGAATTATAGTTGTGAATATCTCTTCTCCAGATCATTGCATTTAATTTGCCCAGTGTCAGTTCAAACATAACTTGGTCAATATTCTGTGCATAGCTCTTGGAGATCCCGTTTGTAATTGTTGCTCTGCTCACTTTGGTACCTCATACACAGTGATATTTGCCTTGAATAAAATAATCTAGTTAATGGTAAAATAGTAGGTAATCATGAACATGGCTGGGCTGGGTTGAATAGTCAAGCAATCCTTTGAGTCAAGGCTTGGAAAAAGAAAGGTTTTGATATTTTTTTACTAATCTTGTGGACTTCTGCCTGATTTACAAATGGGCGTAAATGTCAGATGTTGCAAGAGTAATTACTGGCACTTGCTCAAGGACCACCTTGAAAAAAATATTGATTGGATTATTGATTCCTTATTGACCTGCCAACAATAGCTTTTCAATTTAGTTCTTCACAGACCAAAAAAACCCCCAAAAATGAAAGGTGGTTACCCCATGTTGAGAGGTTGATCTCAGACATTAAGCCATAGGCTGGGCTTCAGGACGTTTATCATAGTCTCTGTAGTTTTTCCTACACCATTCCAGTAAAGAAACAACTTCTTCTGCCAGCTTCCTAAGTGGTGATTTCAATGTCAATATAGACATTCATAGGATTACCTTCTCAAAATTTTTTCTTTTACTTGTACTTTGGCCACGTGTCAGCCTGTGAATGTAATTTTTTTTCCACCTGAAATGTGTCATCTCCTTCTAAAGCTTTTTTGAACAATAATTTGTAGATAATGTCTTTGAACTCTAAATTTGACTTCTTGGGAAGATTTAGCAAGATCTAGAGGACATAAGTGCAATTGGGGAAAAAAGATAGGATTCCAGGAAGCTTTGCATCATTTAGTGGTATTTTGAGACCTAAGCATTTCTGTTATAAATACAATCTATTTCTTGGATATTCATGTTAGGATTAGTATTGAACTCAGAATTGATGGCAGTTGTTCCATGCACAGGAGTCTGTAAAGTTATAAAATCAGAAAGTTTGATTGCAAAGAAATAAAAAGTGCTCTTACATGAAAAGTATTTTGTTTACAGGCAGTGAAAAATGTAAGATTTTCTTTAGCTCTGCACAGATTGTTGAGCATTTATCAGGTTTGCCTCCATGCTTACTTATACTGAGACTTTGCAGCAGCAGCTATTTAATTTATAGCAAAACATAATAGGAATGGCAAAAGAGGCTTTGGAAAACAAAAGTAACTCTGTGTGTGTTTTTATATATCTCCTCAATTAGCTGCAACCCCTGTAAAACAGGCACTGCATTTCTGCTGCTTTGCTGCAATGAGGACGCTCTGGACTTCCTTCTCACTGTTGCTTCTGCACAAGATGATTTAGAGTTTATTGACTTGTGTAATTTCATGCTGGGAATTGACTTTATATCAGTGTTTGGGAATGTGTTTGGTAACTGTGAAGATATTCTTCCCACGCTGCTTCCTTGCTTGAATATGTAACACCATGAGAGGCTGTAAAACAGAGGGCTGTGCTAGACAGCAAAAGACAGGTTTATGGAAAGGGGACAGCACCAGATACCGGCTGTGAAGGCTCCCTTGTATCTGTCTTCTGCTTCTACTGTAAAACTACCTGCCTTTTCCAAGGGTGACAAGTAATTCACAGTCCTTACAATGGACTCATTTCTACTGACTCAAGAGTTTTCTTATAAAAGACATTTCTAAAAGAAATCATTACCATCTCACTGGGTAACATGATTTGTTCCTAATCAGTATTTTGTGATACAAATAGGGGGATGTAAAGATATTCCTCTATATCTAGAAAGAAATTTCACAGTTAATGAATCACAGAACAAGTCATTCAACAAGATAATTAGCCAGGTAATAATTACATTAATTTAAGTAAAATAGAAAGGGCATAGTAGCTTCAGTTAAACTGCAATTCACTCACACAAACCAATTCTTGCGCTGAGGAAAGAGACAATATTTGCATTTGAACTCACTGGATAAAGGATCAGGTTATAATTACACTATTTAACATATGCAGATTAGACTACAGAATATGTAGTCTAATGTAGTTTCTGTATTGAAACTCAATGAGAAGAAATGAAAATTCCATGTCTGAATATACAATCTGACTTTATGATTACTGATAAGTTTCTTTGTATGACAAAAATAGAGCTTAATCACTTTAAAGCCTTGAATAATCTAAAGCATTACTGCATTAGAAGGGCTAGCCAACAGATTATCACTTGTCTAAAAAAGATGTGGAGCTCTCTTAGCTTCTTAACACTACTGAGAAATATCATTAGCTGAGAGCTTTTCACTTTGAAAGTCAGAGGTAAAGCCGTTATTTTATTTATGTGCAC
The DNA here is from genome assembly GCA_013397315.1 of Donacobius atricapilla. Taxonomy (NCBI): domain Eukaryota; kingdom Metazoa; phylum Chordata; class Aves; order Passeriformes; family Mimidae; genus Donacobius; species Donacobius atricapilla. Next base: position 29,497 of record WBMY01006648.1, read on the forward strand.
CCCTCAGCTCTTACGTGACAGAAGAGCAGGAAGCATCTGAAGTTGACAGCTGCTGACCCTGGTAGGATGGAGACTAAGCTAATACCACTGAGCTAATCTAGACAGCTACAGCCAAGTTGATGAGAACTGTGAGAAGAGCATTGTGTTACCACTGTGAATAACTGAACAATTAATTTTCCTCCACAGCCACAACAGAAGAGTGCTTAACGTAAAACTTGCCTGGGGATGAATTGGCAACATCTCCAAAAAGCAAATGCTTGTGGGTCAGATTCCTGTATGCACAGCTCCACATCAGTGCTAGGCCTATTCTTTGGAATCTTATCTTCCCAAAGAAGCAGCAGCAAAGTTTTAACACTTCTGTATGGTGTTTTGCATTCAGAGCTTAAAAATTCCCCCAGGGCCAGATGTGATCAGGAAAGGCTTATCTGCGCTGTGCCTGGTTTGATACCTGCTGACTTGTTAATTTTAGAGGAACTAAATGCCCATTTGGACTCCTCTTTACTTACTTTAAATGCAATGCGTTCAACATTATCTGGTATCTCCTGTCTCTACTCAAAAACAAATTAGTGGCAGCCATTTCATTTTTTTCACCATCTGTTAATACTGCAAGATGTTTGTCCTAAAGCCAGTATTTTTGGCATCACAGGCAAGATGGCAGTGATACCTGTAACTGTCCTTCCCTAGCACATACCCCCAGCCAACTACACAAGGTGTAGAAAGGCTTCTTTTTAGTTGTGTTTGTGGTTTTTGGACTCATATCCCTTATGCTATAACTTTCGATGAACTGGATCTGTCTCAAGCTGGAACTTTGTTGAAAAACTTTTGGGGAAATTTTCAAGCTGTGTGCAAGAACAAAACTAGAAAAACTGTATTATTTTGCTCATGTTAAAAAAGCCTCTTGTGCCCTTTTCCTTGATTTGCTCTAATTCACCTAGCCTTTGGAGAAGAAAAGTAGAGGTGCAAAGGGCTTTGTTGTGTAAGAGAGCATGGACTTAAGCTGAATCACTTAAGTCTTTCAAATTTGCTATTTGGACTTGTTATGTAGAGACCTGCTAGGACCTTGCAGTCAAACCACTTTGTGCTTTGGGTATCCTGTTGGGGTGTCCTCTTGTCACATTTTCTCTGCTGCAGCTGACTGAATGTGGGCCAGGTCCTACAGATGTTTTATGTGAGTTGCCAGAGACCCCCTTTCGAGGAGCAGAGGTCTGCAAGTGTCCTCTCCTGTTATTGAGTTTTGCTCCAGTTATTTCAGGTAATACTTTCATATAAGTTCCTTAACAACCATTATTTATGAGCTTAGAAGCAACTTAAAACCAGGATTTTTTGGGTCTCTGATGTTGCTATTTGCAGCAAGCACCTCTAATGAGTAAAAACCTATTTTTTTAACCAACCTTACTTACATTCATAGCTAGTTTATTCCTCCCACCTTTTTTCTTTTATTTTTTTTTTCTGTTATATATGAAGTATGCTTAGTGTAAATCTCTTTTTCCACTTTTTTTTCCCCCATGTTTTAGACTCTCCATGTATTTTCTGTCTGAATAGCTCCTGTGCATCATTCCCAGCCCAAATCCATATTTCCTGCACACAGGTATGACAGAGCAGGACTTCAGATAGTCTGTCTGTGTCAGATAGTATTCAGTGTTTTTCTTAGGACTTGAATTATGGAAGAAGAGCTACAGATATCAAGCAGAAACTTGGCAGTGGGAAAAAAAAGAAGATTCTGTAATACATTATCCAAGGAGATTGTGCCATCTTGACTCAAATTGTCAAAAGAATTTATTTTTTTTTTAAATAGTTGTCCACTAGGAATAATTTAGCACAGATCTGAATAGATTTGGGAGATGTGGGATTGAAATGGGTTTCAGATAGTGTTGCTGGCCAATTAATAGTAATGTCTTTTTTCTGTTCCTAAAAGAATATCCTTCCTCTTAGTGTTAAGTATCTTCATCTGATCCCTTTTATTCACTTATTGTCATTATTTAAGTTAATTTCTTAATATTCTTAGCTTACTGAATGATATGCAGATCCTTTTATGTCTCCCAATTTTGTGTGTCTAGAAACTGTATTAGCACACTCCCTGCTTTTACATTGAGATGACTAAGGAAAATATTAAAAATATCAAATCAAGACAAACCATCAAGAAACTCCTCTATATTAAAAAACATCTATATTGAGCACATGGTGTGGTTTTTTTATTTTTTTTTTAATATGTTCCTTCTAACAGCATTACAGATTTTGTACAAGAGCTACATTTTCTCCCATATAACTGATAATTTCCCATGTGGTGCTGTACTTTGCTGTAATCCAAACAGACTGACAAGCTTCCTTCCCCTTGTGTAGAAAGGCAGTTATTTTATTAAGTGAAAGTGTCAGGATAGTATTACCAGATCTATTTGGTAAACCTACATAATACTTTGCCTTTTGCATTTTGATTTTCAGCCTTTTCTTTTCAAAGTTAATCTTTCCTCAGAAATCCGTATGGTTTCCTTTCTGCACCACTGAAGTTAGCATAACAAATCTCTCTTTCTGTATCTTCTAACTTTCCCCGGTAACTGTAGGGATTTCTATATGATGGCTCTCCACTACTGATGCCAACTTTTTGTATACATCAAGCCAAATTAGACAACCTCTTGTTTCATTTGTTATCCTTTTCAGAACTCTCATAATGATAAACCTTCTCCATATGAAAGCCTTAGCCTCTGAATTTTCCTTCCATCTTGGATGCAGAAATCTCATTTTATTTTGTCATTACTGCTAGGCAATCTTTCTGTGTTATATTGATTTTGGTCTCTCCATATCTTTGCTCCACAGCTGCCAAGCTTTTTTTCCTCTTTCTCTCCCTCCTTTTCTTCTGTATGGCTGACAAGTCTTTTATTTATATTTTTAAAATCTAATTTGTAATGTGCATATCTGTCTAAATTTTGTATCCTTTTATATTATTGCCTGTGCAATCTTAGCTCTGTCTTTCCTGATCAGTGTTTTTTTCTTCATTCTTTGTCAGCCCTTCATTTTTTCCTATTTTACCTGATGTTTTGCATAGTATGATGTTTTTCTCATCTATTTTTTATCTTTTTATAGTGTTCTCAATAATTACTGCTATGAAATCTGAAAAAGTAGTGCCATCTGATAAAAAAGCATTTGTAATAAAAGATTGTGTACTGTGGATTTCTCAAAGTATCTTGAAAAGATGCACTAACCAAGCTGAAGTGCTGCTTTTCTACATGTCACTGCAGAGGAGAAAAATGTTTTGAAGTTTCACTCTTTCTGCTGTTTTACTTTTAAATACAGCTCTCCAGTTCATTAAAAAAGTGAATGTTTTATTTTTTAAAAGTATATAGAAGGGCATCAAATTTTGTTCAAAGGAAAGAAGAAAGAAACTGAAATATTCTCAATTAATTTTTCATCTTCTCCCCTTACAGCCAGAAAATCTCACTTAAAAGTCCGTGTTGATTTTCTATTTCCTCTAGAGATGAGCACTGTGGCTGTAAGTGGACACAACTCCTTAATGCTTATTGTGGATAGATGGCAACCTACAAGGTTCTAAATGTTTGTTGGTATTTTAAAAGTTGGTACTGCTTTATCAGCAAGACACTGTATCATAATATGGCCATGTTTTCTGACCTGACTGTTGAGCCAGAAAATTCCAGAATGATGGTTTCAGAGCCAGAATGGCTGTTTCAGAGTATTGGAAGGGGACAGGCCAATACTAAACAGTTAGTTAAAGATGCTAATTGAAATGCACTGCACTGGCAAGAAATGAATCTCAGGCTTAAAAGATAAAAAATACTTTGAAAATGTGGAATGGTATAAGATTGTCAGAAATAAAAGCTGAAAACAAGTGAATTTCCCTGTCAGGTAATATACTATATAAACTCTAAGTCTTTATACACTTCTAAATCCAAATGAAATAATGTCTGAAAATGGTTAAAAATAACAGTATTTTGAAACTATTGTTTTCAAAATATAGCAATTCACAAATAAAATAAAATAAAAATAAAATTACTATTACATATTAAGCTATGATCATATTTATAATCACAGGAGGTAACACTATTTCAGTTTATCCAACATTTTATTCTGTTTTCAGTATGCTGCTTAATTGCTTAATTGCTCCTATTAGTATTTTAGAAGGACAGAGAATTTCACTAAATACTTGTATAGTTGAGTAAAAAAATAAACAATTAAATTTAATATTTTTCTTTTAAAATGTTATTGTTTGCTTGATAAATACAACAAAACTATGGCCTCAGTTTGGGAAGGATTTCACATTTGTCTTCGGATCGACTTCACTGTGTTGTAAATAAGTACTTGAATGTCCGTTCATGCAAAATGTTTTGCTAATAGATGGCTGAGAGAAGGTTGATATTGTGAATTAATCATCATCGTCTTATGATTTTGTGCCAGTGTTCACTACTGCAGAACCTGCTCACCTTCTACACCCAACTGATGGCAGGCCTGAAAGCTCAGGGTCGCATTTAACATTGTCCTTTCAGGAGTAAAGCTCTTGAGGTCATGGGCATTGGAAGTTTATTCTGAAAATGTGAGTAATTTGGTTTTATTGTTGCTGATATTGATTTATTTTTGTTGGCTCGATGGCTAGAGTTTTTCTGCAGGAAGAGTGTTATTGCTATAAGCATCGTTTTGAGAAGGGGACATAGAACAAGCACCTTCTCTACTTAATAGTGCAATTTTTTCCAAGTCACTGTCTCTTTCTTATCCCTTGGTCAGTTCAGGCACAGAAGTGGATCAAATCAAATTCTTTTAAAATAAGTGACTGTATTAAAGTTAAGCCATCATGGATAAACGGATAAAATAAAAAGGAGCATGTGAGCACTGCATTATTTAATGTGGATTCTTTTCTGGGGTATGACTTTCAGAAGACACTTGCTTCAGTGCTGTTTGGATAGGTTTTGTGTACTGTATATTTCCTCTTTTCATTCCTCAAGAAACTATAGGGTCACACTGGTCACAACAGCCATTTATTTCCTATTTATCAGTGCATATGTTCTTGTGTTGAACTACATGTACTTTAATCTCATTTCACAACTTAATTTCCGAGACTCAGACTGATCATGAGGGTTCTTAGTGACTATTTACTCCTGCAAAATTCTTTTAGCTTTTCTATCCCAAGAGGGAAACAGAAGTGACATTAATTTGCATTCAGGAATAATATTACCTGTAATTTTCTAAAATGCTGCTTTAACACGGCCAAATTTCTGGATGACTAACTGTGAAATTACTGCTTTTTTATAAATGCTTAATTTCAGCCCATAATGGAAAACCATTATACAGTGCCCAAAGGCTGATATGGTAAGTGGCTTTCAGAGCTTTTCATTTCATAACAATTTTTGTTGAATTAGTTATAGGATATATAAAGAAATGGTAAAAAGTTTGCTCTAGTACCTGCCAGAAACTTTGCTTATGTATCAGAAAATCCTGAAGGCTGTGCCTTCATACCAATTGGCAGAGGGTGTCTAGCCTAGACTGGCAAATGAATAAACAAATTTTGCCAGAAAATTAAATTGCTGATCACATATCTGAAAGATTATTTGGCCTTTGTGTCTTGCTACTTGCTTAGTGACATAGAAACAAATATTTGTGGAAATTTGTCTTATTTTGAAACATGGAATGAAATATTTTAGGATGGTGGGCTTGCACAGTGAGGAAATGTACTTCAGGGTGGGAGAGAGAGGCACTGTCAGCACTCAAGGGACAAAAGATTCCATTCTTTTGTTTCTCTTTTCTGTAGTTGTCTGGTTTTATGCCTACCAAGGTCCTGAGCACCTAGAGCTAGAGTTCCACTTGTCCAAATATTTTGTATGCCTTTATATTGAAGACTATTAGAAGCCAATATCCTTCACTCAAAGCTAAGCGGTATTTCCATGCCAAAACATCCTTGCAAGATGTGAGTGAATTGTAGGACTGAAGCAACTCTAAAAACACTGGCAGGTTGAATCCCAAATTAGGAACAAAAAGATAATAAATTGTTCATGTAAAACCTCATTCCTAGAAAAAGAGTATTCCTCATCTGACTTACCTTAGCATGCTTACCTGAGCTGAGTTCAGAAAAGGGTGGAATTTTCTTGCAAGATGATGTGCCCCTGTTAAAATATCAATTGTAAATTCCTGCTGACAGTATGTACTGTCAGAACATACTAATGTCTTCAGGAACTCAGTACTACATTCATGGTATTTAAAAATCTGCTTCAATACATTAGGCTGAACTGTGTTAGCAGAAGCAAGTATGGATTACATTTCTAAAAAATATATTAATACAAAATGTTGAAATTTGTTTCTGTGTGGTAACCCAAATTGTGGTTGCTCCACGGTCAGTGGGTAGTTCTTATCAATTGCTTGGAGGAATTCACCAGGCAACATAATTTATGTTAAGTCTTTTCTGTAACTGCACGATTATTACAAATCTTTCTTTTTATGTTAATTTACCAAAAAACCATCACTCAAAATTAAAATTTAGAAGTCAGACTTTGTAGGTCCATCAACAGTCATTGTTTAAGTGAGTTTCTAAATATTGATTTGTTGACACAGCTAATTCTCCTCCCCACCCAGTATCAGCGATTCAAAGAGTATACTCATTCTGCCTTCTGATAACATGCCTTGGGCCATGGTTGGGATCAAACCCAATTCACCTCCAAACTGCTTGAATCTAAGTCACCTAGAAAGGAGCAGCTATATGGTGAGAAATGGGGTAAGACAGGTGACAAAGTTTTGATTCTGTGTTCCCACCAGTAAGAATTGAAGCATACCTTAGCCTGCACAGGAAGGGCTCTTCTTACTCCAGTGTGAAACCTGTAGGCTGGGACCATTACTTATGGATATTTTCTGGATGGAAGCATTGTCATATGGTATACAGATCAAGTCTTCTGTCATACTTTAATTCTCTCATGACACCAAGGGCAGTTAAATATAGGATTTTTTTCCTCATGTTAGTCCTGAATTTTTTCATACTTAGTTGCTTAGCTGAGACCAGAAGCTCTTCAGGGCTGCAGGAGGTGAAAAAGACCCTCACAATAACAGGAGAATACACTTTTTAGAGGAAAACACTGGGGGTTTTTTTCATAAACTTCTGGCCCTAAAGTGCAGGACTACTGTCTAAAGACCATAAACACACAAAAACCTCTATACTTCTAAAATGAACCTAAAACTCTGTTGCAATAGTTAAACTAAAAAAGCATTTTTCTTTTCTCTTTTATTTTGACAACTGGTCCCATCCAGTTTAAAACAGATATATTTACCAGAAGTGCGCGAATATATGTTCAGTACTTTTTTTACATGATGTGTTCTGCCCCAAACTGTAACTAATTCAACAAGTCCTGCTGTACAGGAATCAGATTGCAAGATCACTGGAATCTCTTCTAGCCTTGTAATGAATGAATGTATGGTTTCATGCCAGGAATAAGCTATTAATTTGGACTACTTCTCTGAACATCCTTTGTCTCTTTACCTGACTAAAACAGTGAAAAATTTTTCTTTACTCTGAAGACCAGGAAAACACGGTCAGGACTGTAGAGTAGTAATCAATATGGATGTGTATTATTACACTTTTCCCTTGGCAGGCTATATAAAATTCATTGAATATGTTTAAAATTATTCCCAAATATTCCCATAATAATTTATGAAAATTGCTTCCTTGGAAAGTGCTGCTTTAAGCAGAGAAAAAAATCTACACCGTTGGAAGGTCAATGCTATGAAAACAGCATCAATTTTCTTGGTGAATTGATAGTTCAGAAGCAATTTGGTGTGAGTCTTCAATTCTGACAGTACATGTGACTTTGGCTAGATGCCTGGATATGAACAGTGAGTAAACACAAAGTGGTGGAAATGATCTTGATCTGTTATGTTTTGTGTGCTAAGACAAACAATAGTAGCACTTAAATATAGCTGCTAAAGCTATCTGTAATAAAAGTGCAAGACAGAAAAAAAAAACAAACCACCATACAAACATAAAAACCAAAACAGCAGTCCTTAAATTGAAGAATCATTGATCATTGTGGGCTGCAGTAAATCTACTGGTATTAAAATTTCCTGGAAGGGGTTACCAGGGATTAAAACAAATAATTCTACAGTTAGTTAGGCCTTCTTTCTTTGAAGGGCTTGTCAACCACATAGAAGGATCAGAAAAGGTCTTAGGATGCACATAAAATTTGTATTTGCCTCAGTATCAAATGCATGTGAAAAGACATTGAATATATATGAAGAGAGATGGGAGAACAAGTGTGAAGTTAGATCCTCGTAACCATTTTTCTTCACCTTATTATCTAAGTAGTCTTGAGGTGGCTGTCAGGTGAAAAAATGTGCTAAAAAATAATAGAGATATGCAGTAGCTGGTGCACAGGGAGACATGAAAACAAATATTAGAAAGTGTGCAAAAAGCCTCCTTAAAAGCTTTTCTATCTCCTGAGGTTTTAAGAAGAGGATCAATTCAAATGCCTCTCTACTCTGTAAACATAGGAGAAAATAGTGGGAAATAGTTACATTTAATGGATTTTGGTACTGTACATCATGTTAGTTGTGTTTTAAAAGCCTGATGGCAAATTTCAGAGATTTTTAGAACAGTGCCTGTGGTTTTCTGTGTGACTGAATTTAGGATTTTTTAATACTTTGGTTTTTTAAATACAAAAGACCATTCACTTATGTTCTACATTTTCTCCTTAAATGCTGTAAAAAATGTTGGCTTCATTGCTGTATCTGGTCTCACCAGGGGATTGCATTTCCAAATAAGCATAGACTTGTTTTCTTACCTCAGAGGAACTGACCTTTTTGGTGTAACAGCATTTTTAAGTTATTGTAATTTTCTAGCTTTGAATGAAGTCATATACTTCATTGCTTTGGACAGATTGTCAGGCTTTATTTTACAGTCCACAATATCACTTTTCCCCTATGTGACTTCAATGACTTTCCCCTCACACAGCAGCATATATTTCTATGGCTTTTCATATGCATTTAAAATGAAGACACCATGGAAATCTATCAGCATGTCTTAGGAGAAAGGGGGATATAATGCCACAGAGAGATAAACTGCTTATTACAGTAGAAATCTACATCTGTAGGAAGTAGGTCCACACATTCGTTTGACAAGCAAAGGCTACTTTAGGAATCCTTGACCAAAATATGTGTGAAAAATGCTCAAATGACAATTTTGAGTTTCCTGTTGGTCCAGCAAGGGTTGCTAAAGGCTACATCAATATCTGTTTTCATAGTCTATCCTGCAAAGCCTCAAGCTTAACTTTATGCTGTTGAAAATCTTTGAAAATCCTTGAAAAATTTCTTGGAATCCTTTAATTTACATCTAGGGGTACTTAATATACAGGGTTTGCAACCCTTACAATAATTTGCCCTTCTTCCCACTTAAATTAATATATGACATTTTTTTTAATTCCTGATATAACCTCAGTAGACAAAGTCATTGATCTTGCCCTCTAAAGGGATCTTGCTAGCCTAGAGTTCATAACACTTGAGAAACACAGATTGCTTCAAATTATGTCCTTATTAACATTAACAGTCATTTTGGGGTGATACAATGCAGTCTCCCAGTTCCATTAATACATCTGGAGTGAATTATTAGCATGCATGGCTTTTTATTAACTTAGTTAGCAAGTTAATATATGCTTTCCTCTCTTATTTCTTTGCAGGTTTTTAATTCCTTGGTGCCTGCTTCTGCCTAGAACTTCTACTGCACACACTACAATTCATATATCTGTAAAGAAATGTTGCATCTACTTCATGCTATTGCAAAGGGTATGTTTATTGGGCCTCTATCTGTTGATTTATCTAATTTTGATATCTGATTGAACCTTTCCTCTTGTGTATTCATTTTTCCTTAAAAACATCTTGCAGGGGCTTTTTTTCTATACCTTGTATTTGAACTTCCAAATATAGTACATCATATTCACTGACTCTTTTACCCTCAACGGTATTCCTGCTTGTAAAGAACATGTTGACACAGGTGCAATCTACCTCACATACAGGAAGAATGAGAAGATACATTGCTCTTCCCTTATACCTATTTTTGCATGTGTATAATTGCATCTAGCTTAAAAAACAGATTGATTTTTTTTCGAATATTTTGTTAACCTTCACAACATAAAAACAAAGAATGCTTAAAAAGAAATTGAAGTTGTAACTTATGTTTTCAATTCTGTAATTCATTGTTGATCAAATCTTCCTATAGTACTAACAGCAGCTTGTAAATGATGATCTCATTATAGGTAAGGTTGAAATATTTAATTTCAGCCAGTGCATTTCTTCAAAAAGCACTGTACTTAGTAACTATTGTAATTATGCCAGGAGACATAAGAGAAGTGATTAGTGCAACAAGTGACCTAGCTTTAATAATGTCATAGGAATCTGTAATTGCAAAATTATCCACTGTGTTATGAATGTTCACTAACATAATATTCAGGTCACTCATCATTTGTAGCACTTCATGAAGTAAGCAATTATTTTTTCCAGTGTACAGATACCAAGTCCATTAATCTGAGTAAGTCCCTCACTTGCAGTCCTGAGAGCTGTATATTTAAACATAGTAAAAAATGCCTTCAGCTGTAGCTGAAAAACATGTATTATAACAGACAGTGTTTGACTGCCAGCTTTCTAAATGTTGGTACTGGCCATACACAGAAAGATTTAGAGGTCAAGTTTGAGTTAAGAACTCAGAACTGCATAAAAATGCCTGCAACCTACTCTTAAATCGATATTGACAATATGTCCCAGATTTCTTTCTTTCCAGATAGATTGTGTGCATCTATGTCCATCCATCCATCCATCCATAGTTCCATCCATCCATCCATGTCCATCTATCTCACAGCATTTTAATATTGTATCTTCAAGACTTAGGTCAACCTGAAAATTAAAAAGAATCCCAAAACACAACAGACTGAATGAAAATGGAAATCTTCATCATAATCTGCATGTGGAATTATTTTTCTGTCCTATAAGAAATGTTATTATTTAGAAGGATGAGGAACAGTTATGGTTCTTTTATTCTCTTAACTGTACTGAGCTATTGTCAGAATGAATAAAACCCCCACATTCGCCCTGTGAATAAATCAGATGCAATAGCAGCTTTCCTTTGAGTTCCCTGGTGTTTTCTGCCAGTGTCTACATCTGGGGGAACCTGCTGGACTGACCCAAAAATCCCCCCAGTGCATGGTGCTTTTCCAGATCCAATAATGGCGAAGGTGTTATTATAACAGATAGAACTTCCCAGGTATTTTGTATTTCTTGCCTTTTTGCTGTTTGGTGTTTACCTTCATACGCTGCTGGTTACTGCAATTTTCATTCCAAATCTTGAGAACAGGTTATTTGTTAACACATGTGAATTGAGCCAGGCGCATTGTGAATCTTTCCTCTAGGTACCCTGTAAAGACAAGCAATAATACCTGTATTGTGAAATCTCAGATACAAAAGGGCTTAAAAACCAAAATATGCTAGGTCTGAAAACTGGACCTGCCTCAAGGTTGTATTGCCCAAGTATTATCCTATTAAAAACTACATTCATTGTGAGAAGAGGATGATTATGTGCAAATATTTTCCTTCACTGGAAAACCCTCCACCAACTAGTACTGACTTACTGGATAAAAGTGCAATTCCTCTTGCCTGATTTAGACTCTGTAATAGGTGCCTGGTCTAAGAAAGTCACCTGTACAGCTGAGAAAAGTTGAGATAGAGGAGAAACTTTAGAGCATAATACCTTAGACAGGCTGAAAATAATTGCTTCTGAAAACGCATCTTTTTTTTCAAGGAAATCTAATGGAAGCCTCAATTTCTCCTTATTGAGTGTGTATGGTCATCCTGCTGACACTAGGCTTAGACTGGATGCCCAGCTTTCAGGCAGCTGGTACATCCCATGAATACCACCTGTATTATCTTTAGCACAGAAATGCAGTATCCTTCATCATTCTTTTAGAGGTAGCATCAGCCAGCAAGCAAAGTAGAAATCTTGAATCTTACAAGGGAATTCTCTCTTGCCCCTTCTAAATAGATACTTACAAAAGCTTCGGCCATGAGTTTCAAAAATGTTTAAACAAAGGTATAAAAATTTCACCGATTTATTTGAAAACAGGGTTAGACAAGGACTGAGCTTTGCTGAACACATAATTCACAATGCTCATACATCATCTTCTGGCTTTTTTTGGAAACTGCAGAGGTGGTTTTCCAACATCATCTGCTTACTTCTTGCTTCCTAAATCTCCTGTAAGTTCTACCTAGCGGGATTTTCTAGGGGTGGGAAAATAAAACATGTAGTCATACCAAACATAGGCTTAAGCTTTCTCTAGTATTGTTAGCTGTTGAGAGCAATAAGAAAGATACCCTGCACTGAATTGTCAGGAAGAACAGTTTTAGATGCCTTACCTAGAACAGTGACTTGTCTTTTCCCAACTACTATTACCAAAGGAATTTTCTTTACTAGCATTTCTAGGGTGTAATTTCCATGCTGTTGCTGCTTTTTCTTGCCACCTGGGCCTAATTTGCTTTGTGATCATAACTTCCACTTTATATTTCACTTCCATTACCTCTTATTTTTATGGTTTATTTTGCAGGTTTTGTCACTGATAAGTAGTTCAGGGAAGAGGTGATCTAATGGAAGCCTTTTGGTACCTGAAAGGGAGCTACAGCACAGCTGGGAGAGGAATTTTTTTACAAGGGCATGTAGAGAGAGGACAAAGGGAAATGGCTCTAAGCTGACAGAGAGTAAGCTTAGATTAAATATAAGAAAGAAATCCTTTATTGTGAGGCTGGTGAGGCCCTGGAACAGGTTGCGCAATCCATCATCAAAAGACTGCCACAGACCCCTTAATATCCAGAATGGCTAGTTTTTTATATTATAAGTGGAAATACTACATAGCTTAATTCAGCTGATAATAAGTAAGATGGCATGCTATCTTGCAGTGAATTTATTTTATATAACTGTATGCTGCTGTTAAATTATATAAAATGCATAAATGAAATTTATTATATACTGATGAAGTGATTTACAAAAAGAATTTCTGTAAATTAAGAAATTTCTGTGTTTTATATATTTAATGAATAGAGTGCAGAAAACTGATGTTACTACAGTTCTTTATGCTTAACTTGTACAGATCTAGGGCAAATTAATTCCTGGTATAATGCTATTAATTTAATGGGAGTTACATCAGAGGTATGAACTCACTCATTTATTGCTAACACCATCTGGAAATTGATAATGCCACAGCAATGTTTTACTTGCTGAAGACATGTTCATCCTTTTTGTTTAGTATGGGAAGATAGGGATTAAAAATTGAAGATCACTTTAGCTTGCTCTATATCATCTTAAATTCCCTTGTAGGCTTTGTTATGTTTGTACGGCAAGATGTGAATTTAAATAATATTTAAATAAATGTAATAACGCAATCAAGAAGAGACCAAATAGGTCTCAGAAGGCAAAACATTTTCATGAATATAAACATAACCCTTTTTACAGGGGATTGGATCTATAGAAGTGATATTTCTTTTGGTGTGCGCAGATACCTTTCTCTGCCTGTCCTTCCTGTCACAAATTTGTATTTCTGCTTTAGTGCTGGCATGTTGGAACCTTAGTCCTAGGACCAGAATAGATCTGTATCATGAACTTCAGCTCAATTCTATCAGGGCTTACAGCATTGCAAAATTCTGCCAGAAATGCCAGAAGCTTCATACTATCTTCTGTTTGTTTAGAAAGCTGTGCTATTTGTTCTCATTATTTTTATTGTCATTGTGTCTAGAAATGTATTTTTGAGTGATAAGAAACCATGGTCTAGTTTTGAAATTATGCTTTATCCTTGTGGAAACATGAAATGACAGCCTAAGCTATTTCCTTTCTTCCCAGCCTCCTCCAGAGCACAGACAGGAATTAGGCTTGTAATGACTTCTGATTTGTTGTTTTCTGTTCAGAAATTCACTGAGTATACCCAGGCCCAGCCATGTCAAAACCTAAGGTAGCTCAAGACCAAAGGTCCAGAAACAACAGGAATATGAGCAAAGCTATAATTACCCAGCATATGGAGATACTTGCATGCTATGTGTGCATGTTTATAACTGCGTAACAGATAGCTCTGTGTTACACACAGCGACAACACTCCAGAGGTGGTAAAGAAAATAGGTTCAATGAACAAGACTAATTTAGGCTAACTGATTAATCACCAAGCCCCAGCTATAGTGTGACATCTTTAACAGAGCATATTAAGAAACTTTGTGCAGGTGAAGGGTACAAGTCTATGAGTTGTCCCATCTGGAAAACTGATACCTTTGTGCTTTAAGCACCTTCTTGTTTCTGTTTGCCATGCGGAGAGAGCGGCTGGTCTGGGCAGCATGCCCAGCACGGCCCTGCTGCCGTGAGCCCCTCTGACAGCAGCCCCGAGGCCGCTGCGCCAGGCGAGGCAGCCCGGGAGTGACGGGGCGTCAACAGCACCGTCCTCATCCTCAGTCTTGTCCAGTCACACCAAGCAGGGCCAGCATTTTTGTTAAATGCGATGGCTTCACTGAAATACTGATATCGAGGTGAGTTCGCAAGTGTCTACCATAAATTCGCTGGTAGTGTAATTTCATAACTTTTCCTAAAGGTTCCTATCCTTAGGGGTTCATTTTCTTTGCCTATTAGGCCCTTGTTATTAGTGTCTGGTTTGTATTTACAAAACCCATGGTATTCATCAAAACTGTTCATCTTTGAAATGGACATGTTGCTGTGTAGTTCACTGGAAATTACCACCTAGGAAAATTTATAAACGTAATTTTTCAGTAATTATAGTTTATTTTTATTCAGACAGCACAATGTTAAGAAATTAAAGATTTTTTTCAATGAATTTTGAATTTAAGTAAGTCGATTATGTAGCTATCTGATGCCAGGACAATGAAGTTAGATGGTCCCGTAGATGTATGTATTTATATAAAGAAGAGAATTCATGAAGCATAAGCCAGATAATTTATCTTTGTAGCAGTCAGCTTGGTAGGTATGCTGCTTCTGGAATGCTAATAACTACCATTTTTTATGTAGTGAAAATGGAATACATTGTATTTAGAAATACTCAGAAGGAGAATTTCTTTTCAAGGACAGTAAAAGCATCGAAATGTCTAAGGGGTCACTAATAGCACAAAAAACCCCAAATCCCCCCCAAATTGATAAGCAAAAACCCCTGCTAACCAAAATATCATCTTTAAAACTGAGTCCTTTACAAGAGATTATGAGAAATATCAATGGATCCAGTGAATCAGGAAAAGTGCATTTAGATGTAAGGATGTAAAAATAAATCCAAAGAATAAAGGATGGGGGGGGGAATTGAAGAGCAAATCTGAATTTTAAAACAGATTCAGGTATGTATATCCTCCCAAACTGTCAGTGCTGTGATCTTTTTTATTTTATTTGCACTTAAAGAGATGCTGAAGAAGAAACGTCGCAGGGATCCTTGACATATAATTGACATGATATCACGGCAGAAAAACTAATAGTAGCCAGAAAGGTGATTGATGAGTCAGATCTCTTTCTACCACCCCAAATTCATTGCTGCTATGCCTTAATTTCTTTGCTCCACTTCTGCAGCTTGTGATCCACAGACTTTTACTTCCCTGTTTGCAGGTAGAGGGCATATGCTGTAGGTACTGCTTATATTAAAGAAGCAATGCACTGTGGGGAGCCAGTTTCTGAGGCAATACTTCAACATGAGCTCTGCTCCCCACAGTACTTGTATTTCGTGGTAAACATAGAAAAAAATGACTCCTTTCTATGAGTTGATGTTGGGGAAGAAACAAATTTGTCCCAGTTACTTATTAGTAATCATTGTCCTACACCTTCCCTTCTCTGAAAGACATGATCTACCTCTTGGGCTTTGACATGTCAAAAGTCAGAAGTCTCTGATGACTGTTCACATAGCAGCATAAGGTGGTATTTAATTTTTATGACTCTTTAATTAGTGATTTCTAAGATAACATTTTTCCATATTGAATGATAGAGCATATTTGACACTAGAGGCAAATCTCAGTGCCCAAGGCTGCAGTAGAAAAGCAAGATTTTTGGAAGATTATGCCATACCAATCTTTTGGAAGATTATGTCATAACCCCTAGCATCTAGAACATTTTCTGTCTTTCTTCCTCTGTTGTACAACTGTTGAACAGCTGGCAGTCAGAATATGTTTTACCACAGGAGGGAGAGCCAAGTCATGTGAAAGTTCACCTATAGCAGAATCCTGGCTGCATTTTGCCAAAACATGAAAATCTGCAAATGGAGCCTCTAAAGACATGAAGTACTAAAGGATTTTACATTGCTGACATTCATCAAAGGCTACAGGCGTCGTGCCATCTCTCTTCTCCACAGAGAAATAAAACTCTAACAGCTTTCTGAATTCACTTTCAAGAAGATGCAAGGCTGAAAAATAAAATAGTGAATTCATGCTTCAGTCTTACCATTTCACCAAAAACTTATGTAATATCAAGGCTTAGGACACTCCATGTAGCCCAAGAGAAAGGGTATTCTTTCTTCAAGAGGATTTTTCTGTGCAGAGATAAGCCTGGTTCAGGATGTAGAAAATAGTCTAGGTAGTACACAGTAGATTGTAGTAACAATCGTATCGTCTTCCTCCTCTCATGTGAATATTTCTGGAGTTTTTACTTGCTACATATCAGCCCAAGATCACATCTACATCACTGCAACTTGGTAGCCTTTCTGATTGCGACTACTTCAAAAAAATTGAGCTGCCCCTTTAAAAGCCGTCTTTAACTTCTGGGGTTGTAACTGAGATGAAGAGCACAGATCACAACTGAGGAATGCATAGGGTACGGATCTGAGAGCATTAGAAATGAGGTATGCAATTCAAGAGCAAAGGTTGTCTGTTCATGTTGTGTGGAAAAAGAGCATCTAAGGTTTGTAAATGCTCGTGGTCAAAAGGAACGACAAAAGTCAGAAGGTTCACGAAAACTCACAAAGTGTTGTTAGCAAATTACTCGGCACTGAAAGTGGTATATTAGGTACTGACCTACTATATAAGCACATGGCAGAAAAAAGAGAGAGATTAATTAAAGAGAAGACAGAGAATGAGAGAAAAAAAGAGAAAGAAAAGAGAGATAAAGAAAAAGAAAGAAAGAAAGGAGGAAGGAAGGAAGCAAGCTCCCAGTCCTGGTTCCAGCATTGATCAAGTTGATGGGATGTCCAGGGTCTTGGTGGCTCTGCCCAGGCTTGGTTGGGGTACCTCTTCATAGACAGGTTTCCCCCCACCCAGAAGATGGGTTTATCTTTCTATGCAATGAAGTTACTACACATAGTCTGTTCTTTCAGACCTTTCTGGAAGTGGGTCAGAAGGGCTTTGGGGGTCTTGGGCGGTCTTGATCCTCCCCCTACAGCCCATGCCCACTTCTCGGCCTCATTCCTGCACTTGGACTGTACTGTGTTGTGCTCATCTCCAGGAATTAGAGCAAGGAAACTGGTCCTGGAAAAGTGCTGCCCTACTTCTTCATGGCCCCCTTTTCCAGCCACAACTCATTCTTTCCTACCGCCTGTTACTAGCAACATTACTTGTCTGTTATTATGGACAATCCTTGGCTGGCTCCACGGCTCTCCAGCTATCAATGTTTGAGACATTAGCTCCTTATCTTCTGGGCTTCCACACTGACATAGAGAAGAAAGAGACATGTTGGTTACTTTCTAATACAAGCTTCAAGATTTGTGTGGCTTTACAAATTTGTCAGCTAGTAAGTATACTCTCAAACTTGTGTAGCATTGTCTTGATGAGCTTCCATCAGTTTGGACAGGTGAAAAAAATCCCCTTACTCAATAAACAAGCACAGATACAATTTATTGTTGCTGAAGGGTTTATTTTGTTGACACTGTCAGTGTTAGTGTCTCATCTGTCTCCTTTGCAGTCTGAAAAGTTTCTGTAGTGAATTACAGACACTCAAAGTTCTTTTTGACTGATGTTTTGAGTGTTGTAAGCACAGAAGGAGAGGGAGAAAGTGAGACCTACAGAACAAAATCTGTAGAAACAGACCAAATAAACTAGCTTGGGTGAACAGAGCTTCAGCACTTGAAAGCCCAAATCAAAGACTTTTCGTGTGTGGATGACAATTTAACACACATTAAACCAATGCCACTTTAACAAAGGTCAGTAAAATATTTCATCTGGTATAGAAAAGCTCTGACAGCTGTGAGTTTATAACAATTAATTGCTGTTTGTTGACTAAACCTGGCCTCTGCTTCTGAAGCATTACTCAAGTTTTGGAAAATAAAAAGAATGAGCAGCAAATGCAATGTCTTGTCTTGTGAGATCATTTTCGCTATGCACCTTTTCCCACAGAAATAAAAAGAATAATAAAAATAACAGCTTAGTCCTTTGTCTTGTCAGGGTCTGAACTATCTTGCTTAATTAGGATAGAATTAGATGGAATTTTCTGAGCACACCAATCTTTATTCCCCAGGGTTATATTTTCACATGAAGAAAGGACTCTGAGAAATCCTCTCCCAGCTTTCACTGGAATTTATTTCCAGGACATCTGGCCTCTGATCAGCTATGGCCATATCCTCAACCTCATCCAGACAGATACTCTGGGACTGGATTCGCATAGACTCTTTGAGGTTTTTAGCTTAGTCTGTTTCCAAAACAGGCACAGTTGAGAAGCCTGAGGATGAAGATACAAATGGTTTGAAAGGATGTTTCTTGCATCACCGTGATAGATAAATAAACAGTTTCTGTACTTCAGTGCTTGATGCTGGGCTTTTGAAAGAGGAGTAGCAAGGTGGGTGTTTCCAGCCCAGCCGACCCATTCCTCACAAGCACTGCCTTCCTCCGGACAGCTCTGCAGGTGCAGGGCTGTCTTTGTGCTTGCCGTGGCCACAGAGTGGTGATGATACCATATTTGTAATAGTCCTCTGGAAATTGAGAAGGAATTACAAGTCGTAGATCCTTCTAAATGTTGTATCACCTTTACGCTATAGCATACGTACCTTAGGGCTCCCTGTGATTGCCCTGTTCTGTTCACATGCGACAAGTTTGCCATGCGTAAGCTGCTCATATGACCCAGCAGCAGGGAGCTGTGCTGCTCTGATCCCTCCCTCTCTTCCCAGTTGCAGGGCAGGGGCATCCCGAGCTGTACTGCCAGGGCCCAGCACCTGGCTCAGCTGCTCCTGGTGAGCTGTTACTTTAAAAGCGCTTATCTGAAGTGATAAAATCATACACCACCGGTGCTCTTATTGCAGTGCTAAACATCTATTAACACTGACAGTCAAGTAATGAGGTGACTGCAACAATTAATTTCCATGTTTCCATTGAGCTATGCTCTGGAGGATTGTTACACTGACTCTTTGTGAACGTCTGAACGTGGGGAGAGGGGGAGTAAAGGAAGTTCCATGTTTCAGCACTTCCCCCTTTCTGCTAGTCATTGCCGAAAGGCCACTGTCTTTGGATTGCTTCCCTGTTTTCAAGTGCCAGAAATCTGATATAGTGTTATTTCATGGTTTGCTGAACACAGGGAGAATTGCTACCAGCAGTGTGTTTTTGCAAAATTGGTCTAACCTGCACTTGATTTCATGCTGTTTCAGAATCAGTGAAATAGCTTCACTCTTTCTCTTTTTCATGATGACGAGTCATTAGTAATGTTACCAGGAGACCAAAATATTGTTGGAATAGGCATTGAATATTAAGGTGAATATATCTATTGTTTCATTACATGTTGGGTTTTTTTTTCCAGTAAAATAATAGCCTTAAATAATTCTGCAACTTTTTTTAAAAATCCATACTCATTAAAAATGCGTGATTGTTCTAAAGACAGGAGACAAAACCCACATTATCCCAAAAGGCAGGCTGCTGTCAGTCCTTGCATTTCTGTTTATAGACTTACACTTGGAATCACTGTTTTGGTTAAGGGTAGGAGGCTGCCCCAGTTCAGTAAGGAGCTTTAGGCTGAAGAATAGTCTGTGTTGGTAGTAGTAACTTACAACAGAAACCATTAAACAAATACAGCCAAAGGGTAGTGGTCTCAATATTTTTGGAAGGCAGTTGGATATGAATCTTGTGTACGTGGGCATAGTTCCACTGAAAATAATGGAGTTGTATCAGTTTATGATGAGATTTGCATCTCCACTTTCAATAGAACAGTGAGAATTTAAAGTGGGCTTGGGAGTTGTTTTCTTCTTTCAGCAGCTGACAGAAATGAAGGAGAGGTCTCTGGAAATGGGATTTACATGGGTAGTGACAGAGTTTATCTGCTCAGTACAACTGTGTGCAGAAGAAGCTCCAAAAGGAGCAGTGACAGGACTAGCTGCGACACCCAGGGCAAACAGCCGCAACCACCCAACGCCCAGATAGCATGGCTGGATTGGGTTAGGGTGGCTGTACTGGGTCTGAATTCAAACAAAAGGTTAAAGTTCAATTCCAAGCATCCCAGAGACAGTCCTAGTCTAGCATCAACTAAGTCTTGATAAACACAAAATCAGCTCTAAAATAAAAAATAACCATAAAGCTGCTTCTGCAACTCTGAAATTAAATTAATCCAGTCAATTCTTGTATTGAATGCTATAGTAGGGAGTAAGGTTTTCTGGAAAGTAATTAATTATCTGACTCTCTCTACCAATCAGTATTGTACTCCACTGTGCCAGGTGCTCCAGTGATGTGTAAGAGGTAGTGTGTGCCTCTAAGATCTTTGCTACAGCATGAAGTCCAAAAGCAGATGGATGACAGCTGAGACAGACGTCTGAGGAACTGATTCTCCATTTCACCTCCAGGGCCAGAGGTCTGGAACAACCTCATTGTGCTACTGTCCCCGAAGCATGCTGCTCTCTTCTGTAGACCCTCTTCCCAAGTGTGCCTATTCCCAGGCATGCTTGTATGCAAATTTCTAATCTAGTAAATAAGCAAAGAGAGGTAAGAGAAAGTCAGCTTGTCTACCTCAGTTTACAGTGGCTCCAGCACCTTCTTCAGCCAACAGTAACTTGCAAATTCAGGAACTTGCAAATTCAGGAATTCAATTCATTGACTAACCAGCCTCTGGACTCGACTATGCAGGAGCTAAGAGGAAACCTTTCCAGTCAGTGTGATCTTGATCATGTTTTCTAACAGCACCCTCAGAAAGCAATGTAGAAAGAATTTAAATCACTTGCTGAAGACTACGACTCCGACTCCATCAACAGAGGTGCAGCAATAGACTTGAACTCATGGCACCAAAATCAGAAAGGCAGTTCAGCAGATTTTTGGGAGTGACAAGTAAAAATCTCCAGGGATTTATTTGAAATCCTAAAACAATAAGTCAAACTAATGAAGTAGGTGGCAAGACAAACTGACTCCTAGGAAAATATTGGTTCTCTGACATATAGAACAAATCAACACCTTTCAACTTGTTGACTACCATGCCTAGCAGGTAATGTGTTATTTGGTTTTTTTTTACATACTTGTTTTGCAAAAATAGAGGAATGGGATCTACCAGAGCCACAGAGAGCAGGCATGACTTAATTTACTGCAAATAAATTTTAAGGGCAAGAATAATGCCTGGACCCTGTTGTGGTAATCTAGTAATCAATTTTGATGAGGTCACTCCACCTTTTTCAGTCTGCTCTCTGTCTTGCTCAACAGCTTCCTAGGGAGAATGTCTTTCAACGCTACATTTGTTTATGTCATGACTCTGCAAAATCTGAATTTCAAACGGTCATTGAATTTCACACCCAGATTGAAGCACTGCAGCCTGACACAAGTTTTAGCTTCATTGCTGCCAAATCCTCCAAACTGTCAAGAAGCCAAGAAGGAACAGCAAAGAAGGAACAAGCCAAGAAGTAACAGCAAGCAAAAGTAAAATTCAGCCTGATCAATGCCTTGATTTGGTCTGGTATAGATCCACCAAAAGACTATGTTGGTTCTAAATGAGGGAGGTATAGACAGACATTGTCAAAGACATTAAAAGCACAGCAAAATACAAGTTTACCATATGTTTATTACTATGTTTGGTTTTTTTTTTAATAGCCTCGTTGACCAGTACTTGCAGACTGCATTTTGTATTCAGCACCAATTTCTCTTATACAGTTATCTCCCTACTTCCCTCTTCAGTGCCTCAACAGATTTTTCAGAACTTGTTTATCTACATGTAATTTTCTTTTGAAAAGAGAAATTTTTTGGGTTTTTTTTTCCCTGTAAATTTTTTCATGAAGTCTAGCTTGAAGTTCCTCTTAAATTTCTGTTTTGCAGTGGTTTTCTCCTAAATTAAACATAATATTTGACTTCAGCCTCCTACTTCCCCTCTTTCAATTCTTCTGATAGCAAAGGCCTTTGTAAAAGCCATCTACAAATGAGGAGATGCACAAAAATAATGTCAGCCCTCAATTCTTCCAGAGGGCAATTTATATTTTTTTGTAACAGCCAAAAAATTAGGTATTTTTGTTTAATAATCCAAAGTGTTCAGTTTATCAGCAAGGATTTAATTTAGCAATTGGAAGCTAGTGGAAAGCCTGGGTCAAAAACTGCTCTGGTGCATATACAGCTGAGTGTGCCTGCTCTCATCTTATAATCTATTTATCTCTGGTTAATGGACTAAGAGGAGCATGTCCCTCTAATGTCTAGAGTAAGAGAAGAAAAAATAATCCCTGGGTATGTTTCCATGGTCTGTGAAGGGTCCTACATAGAGTTGAGCCTAAACCATCAACTATGATCAGGCTAAAGCTAGATGTAGGATCCCACCAAGCAAAAGGTAAGTGGTTAGACAGCCGGGGAGTTGTCTAACAGGCAGCCATTTACAAGCATCATCATCAGGCCACTTCTGCAGTCAGTCTCTACCTTATGTTTTAAGGCTGTACCTTAAACTTCTGTACCTGGTAGTTTTCAGAGTGGCTGCAAGTCACTGACGGAATTAGTGGATCATCTGTTGGAATCATCACTGACTCCTTAGGAAGAATGACTGCCTATACATTTTGTATGGACTAATTAGCTCACAAGAAGATCTATTCATTCTCGCAACTATCTCTTTGAAAATGACATTTGCTGAACACCTGGAATATTTGAGCAGAAAAATGATCCTTGGCTTTAAGAATTGCCGTAAAAAATCTGTCACTTTACTTTGCTATTCTCCTTTGTATGGACCATCTGACAGCAGAGCCTGCAAGGCTAGGCAGGTAAATCTAAGCTTTGCACTACTCCCACTGCACCTCCTCCTGTCCCTTCCCCAACTACTTAAACAATGATGCTGCTTCTCTCTCTTTTGGTGCTGTCATCCATCACCAAGTAACCATTTGGCTTCTTTGCATTTGATTTGGCTGTTTTCTGCTACTCCTTTCTCCTAATATACTGGAGTGTGCTTGGGGACAAACCTTTGAGCAACTAGGCAGAGCTCAAATGTCTCCAAGTGCAGGCTGGAGAACTCAGTTATGATCAGAAAAACTCTGATGATAGTAAAGGAGTTGGTAGCATAAGCTACCAATTTAGGTTCAATCTTATAGCTTTAATTATAATATTGACTTTAAAATCCTAAATAAAAACTTTTTCAAGAGGATGAATAAATAATTTGATGAACTTATCAAAAAAAAAAAAATAATCAGCAAAGATTTAACAGCATCACCCAACCTGAAGGGAGCTAATTCTGGCTTTCAGCGCTTTGGAAAGATTGTTTTCAGACCCATGGAAATTGTTACATGGCTGCAAAAAATTCCACATTGAAAAGGAAACATCCCTTTCCATCACTTCTGCTGATTTATGCCTGTGAACTACAGCCTTGTTCTCAGAGCAGTGAATACAGAGAAGAAAGAAAAGGGGAAAGAAAGTGCAGGTGGGGAGCCCTGCCAAGCATGAAGCTTGTGACACCAGAGGGCAATGTTCTCTTGTTATATTGGTTGTGGTACGAAATCACAAGCCTGAAAAAATCTGCAACACCAGCAAAAGCTCTTTTTAAAAAAGACCACAGTTTTTCAAGACTGGAAGTTTTCAGCATTGTGTGCTAAGGTAGACTATCAGTTTTGAAGCTTTGCAAGACATACAGGTACTGGCTATACAGAATGCTTTTTTAAATCAGTTTTTATATTGGATCACATGTGCAATGTCAGCAGACATACAGTGTCAGGGAAAGCTGAAAACCTCAATCACGTCTGTGCTCTGGCTGAACATGGTGTAACAAACTTATGTTCACTTTCTTCTCTTAGCTCACGAAAAAAAGTATCATAAGTCTTTCTTCAGCTGAAATGCAAAACAATTGCTTGTGTAGTCACTTGGTAAAAATTAAGGTTCTAATAAATTAATAAGTGTAAGTGACATTTAATGAAAAGTTGAAGAGTCAGTAATGCTGTGCTTTTCCTTTAAAAAAGTGTTAAAGTATGCCCTCTTTTCCCTTGTGCCATTTCTACGGTGGTCTATTAGCTTCTCCCTTTCCTCCAAATAAAATAGGATGTTGCTGTTGGCTGCCTGATCAGGGCTGTGCTGGAGCATGTTGGGGGCCTGGGAAGGTGTATGTGCCTAGCTAGAGCTGAGACCCCAGGCAATGGGCAGCCCCTCTGGGCAACCCCACTCTAGTATAGCCCCACTGTTTGGGCTGTTAATGTCTATTTGACTTTTTATTATGCAGGATGTGAGGGGAAATTTGTCTGTAACTGGGTAATTATATCTGTTAAATGAACAAACATCTTGTGCAGAAATTAATGGTAAATCAGAAAGATATCATGAATGGCCTCAGGCAGGTGGTATCTCTCAAACAGGATTTAAACATGGCAGTGTCAAGTGCTTACTTGCTGGTTTCTGCTTATTTTCTGTTGAACCAGAAGCGGCAACCTAAAAATGGGATTCACAAAGTTTTAAAGGGTTAGATTTTTCTGAAGGGGCAGGAACAGGAGTGTGGAAATTCACAGAATCACTGAATAAGCTGAATTGGATGGGATTCACAAGATTCATCAAGTCCAACTCCTGGAGCTGTTCAGGACATCCCAATAGTCACATCAGGTGCCTGAAAGTGTTCTCCAAACACTTCTTGAACTGGTGTTGGTGGCCACTTCAGGCTGGTGCTGTGACCACTTCCCTGGGGAGCCTGTTCCAGTGCCCAGCCACCCTCTGGGTGAAGAGCCTTGTTCTAATACCCAACTTAAACCTCCCCTGACCCAGCTTCAGGACATTCCCTCTTGTTCTGTCACTGTCACCAGAGAGAAGAGATCAGTGCCTGCCCCTCCTCTTCCCCTCATGAGGAAGGTGTAACTGCAGTGAGGTCTCCCCTCAGTCTCCTCCAGGCTAAAGAGACCAAGTGATCTCAGCTGTTCTAATACAGCTTCTCCTCAAAGCCCTTCACCATCTTTACAGCCCTGCTTTGGACACTCTTTAATATCTTTATATCTTATATTGCGGTGCCCAAAACTGCACACAGTGCAGAGAAAAGAAAAGTGGGACATGCTGGCTTTGACCAAAGGCTGCATTGTCTTTCATGTGTTTTTCACCTGAATAATTTCTGTATAGATCTGGCTTCATCCTGAAAGACCTTAAACTTCCTTCCCTTCTGGGGATGGCCCAACTGCTTTTGGAATAAGTGGGATGGACATTGAGGAGGCAGAGAAAAGACAAGACAAAGCCCAGGGGAGGAGAGCAAAGGTACTTGAAGGTGTTCAGTGGCTTATACCCAGGTAATGCCTCCATAGCTATGGCTGCTCGGCTCCAGAAAACAGAGCTAAGGGGCAAAACAGAGGACCTGTACTGTGGAGTGATGAGAAGGTTGATGAGGTGTGATGGTTCGGTGTTTCTCCTTGTGAAAGAGCTAGAGAAGAAGCAGCTGGTAATGAATGCAAAATAATCAAGGTTTTCATAGGCATTATGAATGCTAGAAGCTTACATTGATTTGTGGAAAGCAATCCAGTACAAGAAGAACTATTTAATGGGCAGATACTGCCTTTTTCTCAATGATCCATTAACCACAAACCTGTGGACCTGGGAGTAGCTAGTGGGAGCGCCTAACAGTAGGCTTTTCTTGTTCTGTCCTCTTCCCTAGGTACCTGCTATGGTGCCCTGATGGAGACAGCCCTGCAGGAGAGAGACTGCTGTTTTGAGCTGCTACAGGTATAGCTTATGAATTCAATTCTACTTGTTCTTGCTTTTCCACTTTGTACTGGATAGTGTCATTCCCTAATTTTGTAGGGGAAAGAAGGAAAAATATGCATAACTTTGATTAGAGGTTAGAGGTTAAGTTACTTGTTTTTTCTGCCTCCCCCTGCCATCCACAGCTGTATCAAGCACATATCATCACTTTGTCTTAATTATCACATTATCTCCTGGGGGACTTAAAAAATCTCCTTATGGCTTATGAGCTTTACTGACCTCACTTGTGTGCAGGGATTAGGTAGAAAACTTTGAAAGAAACACTAATTAAAACTCTGCAGATAAATGGAAAGGGGGATAAAATGCAGTAAGGTTTGGTTAGCGGCGCATTGTGTCAGGCTATCCCGATGCCTAATCTAAGATTGATAAGAATCTTCTTTCACATTTCTAGAAAAAAAAGAAAGCTGTGATTCTGTAGACAAAAGCAGTAGATCAAATCTATCTGACCTTGAGCAAAGCATCTGATGCAGTGTCACATGGGAAATTATCAGCTAAAATGGTGAAGATGGAGATTATTACAGGAACTGAGATGTGGTAAGGAGCTCTCTAAATGAGAGATGACAATGAGTCATGCTGTGAGGCAAATGATCAAGCTGAAAGAGGTTACTAGACAATTTTCTCAAGGACTCTCTGGACAAAGTGTATTTACTATTTCTAATAGAGACCTTGGCATAAAAGACAGGAGCATGAAAATTAAATTGACTGACACATATACGAATCATCTGTGGTGTATGGCAGTATCAGAATCTTGTATACTGACATGGTGTGATCTTGAGGACAACAAGGGTAGAAATGGGTACAGCAGGACACAGGCTAAAGACACATGTCTTGGGGCTAATAGCATGAGTCTGTGCTAGGATCTCAGTGGTGGGAAAGGACATTTGGGAAAACATCTTTAACTTCAAGAAGTCAAAAGAATTTGGCTTAGTTAGGAATGTAAAATGTGTCTAATGGGGCTGGAGAGGGTGGTTCTGCCCTATATGCATGTCTCAGAGGACACTGCTGGAGACTGAAGGACTAGTTAACCCCAATGATGTACTTACGATAAAATGATTTGGGGATGAATCAGCCATAATTCAGTTGCAGCTGCAAAAAGTAAATATTTCTGAAGGTAGAGAGTATGGAGCCATATTCTAGAAGGAAAAATAAGGCAAAAAAAGTCTAATTTTATGATTCATCATACAATAATGTCAGCATCAATGACTGAAACTGGACTCAGTTGCTCAAAGTACTCATCCACTCTTTCCATCTTTGCAATCATTTGGTTATAGGCAGTCTTCCTTTTATTCAAAGCACACTGAATTCTTTCAGTCGGATAGAGCAGGTTGAATGGAGAGAGTTGCTACTCCAAATGCCTGTTGACACATTAACTAAGATACACACCCAGATAGGAATTCAATCAAGTCTCATGCCTCTCTTGGAATAATAAATAAACAGAGAAAGACAGAACTTTCATTCTTTTCTCCTTCTAAATTCCTCTTCCTGCCTCTTGGTGATGCATTTTTCCTTTCAAGCCACACTGAGATAAAAGGTGCACCAAGCTAGCATAGTGTCATGGACTGTAAGGGCAGGACAGATTGCTTGGGTTAGCCCATGTGACCTTTGGCATTTTTCAAGTCTGTGTGGTACATCACTTATACTACTGTAGCAGTGTGTTTTATAATTTGTGTTGTATGTTAATTTGTGGTTCAGTCCATGTACCCCCGTTGTTATACATTTTTGATTGTACCCCTTTATCCCCTCCCCACAGCCATGTATCCATTCCCTACTCCCCTCCTCTGAGGACATGTCTGTCAGCCAGGGGCCCTTCCCTGCTGTCAGAAAGCTCCTTGAAGGGCTTGGAGTGATGGGCTATAGCCAGAGGAGTCCCTCTCCCTTTCAGGGAGATTGGCCCCCGAGGGTGTCCCTCACCCCTCGGGTTACTCCCTCCTTTCCGCTGGTTGGTGAATCCCTTATCTCCTTCCCTTCTCCCACCTGGGCCTAAAAGTTACTGTTCAGCTTTTGTTCAGTGCTCTGCCAAGGAGAAACCCTGAGGTGAGGAGGTCCCGTCAGGGGCCCCAATAAACTCGTGTACCAGCCCCTCTGCAGAGCCCTCCTTCTCTCTCTCACCACCATCCCCTCAGCCCTGGGGCCGGTGCCGTGAGCTGGGTGCACCGAGGAACCCCCAGGATCAGCCCGGGGTGCGTGGCAGACGGAGCTGTACCTGCTGCTGCCTGTGTGCCAGGGTTAGCCCGGGCTAGCAGAGTGGGCACTCTGAGAGGCACAGTGACATACTTCTTTATCTTATAATGCCTCAGGTGTAAGGAAACTTTCCTGTCCACTGTTCAGAGAGCAATCTAGTAGTCACATTCCCACCACCAGAGACTGCACTGCTGGGACTGAAGCCCCATCTCACTGGGTGGCTCTGGAACCAATGGATGATGCCCTGCTTCCCTACACACACCTACCACAGTCGCACAGTCAGATCAGATTTTGTTATTGGCTGGGTTTCTGTTGCATCTTTAAAGCAATTTATTCATGAGGCAGTAACACAGGAACAGCTCAAGATGAGTGCCTCCAGGAAGGGACACCGAATAAAGTAACCCCTGGGTTTTATGCCCTCACAGTCTATGCACATGAAAGTCTGAGCTCTTCCTGCTGAGTCCTCAGCTTCTGCTGTGTCTCTCTCTGTCTGGGCCACAGGTTACTGTGCCCTCTTTTTGTGCAAAGGGTCCAGTTCACGGCCTCTTGCCTGGGGCTCCTGCCACCCAGGGCTCAATCTGCAGTTTGCACACTGGGCTGCTTGCACTGAATGTATTCCTCACCATCTCATCTGGCACAAATGATCTGCAGGGCTTTTCATGTCCCTTGGAAGAAGAATTTGATTATTTCTGTACAGCAAAGGATATAAAAATCATTTTAGCTGCTTGCCATATTTAGAAACTGTCCTTATGTTGATTTATGTTCCTAAAACAAGTCATTCAGTGCTGCTGGCATATTTGAGACTGAGAACTTTTCATATCATACTTATTATTCCTGCTAATCTGTAGTTTGTTAATCATAAATTATATACAGTGGCACCCACACCCACATGTATATATATATATATATATATATATATGATATAAAATAAGTGTTATGTTGTTGCTGTTATTTCCTGGCTAGATGGCTCATAGACTATCCAAGCACTTTGGAAGGAACTACTGACCACTTCCCAGACAAGTACTTCTGTGTCCGGGTAGGGACAAATTTCATTTCCTCAACTAGTTTTGACTACAGAAGTGTTCTGCAGACCAGTATTTACTGAAAATGATGGCTGGTGCTGTGATGCAGGTAAAATTGTAAAAGGCCCTGCATTTTAGTCTGAATGTTCAGTTACAGGCATCTCCCTCATCAGCTTTACAGTTTTATAACACTGCTGGTAGCAGAGTTAGTCAAAACTTTTAATCATCAGCTTTGGTAATCTTAATCTTGTCAGTTTGTGAGCCACTTCTATAAACTGATCTCTTGAACAGAGAGTGGTCACAGTTGCTGCTAGCCTGAGTAATTGCTGCTGTGTGGTATCTGAAAATCATGATATTTGACCCTCATTACACCAACTTCCACTGGAGATATTCACAATATACAATGAGAGAAAAAAAGGGTACCTGACTTTCCCACATCTGTGCAGTGTGGACATTTGTTTTATGCAGACTAATGTGCACGCCTACAAACACAAGTTAATCTAATTCTTCATTATTCTCAAACTGTGGGTGTGATTAACACATTCAAAATAAGAATCTTGTTTGTTTAATTTTACACGTGTATAGCAGAACAAGGAGCAATAGAAGAAAATTACAAGTGCTGCTTTGCTGCATCTCCCAGCTCCTCAGGAAAAATAACAGCAGCACCACCACCACCAAAACAACAACAACAACAACAAAAAAAAAAAAAAAAAAAACACAAAAAAAAAAAAACCCCTTGCAAGGATATAGACACAGCTTCTTGTTGTATAGGCATTCAGAACAATACGGCTTACCATCTGTTGAAATATAGTAACAAGACTACATGGCACACTTCCATGTGATTTTTGTTTATTCCAAACACTGTAGCAGAACCAGAATCCTTTGAGGAATGGGAAGAATAAAGAACTGGTGGATTTTCTGTATGAAAAGAGTAAGATTTTCTATATGAGCAAATGTGAGAAGGAAAGCAAATGGGAAAATGAGCTGAGAAAAGTGGTGGGAATTCCTGAGTATGGATGATTCTCCCCTTCTTTATATAAAATTTTTAGATTAATAGCATATTTAAAGCCTCCATGGGATATTGTCATAGTGGAGATAACCACTGAATAGAAAGATGGGGAACTGAATGAAAATTCCCCCCCCCCCCCCATATATATTCTCTTGGACTGTCTGTTTGCAAGCCTTTGACATAGACCCATGTGGAATCCAAGCAAAGTGACTTCAGAGGCCATCTAAGAACCTTCTTAGCAGTCACATTTGTGAACTGTGTACCTGCTGTCTGTCTCTTCCCATAGTGGCTTATTACTTGTTATTCACTTTAGGCGCTCCTTAATTTCACAGATAACTGCATCTCCATGTGTGAAGTTTTCCAAGGAATCTACTCCTGACTGTGCCCAGAATGCCAAGGGTTGAGCAACCAGGCCCCAAAAGTTACGTGAGATGCTAAGGGCACACAAGCTGCAGTTATGAAAGGTTGTCCCTGCATGAAGGTGGTGGCATCACTGAAGTTGCCATGTATCTGAGAGCAGCCACTTGACTGGGCACTGTCGCAGGATGAGGCAATGGTTCTATTGCCCTTGGCCAGGAAAAAGTGTCTCTGATACCATGGGACTTCCATGTCAATAATGTGTCTATTTTGCCTCAATCAAGAAAACAGTGGCTTGACAATTGAGGGGGTGAGGAGAGGTGGCTTTTTTCTAACACATTAATTCACCTGCAGTACCACAGCTCTGCTGCCTTTATTGCTGCTCTGGAGTTCTGGGTGGTGTGATGTGTCTGACTCTGCTGCTTTTAATTCTGTCCTGGCTGCTTAGACCCCACTGTAGATACTCCTGGCTGTACAGCTTCAGTCTAGGGTTTGATTGCAGGTGTCTGTCAGATGGTTGTAGGATGAGGTAGCACAAAAGGAAAAATTAATTCAAACATCTCCTCTGGCCAATATAGAATTATTCCCACTGCAAAGATATTGAAATGGAGGAATCCCATTCCAGAGCTGATTTTTCTCCCTTGTTTTCTTTCCTAGTGTTCACTTGTTGTTACATGCTTTAGTTCTCATTGCCTTCCATCTTACCATTATCCCTGGTGCAATGTCCCTGGTGTTACATGCTTGGGAGGGTGAGAGAGGATACTGCTGATGCCAGAATCAATCTCTCAGATGCATAAAATCCTGTAGCCATGTGTATATTGGCTGTCTATATTATCCACAACAGAGACCACACCAGCAGCAAAGCAAGAGAGCAGCTAGGTGTTTAAGGATGTTTAGACTTACCAGAGCATATTTTCACTGTGAACAGAAGGAAAACTGTTATTTTATATCTCCCCGGGAAATACAGTTTTATTTGCAAGACTGCATAGTAACCATTAATCACGTTTTTCCTCCAACTCTTACCTGTGGGGATATATCCAAAACATAATCTCATACCTCTCAAAAATCAGTGACTGAAGCTTTCTTTGTTCTCTCATGATCTTTAGAGGCTGCAAAATGCCAAGTTTTCAGACAGCATCCTTGTAAAGTCTCTGTTCTATTTGCCTTTATTTCAGTGTCTACAAGCAAAGGTTTGTATTTATGAGAATTTATGGTTTATTCTAGGCTTCTTCTCATTATTTTAACATCTTGTTACTTGAACACAAAGCACTAGAGAAAGAACCTAAAGAAACAATGCACAGTGTAAAAAGGGAGATCTTTTTTCTTGAGAGTATTCAAATCTTGGAATATGTGGACAGCAGGTTTTTGTTCCCTGCTGGAGGGGGTATGGACTCCTTGACACGATTCATGGAGGAATTAAGCAGAGACATGGGGCTGAGATTGCCTGGCAGTGGAGAAGTCATTATCACAACATATTACCTGCTGGCAGTGGGTCTCACTACACTTGCAATCAGATCTAGCAGTGTGCTCTGCAGGCCCTCCTTTTCAGTGAGGATGCTGTTTGTTTTCTGAGCTGGTCTCTTGCTTCTTTTTTTCTCCTTTTTCCTTGCCTTAAGACCTCTTTGGAATAAACAGTGACATGCCAGAAACCTTTCTTATTACAGTCATACTTATAATAAAAATAGATGGCACTGAAGATCAAAAATGATGGAGCAGAACAGACAGTGGGATCATTAACTTTAGGTTAAGACCTGGACAGGACGCTGTGCCTGTGGGCTGAGGCATTGAGGTGTGCAGCAAAACTGTTAGCCATGATATCTGACATTTCATCTTGAATCTTTTAGTCTATGAATGTCTGATCTGGTATATTTATCAACTCACATAAGATTAAATACTGCTTGGTAATTAATTTGGCAAAGAGCAGAAATCCATCAATAACTTCAGTGTGGGAATATATATGCTTTGCTATCGCTGTTTCTCAGGCTAAAGTCACTTTGACAAGATTGATGCAGTCCTTGATCTTAAATATGAAGTCCTAAATATAAAGATATGAATCTGGAAATAAAATGAGCAAACAACAAAAAATTAAAATACAATGTAAAATTATTTGCTTATTTCTATGTTTTTATTTTTGTCACCTTAAAATATTGAAAAGCTGATTACTTTGTTAATGGTACTGTGAGAGTTTCTTATTAGTGCAAACAGGAATTATAGCCCTAGACATTTTGTGCCTTTGGAAATCTTCTCTTTCTCTACTTCAGAGCTCAGTAATAATGAGTAATTTTCTATATATGCCATAGCACAGTAATTGTGCTGTTCTGAGTCTGTTATGTTCAGATTAGATTAAAGAGAGAAAATTGGTTCTTATCATAATACTTCATTAAAATTTTAGAAGTAGGACAATACCAAATGAGAATTTGACTTTATTATCTGCAGAAATATGAAGGCAGTTACATTTATGCTATTTATCATATCCAATTAGACTGTGCTTATGAAAACACAACAAGGGTTAGGCTTCAGTCTTCAGTGTGATGTTTCACAAACATATGTGACATTTTCTCATACAAACTGCCAGCTGACAGCCTGTGTATCTCTGAGGTCTGGTTGAGCATCAGCTGGAGAGCTCATGTGATGCATAGGTACTACTGGCAGTGACAAATCTCACTCCTGAAGAAGTAAAGTCTTGCATTTTTGTCTTTTTTTGAAGCTGCTCCTGCTGACTTTAAAGTCAGTGGAAGATTAGTTATTCATTACACAGCCAGGAATGCCAGACTCTCAAAGTGTACTTTGATTTGTTCTTAGGTCTACCTTATAAGTATGAATTTCCACACTTACCCAAGCCAGTCTGGAAAACTCCTGGAAGGAGAGTGCTCTGTTGTAATGATAGCTCTCACTTCTGAAAGCAAGAGGGAAGAAGCCCAAGGGATCACTCTTGGACAGCAGTTCTGCAGTCTTTGCACAGCAGCAAATCTGCTAACCAATTAAACACATATCCTTTCATCTGTGTGCTTTCATGTGTTCTTAAATTTCATAAACTGCCAAATTAAGAATTCAATAGTAAGTGGTAAATTGCAGTCCTTATTTTAACAACCAATGATTAGTCTAGCAAATAACGGGGTTTGATCTGCCAAAGCAGTTTTGGACATTAACAGAAAAGCAGTGAGACAAAATATTGGTCATAATGAGCCTAAGTTCAGAAATCTGTTTATTGTATTGTTAGTGAAAAATCTTTAGGGGATGCTAATGCTAAAGTATGGTAGTTCTAGACTGGTCTACAGGAAGCCAGGTCTCTCCCATGCTCATTATTCTCAGTAGAATGAACAAGAAAAGATGGGAATGTTTTTCCATGCCTGTGTGGGCTTTGGCTCAGCCAGCCATGCAGCAAGAAACTCATTTGATGTTCCAATGTGAAGCCAGGTTTTCTATTTGGCCTCATTTTTCTTCTGTCCCAGCCTACAGGTTTTAGCATGTATAGAGCTAAAGGACTCCTTTCCTTAGCTCCTCATGACTTAGTAGCTGTCCTCATCCCCACAAATCCCAGTGGCTCAACTGGTCTCAGTCTTTCAGAGATCAACCAGTATCTCCCTCGATACGCACCCGACCCCAAAATTACATATATTCTTAAAATCTGATGAGAAATGACGTTTAAACAAAAAAACCCCACCAACAAATCCATGGCAACCCCCCCCCTCAGCTCTGGAAGAGCAGACAGCTCCCTATCTAGCGTGTTACAATTATAGCTCCTTTAGACTTGTGTGTTTCACAGAAACAACATTTTGCACTGCACAAAAACAGTTTATGATAAGTTCTGCTAGTACTGAACAGGAGAAACACATCCTGCTATGCTGATATAAAATGATCCCATCAATGATAAACTTAATCTGTTAGAAGTTGCTTAGCTGCAAGGCAAAATATCTATGATGTAAGTATTTTCTTGCAAGAAGCCTTCTAATAAAATGATATGTCAGAAATATACCTAATTCCTTTTAAACACTATAAGGAAATTATTTGGTTATTAATTTTTGCTGGCACACTCCCTTTTTGTGAATGTTAACACTGGGATAAACAGTTCTCTGCATTGGTTGCTGTAAGAGAAAAAACAGCTGTCCTTGCTCATTGCTCTTTTCCCCCTTCCTTGGCAAATGATCTACCATTCGTAGAACAGACATAATTGTGCATCTTTGAAAGAGGGTGGGCAGGAAAGAAAGAACTGCCAAATTCTGTGCATGTGTCATCACTGAAAAATACCTTTTTAATAAAGAGACTCTGTATTGCCATTTAAAACTATAACCTCAACTTAGATTTACATCTTCATGACATCAAGGTATACATTAAATATGTTACCACTAAAATATAGAGCAC
Organism: Donacobius atricapilla; assembly: GCA_013397315.1. Lineage (NCBI taxonomy): Eukaryota > Metazoa > Chordata > Aves > Passeriformes > Mimidae > Donacobius > Donacobius atricapilla. The sequence goes on from WBMY01006648.1 coordinate 64,465, forward strand.
TAGTGAGGTTATCAAATGTACTGAAACTCAGTTTGGAGTCATGGAACTTTAATACAAGAAAGAGATTTTTACTCTTTATGGAGAATAGAGATGGGAAAATATTTCATATTTCAAAAAAAAATTAGGCCCATAGGAGAACCATCCCTTAACTACAGCGACATAACATCTAATGGCTCTACTAAATCGCCTTCAAAAGTTTAAATCGCTTCTTAGGTTGAGCTAACAGGACAAACTAATTACTCTGCCCTCTCAGATTTCAGCACGACCAGGTGATAAACCCTCACTGAATTGAATCTTCTTTTAGTTACACAGTTACAGTTTACGCAAGCAATATTTTTACCAATCCTCCAATACTCATAAGCTTAACTTTTTTGATGTTATTCAACCTTCTGAAAGTGCACAGTGACATTCTGAAGTGACATATAAATAATTGGTTCATCTCACTTGCTTTCACCATGTTTGTGTATTTTTTTTTTGTGTGTCTGTGCTGGTTTTGGCTTCCCCATTCTCATCACCTCATGTCAGATGCCCCTTGGCCCCGGTGTGAGCTGCAGGTCACCCTTTCATCCTGCCTGCACCACCCACGGTGAAGCAGCCCTCGGTGTATAAAGCCACCAGAAGGCTCAGGATATGCAAGAAGGCAGGAAGGCCCATGTAGCCCAAGTGTGCATCCTTCCTGGAGCAGCAGTGGGAGCAGAGCTACCTGGCTTGGCTGTACTGGCACCATCCAGATGGCAGATTTTGTCAGATTGGCTTCTCATTCCTGTTATAAGCAATTAGCAGAGATGCTCTGGTTTTCAACACAGGTTGAAGGGTTAGGAGTTAAATTGTTGTGATTCTCTGCATTAAAAAAAAAAAAAATCCCTTTTATTTTTCCATCAATCAATCTCATAGATAGTGAATGGCACTCATCTTCTTACATATCTGACCATTGTATACATATAGTTGAAGTCTTGAGGAAACACAAAAGACTTTTCAATTTACTTTTTTAAGCAGCATAGCTATTTAGATTTATTATTCAGTATCAACTTCATAAGGGAGCTTGCAAAGTTTAATCTTAGTCTCCATTGCAATTGAAAATGTTGGACATTGGTAGAGCAGCCCCAAAGTGGGCCTTTTGTGATTATCATTTTATATGACTGTATGAAAAGGAATTTGTCTTCAAAATGTCATTATGAATCATGTAACTGAACAAAAAGAAAGCAATCTAGTTTTGCACTGGAAAATCATGTATAAACCAACAAAAAATCCAGGATTAGCTGGGGACATGTTTTAGTTTATCATAGTGCAGAACCCAGAAGTGTGATGTACTTAGTCACACACATAATTCTGCCACTTTCAGTGAGACTTATGCAAAGAGTGAATTCTGATTCCACCAACACAGGGGTTGTATCATTTCATATAATAAAGCTCTAATAAACACATTTGCACAACACATCCTTGGGATTAAAAAAAATTGTATATCGTAGTGATCTAAAATCTGTCTTGCACAGAGAATCTGTAAGAGTTTTGTGGACAGAAAGAAATACATTTAAATATTATTAATAACTTGTAAGCAATCATTTCTATCTCTAAATAAAAATAATTTTAATAGAAGAAAAGGATTTTTATTAGTATTTTTATAATATGGATAAGCCTACTATTTTGACATCCACTCATGCCACCAGTTTCTTCCTTATTCTTTTTCTTCATCCTTCAGCCATTATTAAACCTCCTGGACTCCAGACACCCCTTTTTAATACTGTTTTGATTGTTTGTTTCTATAGATATAACTCTGGACATTCTCACTACTCTGAGTCCTATACAAAGGTTAATATCTTCTCTTCTGTAAACACTTATGCTCTTATGCACTCATCTCCTCCCAATAGAACACCACATTCAACCACACACTGTTAGTTCCTGATTTTTTATGGCTCACATCTCCAAGTTATCAGCTGTTTTCATCAACAAGTATGATTACAAAGTTGAGTCCTTATTGATATATGGCTACCGCATTTATGTTAGTATTTAAATGTTATATAAATGTCCTTTTCATTGAATGTAAGTTATCCCTAAGGAGGTGTGCACATCCTTTTAACTCTGCATGAGGCTGTGAAAATGTGCCTTTCAGAGGAACAGTGGACAGAATGAGAATATTCATGACTCATTGATAAAGTACTCATGTTTCTTGTTGTCATACTCATCTTATAGGACAGGAAGGGTTTGGGGGCATAGGCAGTGAAATGCTTTGGGGGAGACTTGCAGCATCATAAGGATAAACAGCCCTTGGCAATGCCAGTACTGCAAGGAGCTGCAGGGGGAGCTCCACCTGGCCAAGTCCAAGCAGGCACAGGGAGGAGTGTGGGCACTGATGGTTCATTGCAGTGATGTGCTGGCTGTTTGAAAACTGTCCTTGGGCTAAATGGGAGCTCAAGTCAGGCAGAAGTGCCACCCTTTGTAAGAGGTGACCAAAGCCTGGAAAGACTGTGTTTGTCCTGTGTGACTCGAGTACAACACTGTATCTCTTCCAAATGACTCTGTCGCATTGACCTTTTTCCTATTTGGCACCTTAAAAGTACACTGCCAGAGCACTGCTACAAATTTGGCATGTCGTTTTTTCACTTGATTCATAACTAACACATTTTCACATTTCTCTGGCATTTCACACGGATCACTGGATGCCTGAAACAGCTCTTGATCATATGATTAGTGAATTGACTATTTAAATATTTTGTTATCCACCCCATTAGAAACAGAATTTTTACTCTTCTTTTTTTATTTTCCAGTAGACAAAAATGGGGCCTGGAGGAAAATCAAAATAAATGTTATCTAGGGTGCATTCTACCTCAGTTTTAATGCATGTTTGTGTTAACATATTTAAATACTAGGATTTTAAAAGCAAACAGAAATCCAAACACTTGAATATTTCCATGTTCTACCCTCTCTTTGCTATGGGGCTACAGACTATAAATTTGAGCAAAACTTGCAAGTCATTTCAATCTCTTGGGAGAGTTTATTCTTCCTGCAAAATGCTTCCTTCATGGAAAAATGGTGTCAGCTCCCATTTGACCTTAGTTTGAACAAGAAAGGTAAAGAAATCAAAGTTTTCAAGCTGTGTTCTCCACCACTGATAGTGTCCTGCTGTTGCCTTGGGACTGAGGGACTGTGTGAGCTGCAGTACACTGCTTTGCTCAGGCTGGCTTTGAGGACACTTGGGAACAGTGTTCAGGATTACACGTATAAGACTAGTTCAAACTAGCAATGCTGGTAAACCTGTGCCTCTGTATAGGTAATATCTCTTCTTCAGCTGTACCTTCAACTAATGAGCCCCATGGGACAGAATTATGTTATCACCTGGAACTGCTACTGTCTGGTGCTTTAATAATAATTCACAATGTGATTTTCTTATCATTTTAATGAGATGTTAGTTCTCTTTTTAAATGTACATACAGTGCTTCTGTTCCAGACATTATGAAATACCAAAAACCAGCAGTATTGTCATCAGAAGAGGCACAATTAACAAATAAGAAAGGAAGTGAACAGCCTGCAAGTTTTGAATCTGAGAGAATTCCAAACCCATTGTGTGCAGGACTGACAAGGCAGTGGCAGAGAACAGGAATGACAACAGAACCACAAGTGTATCTGAAAGCACGCTTGTGAGACTGCAGTTGTTCGTTCTATAACAAGAGAGTGTCTGCACTGAACTTAGGATTCCAAGAAAGATGAGAAATCCTTTTTGACACATTAGATGTGTGTCTCAGGCTTTAGGGTGAGCAGTTTCATTTGTAAGATTAAAACTTACAGGCCTCTCAGAGGCACTGAAGTAAATTAAGATAACTTTTACAGGTCTCTGTCACACTTCTGTTGATCTTTTGTCAGTTTAATTGCTGACTTTAATAAACTGGTTTGTAAGAGGTTTCTTTTATTCTCAAATATTACCTTCTCTTCAGCTCTGATCATTAATTGCAGTAAAGAGCAATAAATATAATTAAAATTTATTAAAACCCAAAAGAGTTAATAGTTTTCTCTGACTCATGTAATCAAGCTCATGACTGCAAAACAGACTGCTGACAGTCTCTGGTTCTTCCTGGAAAGGTCTGTGAATTCCAAATGTTATTGCAATGCCTTTTTGTTAGAAAAAAAAAAATATTTTCTGCTGCTTATTCTGCAACCAGAAATTAGATTATGACTGTTTGTGATGTAAAACATCATTTGGAAGTTTACTCACCAAGAGTAAACATAGTTATAGAAAATTATGCGTAAAGATAACTAGCGCCATAGAAATGCCCCACTGGAAATTCAGAGCCCATTCTTTGTTATCTAATCACTATAGACAGACTTATACTTAATTCAAAAGTCTTCTGCCGCATCTGACTCTGGAGCTTGTGCCCATATGAAGCCACAAGGGGTGGAGAGTAAGCTTGTGAGCAGATCTGGTTGTAAGTCACAGCCTGCAAAGCACTTGCCTGGCGAACTCTGCCCGTATCAGCATCTAATTAATACATTTACAGGAACAGGGACCTCTGAAGAAAACATGACCTGAAAAAGCAGATGAACTCTATTAGGGTTTATTGACTTCCATGAGTTCTGGATTAGGCAGAACAGAAGTACGCAGTTAGAGCAGGGTAAGGTCCAGGCTATTCTGGGCATCTCTGCATGCCTGGATCTGCACTGCCAGACATGTGGAGGTTGAGTCTGGTATCTCAAATGCTAGACCAGTTATAGAATTATTTTTCAAACAGGGGCCTATGGCTCTGTGTTTCAAATCAGTCCTGATTAACCTCTGGATGTGCAAGTTGAATTAGCTATGTTTCCCTTTCTACAGCCATTATCAAACCAATCACCACAATATACAGGCTGCATATGTAAAGTATGTGTTACTGGGAAAGGCTCACACCTGGCATAGGCTGAGTACTTTCAAGATCCATTTTGAAGGAAGTACTTAGCACCTCACTGATGTATTGAAAGTTATTTTGCATTCTGTGGTGAAAGTGACCTCTGTTGAGGACTGAGTAATGCTATTTCAAGGTTTTGACTCTGTATTTAGAGGTTAACAGAGATAGTTCTCATAAGTGCTTTAATTAAACTCTTATTCTTAAAAGGTAATTTGCAGTGGGTTAGCCACAGTGGACTGCTTCCACTGTAGAGAAATCTTCAAGGTGGAAAGAATAATAGTGAAAATGACCTTCATTTTCTCCCTTTGAGTGCAGTGGTGTTTGGCTGCTCTACGGGGCCACCACTGGGTACAGGCTGAGAACTCAACATAATGCAATTCTCTGAGGGAAAATGAGACTCCATTCTGTTAAGCACAGGCATTGTATGTGCTTTTCTGCAGAATGAACAGCTCCTTTTTGGACTCTGCTAGAGAAACACTTTTTCTTAAAAATAATGTCCCTTGACCCCTTATTTCACTTTTTAAAATCTTATTTGCAGTGAAAACTGGAAACTTTATTGTTTTTGAAAACACTGAAACTTTTAATCAAAAGAAAGACAATGAAGAAGAAGAAAAATAGCATCAAAGCTATCTAAATGGGTGTTTTATATCTTATGCCTTTCTGATTTAAAAGAAATGCTTTCTCCCTTGAGACAGACTTTCAGAAAAAAATCTGAACAGAACCGTCACTTACCTTAAAAATGCATGATAGTAGCACCAATCTTAGGCTTTACTCTATAACAGTAATTTAACAAAACTGACACTCTCCTGCTGATTCACTGCTGATATGGTCTTGCTACTAGGCAATTGTCTTAAGTTCAAAGCAGAGGAAAACTTTGACACTTTGAGGACTGCATCATGGTGTGACAAGTCCTCTCTGCTGGTGCTGGTATTCTGCAGGGCTACTGCACCTGGAAGCCTTTAGTCAACTGGCTAGAGGAATATTTGGGCATGTAACCAATCAAGACAACCCTAGGTTAGTGAAAGAATGAAATTTACCCAAGAGGACAAGGCTCAGCTCTAGCTTGAAGACTTGAGTGTTTGCCTTTGAACTCCTTCTCAGAAAACGGGCTAATTTTCATAAGGCACAGGATAGACAAAAAAATTAAGCATAGAGACCAGTATTGTACCCTTGGTGCCTTGTGCCCACTCGGATGCCATCATGCAGGTACAAGTATGTACAGAATAATAAATGGTTAAGCTTTAGTTTGTTTCCAAATTAATTTTTGTTCACTAGAATGTTTTCTTTACTAGGCATGGTTCTTTGCAACCAGGGTTTCATCCTGGAGAATGTTATCAGTGTGCTGGACTGGAAATCAAAAAAAAGTGAGAGAACACTATAAAAGATTAAATTATTTTCCATTTATTCATTCTTTTTGGAAGATACCAAACCTTCTGAAACAATTCCAAAACTCCTGAAATAGAATTTTCATAGGTCAATAATAGGAAATTTGCAACTAATGACTTTGGGGCAAGGAAGAAGGTAAACATTTTCTAGTATTTGATTCATTAAAAAATCAGTTTGTGAAGGAAAAGTTGACTGAAATATTTTTGATTTCTTGTGTTTTGTACTTTTCTGGCCTGTTTTCTGAGAGCAAAGTCTTTCTTACCTGGTCATTAAACTGTCATTATGTTAATCATACCTGAGCATGAAAACTGTTGTTACAAACCCCATCTTTTTATGGATTCCTTATTATTAATATGGAATATTATTATTCCTTGTTCCTATTTTCTTCTATTAGATTCTTTCCTGTGTTTTCCCTTTTGTGTTATTGTGTATGACTTGAATTTATCTCTGCTTATGCCCAAAGGTAGCAGAAGATGTCTTGGTAAATGAACAAAAACTAGTCCATCACTGTACTCACTGAATAGGATACCATGAAGATGTGTTCAGAAAGTGGCAGAGGGGAAGAGTTGGGACATGATCACTGAAATCAGAGAAAGACAAATGAGCTGCTGAAAACTGATTAGAATCAAGGACTGTTGAAGCAACCTGCAGTGCAGGAGTGAGAGGTATTCAAACCAGAGATAAGCAGGAGGATAGATAGCCTCTGTTCATTACAGTGGAATCTAGATGTCAAAAGTGACAAAACAAACAAACAAACAAACAAAAAAGGCAAAAATCCCCAACTAACGTGCATTATTAACCAAGAAAAGTACTGTCAAATATTTGCAGTCAAACATTCAGGGTAAAATGACCCTAGAGGGAAAGAAGTGTTCGTTTGGCTGCACTAAATGCCATCCCTAAATGAAGAATGAAACAATGCAGGAAGGCCTAACTGCCCTCCTCCACAAATTCCCTCCTCCCTGTCTCCCAAAAGAGAAAGAAAATAAAAGCTGCACAACCTGAAACTTTTTAAAACTAGCATTAAAAAAAGACCCAAACAACTCTACAAATGACTGTGCCAACTCAACTATGGAACGCTATGAGACAAGGGAGCGGCAGGACAATGCTGATAAAGTTTGAAATTGCACTTCATGACATGAAGTCAGCTGGCTTGGCATGGTCCTATGGACAGGAAATACAAGATTAAAAACCAGAGTGATAGACTCCAATCATCTTATGTGTGTTTCCAGAGTCTGTTTCCTATTTGAGAAAATTTGTATCCAGAGATCTATTTTTCTAAAGGAAAAAATAGATGTAATTCTGAGACAGGTACCTAAATCTTATCGTGTTGGCAGGATTTAAAAGCACCCAGTATCACACACTATAAATGTGGATTTGAAAAAAGCCCTCATCCCTCTTACCATTCTCAGAAAGATGTCTTGTCCCTTCCTTAATACAATTAGTGATTTTCTGTGAGGAGTCTGTTAAGGGCATGGCTACTGGGAGAGACATCACCTCATTAGATGCTATATTAGCAATCCACACACAGTCACAAGTCTTTAATCATAGCAGGGTTTACTTTCATCTTGTGAGTAGTGTCCAGAAGTTTAATGAAAGAAGAGTGGAATGGTTTGTTATTCCACATGCATTTCTGCTGATGCTTATAAACAAAATGTTCTGTTTTCATAAACCAATGCCAAAGAAGTTCTCCTATAGTCTTCAGGAGGGTTGAATAAAAAGTTAGTGTTCAAACATGATGCATATTTTTCTCCTCTTAAAATTTGTTTCCACAAATGATTTCCAGACTTCACTCTTGATTTTTTTTTTTTTTTTGCTCAGAAGAGAGGAATGTCTGAGCTTAAAATTTGCCATAGATACATGTGGCCCTGCCTATGGAAAAATATTGTATCTTCATCCAATGGTAATTAATGTAGGGGTTAACAGCACTTCTGCCTATTGCTACAGGGGCAATCCAGGAATATCTCAATAGCAAAAGTCTTCAGGCAATCTTCACCACTCATTGCTTTATGTTCTGCAAGCAGCTATTGCTGATTTTTTCCTCCATCAGCCAGGTGGAGTGTCCCATGCAGGTATCACTTTGCCTGTTCCTGGACATGGATCACTGGAGTCTCAGGGGTATAACCTTGTGACTAAATGTGAGCATCTCCCGTACAGGACTTAGAGCTAGTCTTATCACTTAATACTCAAGGGAGTTCAGCTAGTTTATATAGTCAGTAATGTATCTAATGCAATCCATCTTATCCTAAAGTCAATGTCTGTGTTTTCTGAATGTATCATGTTCTTAACACCATTACTCTAAGGACATCAGCCTTGTTGCAGATCACTACATGGCCATTTAAAAAATATTAATTCCACAGTAAGATTTCATTGTATCACAAAACTGATCTATATACCTATTCATACTGCTCTCAAAATCCTGTTATGGGCAAACAGGGAACACAACTGACATATAGACAGAATAATTTATTGTTATTCTCATTAAATTCTTGACACATAAAACAAATAGTTATTATTAGCCCAGACACAATAATAGTAAGAACAGTCATAATCCAAAGGAACACAGGAAAAAAACCCAAAGAAACACACCTTATTAATAACACAGTTAAAATATTAATTTAAAAATCCTCAAAATCTGCAAAGGCCAAATTTCCTCTTACCTACCTGGTTGTTTCACTATTATGGTCACTCATTCTCTGAGTTGCCATGTCACAGCTTCAGAGTTCTTCCAGAAGGGGGTGAGGATATCAAGAGTCATTGGTGCCCTGGAGGCTTTGCCCAAAAGGGGTTTGATACTGGTCATTCTTTCTTGGTGCTGCAGTCTCCTAAGGGGCTATTAATCTCTTGTTTCCTGACACAACGGATATATATGTATATGCTCTTTCCTTTCATTGCTTGTCATTTCTGTTTCAGTTGCCTTTGTTGTCCCTGATTTGCAGGGCTGCACTCCTGCTGTGACCAGTGGCAGCCACTGTGATTTGTGTTCCCTGTAGGGGACTTCTGGTATCTACTGGTGTTGGTGCTCTTCCACAGCACATTTTATTCCAGAATTTCTGCCACAGAACACAACAACTGGGTATTGTTATTAACAATAACCATTAACCACATCGTTGCACAAAATTAAATGAAATCAAAACCAATTTAGGGAACACTTACATAGTTGCCAGACAATTGCTATCACAGTTTAAACATGCTAAACCCAGCTCAAGACAAGTCAACATCAGTCCTGGAGTCTATACCACTACTAATGGCAATTTGCATTTCGTGTGCTGCAAAAGGGGCCCGCAGGCTGCAGATGGAGTGGGGGTGGAACGTGGTTGCTGGAGCAATGTATAAGCTGCAATGAGAACTATAGTGAAACGTCCGAGCTGTGCAAAGGTTTGGGGACCTTGATCCCACGGCTGGGGTTGGAGTTAGGATAGCGTTCATTTTTAGTCCATGCGTATGATTCAGCGACATCACTGCACTGAGCATGTCCACTGCTGAGAGTCCCTTGCCTCCGTGCAGCTTCATTTTCTGGTAGAGTGCCAACCATGCAAATTCTTCACAGAAAAATATAACTAAAATTCAGTGGGGTCAACCTCTTATAAAATGTCCTTGTCAAGGTTATTGAACACCGGCCAAGCCTCTCCTCTTTAATCAGTGGAAGCTGCCATTTGAGTTATGATTGTAACCTTTGCTTTACCATGTTCAACTCCCAGTGGAATCCCATAGAAACTGTGTTATAGCCATGGGAAATTTATGTTACCTTCTTTTGGTTAAGCTTTGTTTCTTTAGATTTTTGCTCTCTTGCATTTTAACCTCAAAATAGAAAATTATTATCCCAATTAATCTCATTCATTGTAACAAGAATTTCGTCATCCCTCTCCTAATTTTTATCAAATAGTTATAATTTAGATTTCTTCTTGCTCTAGTCAATTGCTTCTGTCAATCTGAAAACCACTGCCTGCATCTTTAATTCTCTTTAACTGCAATAGGTATTGGCTTAAGAAATTTTAAGGAGAATTTTTTTTTGACATAAAGAAAAATCAAACCTGTCATGACTTTGCATCTTTTCTTTTTGCCAAAGTGTACAGAAAAATATATCCCTCAAATAATGCCATTCCCAAATAAGTCAAGACACTTTATTATAGTATTTTTAGGTGCATATTTTTAATTTTTTTTTCTCTTCAGAACAGCTCAGCTTTGAAGTTTCTTTCAATGTAAACACTACTGTCACTGGAGTGTAAAAGTAATAATTTAAGACAACAGCTCTCAAGCAGCTCTCAGAAGAATCTTTGTAGCATATTTTTTTATAGTCCATTTTTATATTTCAAAAAGTGGTACCCTTATCTCAGGGAAGAAAGAAGCAACTGGATATCTTCTTATAGACAAGAGTCATCACTGGGGCTGAGTTTTCATGAGCCATCACCTACATATCACTTAAAGGGGAGCAGGGAACCAAATGGAACTAGTATCTTAATGTTTTCCTGGCTTAGTATATTTTGAAAAAAGGAAAGCAGATACTCATAGAAAGAGAAAATACCACAAAGAATTCTTGTGTCATTAACAACAATGAAAATACATTAAAGCCTTTTCTTGAGTCACAGATTAATCTAAGCTATAAGAAACACTGGGGAGGGTGACATATGAAAGTTCCCCCATTAAAAAACAAAAACAAAACCAAAAACTAACCAAAAAACAAACAAAACCCCTTTTGGAAATGCTTAACATTTTTGGAATCCAAATAGAAATACATACATCCACCTGAATACCTTCCAGTATACTCTGGTGTGTCAAAAAAAAGCGTTTGAAATCATGCTCACAGGTGCTTTCTCTAAGTTTCTGCATGAATTGTTAATCATAATGCTTCCTATTATTTGTAAGGAGACATTTTGCTGTCTCACAGACAGCATGAGTGACAGGTTTTTCTCCCATCATTTTATATAAATAATGAATTGTTTCAATGCACACATAAAAAGGACATAATTTAGAGTTAGTTTTCATTTCCAGACTCTGCTTTATCTATTTTTTACTGGGCAGAAAATGAGCCCATATCTTACTGCAGTCATTTCTACTTCCAGTTTCTTTTTAGTATTTTTCAACATAGAGTATTTTCTTTAAAAACTGTCTTAGACCATGCTGTCAGTGGTTTTGGTTTTCTTTGTTTATTTGGTTGATAGGATTTGGGGTTTTTGTTTTAGTTCATTTGTTTGGTTGGGTTTTTCTGTATGTTTGTTTTTCTGTTTTGATTTCTTTTTCAATCTGGTCGAAATGAACTGTTTCTGGAAAACTGGTATTTAAATTCTGAGATTTGGGCTGTATTTTTAAGAAGAAATATAGGCTCTTAGTATCTCAGTTAAGTATATGATATCTCTCTTGAGTATACCATCAAGTCAAGGGAAAGGTTGTGCCTTGAATTTAAGCGGAGAAAAATGTATCAAAACTAAGGCAGACACCCATTTGGAACTCTCAGATGTTAAAATACAAAGAAGTATTGACTATTGCAGAAGCTACATACAATGAAATTACTTCAACTTTTTTCATACTCCCACTGTTCTGAATTACTTTGTCCATTATTTATTAACTTCTTATTCGCAAGTGTTGAGTTACCCTTTTATTGCTTAGTTCGATGAGTAATTGACTTTGTCTCATACTCCTGCTGCAGTCCCAGAAGCCTGTGGAAGGGAAATGATATTCATTGTTTATTTTTAAACTTTTTTCTCTTTCCTCTTTTTATATTTCACTCTCATTCTCCACTTCTTTATGTTTTGCATCGTTACTAGTTATTACAAGTGTGTATCATGGGTGTTTAAGCTTTTTGCACCAGAGCAAGAGAGTGACATGTACAAATGATGGAAAAAAAATTAAAACCAAAATAAACCACAACAAACTCCCAGAAACATAAGGCTTCAGCTTGATTTGTTTGTCAGTATTTCTCCATAATCTTCAGTATCAACTGCTGCAACTACCAGAATCCCTTAACATTCTGTAATTTTCCAACTGATATGCAGAGGAGTCTCATCTCTTCTCCCTCTAAACTAAGATGATGGAGAAATGATATAAAATGTGCTCTAACAAGGTACTTCAAAGGATCATCTAAAACTGGTACCCTTTTGCTAGAAATTGAGTAAGGCTAGGTGCTTCTGAAGAAGATGTAAGAAACACTAGATAATGATGAACTAACTTGTCATAATGACCAATTAGTAGCTGGCTTGTGAACCTAAGCAGCAAGGTTGGTATTCAATCATCTTATTATTTTCAACACCTTTTTTTGTATTGCTTTTCCCCCTACTTTCTTTCTCTACAGCAGCCCTGAGTGTGCTCATTATCTTCATAAATGCCTATTGTTCTGGCCCTTGAGAAATTCTTGGCCTTACTATGTCAAAGAAATATATTTATAGGCTAGTTATGCAGTATGTTAAAGTGGCAGGCCTTTTTCTCAGTTTGTCCCATGCTGGATAAGTAAGTGATAAAGATCAGTGCAAAGTAGCCACAAAAAAATGATACAGTATCAGGAACATCAGAAAACTCTGGAACAGACAAGCTAGAGGACATTTCTCTATCTTATCCAAAGATTTCCACCTTTTAATATTGGAAATCATGTAATCACTGTCATAAACAGCAAATTTTATGCCTCTGAACTCCCACAGGAAAGCTATTCTCACTTCTATGCTTTGGAGTAGAAACTGGCTTCACATTTCGAGTATAAATTTGTTTATGGACAACGATTTTCCCTTTGACAAGTTGGTTTTGTTTTTTTTTTTTGGGGGGGGGGGGGATTAATTCTAGTTTGCTTTTCAGACAATCTTGCAAAATAGTTTTGGATCCTCACTCAGTTTTTGATTTGCTAAACAAGTTGAGCTTTCCTAGCCTCTCCCCAAAAGATCATCCACCAAGTTTATCTTTGCTTACCTGGTTAGAAAATGGTTTGTGGTAGGACCTGTGAATTTGTGCAAAATTCTGGTAAGACATTATCAATATCTAATAAAATATTTAAATCACATCCACACATCTACTAGAAATGGCTTTTCTGAGTAGAATCTTCCTGTTTATAATTTTCCAGTAAGTTTATTCTTTGTGCTCTTATTGACATTCTGTTGATGTCTGAAGGCCTGGAACTGTTCTGTCATTTTTTTTTTTCCAAGATTCAGATTTTGCATAGCTTTTTAAAAAGAATTGACCTAATAAAATTCTTGGTGCCCTCTCAATAGTTTCTTGATACAGTTAACTTTACATTCCTCTTTTTAATTAAAGTTTCCTCTCTTGCCCTAAAAAATATCAATTACAGATTTACCTTTATTGTTTCATTTTGTTTAGATCAATTTAATTACAGGCCATTCTGCTCGACTTAATTTTCTATAGCCATGTTTTCTACAGTGTCTTCATTACCTAATGTAACTAAATTTTCATTTCTTTTCAGCTAGTACCTGATAGGAAAAATACTTCATCTTATGTCCAGGCACATTTGCACCCAAATTACTATAATTTCTGTCTCTATACCTGTAAAGTTAGATCCTCCCAGAAAAGAAAAAGAAAAGATTGATACTTTAGTTCTTAAATTCTATTGCAGAGATTTTCATCCATAAGGCTGTTCAATCCTTTGAAGTCTGTACTAGAGTTCTTAACTTTCCTTCAGCAGATCAGGAATAGTCAGCTAAAGATTAGTTGTGGCACTGCACCTTCCTCATTCTGCCATCAGCAGTCTTGTTCCTCTCCAGCTGAAAGCTGGCAATAGCTTTTCTCATTGGCAAGATCTGGATTCTTTCCCTCTCCCACTGGCATCCATTTCATCCTCAAGCCCAGTCCTCAAGTTTCAGTCTTGGACTCACTGAATGTGATCTCCACTACAATAATGAGCTTTGAAAGCACAATCAGACCAAATTCAGATTCCAGGGATATTGCATTGCCTGTAGATCATCATTTGTCCAACACTTTCTCTTTAATGCCATGTCTTCTTTTTATCAATCCCAAACCAAGGCCAATGCCAAATAGGACTGGAATAAGAAACAAGTGATATTTTCATTATGGCTGGGATCAATTACTATGGCTCATTATTTTCAGATATTTTAACTTGTCTTATTATAAAATGCTAGGTCATGCAAACGCTTCTGCTCCAGTGGTTCCTAGAGAATATTGACTATCCAATATTCTATTCCATTATTTTTCATCATTCATTTAATTTAGAGTTCTTTAATTTATATTTTCCCTAAACAACAGTTCTTTGTGACTGACTTTTGCCTTACACTCCAGCAGCTAGCTCTCCCTTGTGTTCTGGCACATAAAAATCGATAGAGGTTCCACAAGGGTAGCTCATACCACAGAGACTTTGCAAATCCTCACTTCTTCTGGTCAAACTTCTCAGAAAGCAGAGTCCATATCAGAGTTAGGGGTTAGGACCAGCCTCATAGCTGCAAAGCAGTCTTCCAATTAATTTGCACTCCACTTATCACTGTAGTACATGAACACCTTGCGTGCTCCCTCTGTAGATTTTTAAAGACCTATTTTACCCTGAATTGAATCAGAGAAAATAGACTTGGCTTAGCTGTTAATTGCTGTCAGACAAGACAAAAAAGTAGATGAGGCAGATATAATGGGGCACAATGTAATGTTATCTGGCTAAGGATTTTAGGAACTGTCCCCAATAAATGTGTGCTCTACTAGCCCATCTCATTGAAGTACTATTGGGAAGAAAGTTTCCCTTTTTCTGCCAAAGGGCAGCTAAACATGTGATCAAAGAGGACCGACATTTTTATTACAGTAGTGTCACAAGCCAAATCTTTCTGTTTTTCAAGGAAAATAAAAAGAACTGTCATTAAAAGGGTGAATGAAAACTGTTGGTTAAAGGAAAAATTTGGGGACAGGAGATGTGGATCCTCTTCCTGTTGCCAATACAGCAGGCAGCTATGACTTCAGACTTTCTATTTATGGTCTGGTTTGCATCTGGTTTGCAGGGATCCCATTCACTTTATCTGGAGCAGGTGTGCTCAGCACCTTTGAAAATAGACTTCCTAATTGTTTTGTGCTCTAGTTTCCTTATTGTAAGATGAGGAAGAAAACAAACAAATCAAACTCAAGGCTTGTAAAGAGCCCTGGAAGAGGCTGCCCAGGGAAGTGTCAGGCCAAGCCTGACAGAGCTCAGGAAGTGTTTGGACAATACTCACGGTCACGTGGTGTGGCTCTTGGGGACGGTGCTGTGCAAAGCCAGGAGTGGGACTTCGTGATCCTTGTGGGTCCCTTCCAACTCAAGATATTCTCTGTGTCTGAGAAAACTCATAGCAACTACTCTGGAAAAGCTGCTTTTGCTGAGCTGAGCAATGTATAACAGATGCAATATTCCTAAGAATGGTGTAATGCTAGGGCCCTCCCTTCACTGATCTTGCCCTTGCCCTTGAAGTTTTCCAGGCTATAGCCTCTTCAAGCCTCTGAATTGAAAGGTCCGTGATGTACTCTGCTGCAAATAGCAGGATCTCATGAAGCAGGTTTTAAAACAACAAATCAGTCTGCAATGGCTGCTCATTTCATCAAACTGTTAAACATTTCAGGCTGTAAAATTTTTTATATTTCACAAGCCTTGCTTTTAGAGCTTTCAAGTTCCTGATTTGCAGGGAGAAGGTAGTATTACTATCCTAAAGCACTTGTATAATATTAAGCTGATGAAATTGCTTTAGGTTTGGTCATATATTAAGAGATAGATCCTTCATCCCAATGTGCTGACTGGAAGAAATACAGACCCACCATTTGTGAAACAATATTTGTTAGCAGATTATCTATTAGCCCACAATTAACTTATTCAATTTAGGATCTGAATTCAATCTTATATTGTAAACAAGGGAAAAAAATACATCCTTGTATTGGGATTTTCACAGTAATATTTTGTGGAGATTCTTTGCTGTAAGCTTTCCTATTTTGCACGATTGTATTTACATTGTTATGTGCTGGCGCTGCACAAAACATTTAACTGTTCAATCTCTGCAGCAGAAGCAGGTTTTATATAGCATGGTGTTTACCAGCTATCCACCTTCCTCCTTGCTTTGCTGCCTACATCTTCCCTGATAGAGGAAGAGAAGGGAAATCATCACATTGTCATCAAATTTTAGAGACCTGGTGCAGTTGCAGTTGGGTATCTGCTATCTCTCTGCAGCTTGTTTCCAACCAAGCCCCTGTCATTTTGCCACAAGTGGGCAGTAATTAACTGCTAATTGAAATCACAAGAATCTCAGCTTGCTCAGTCCTGGCTGACACTAGTAACCCTCAGCCTGCCCTTTTTTTGGCCCTACCTCACTATCTGCTCTGGGAAGGAATCTGGCAGTTAGTGCCAATTTGCTCCGACATTCCTGCAGAAAGTGATTTAGTGACTGCACAGGAGTTTGGGAATGTGTGTGTTTCTGATTGAGGCTCAGTGCAGAGTGACACTTGAAGCAACACCTTCCTTTCAGAGCTGCTGCTATCCCTGGTTCAAGCCTTGTGTTCTGCTGCCAACAACTTAAATAAGAAACTTAAGAAATTATTTTGTGTAACAAGATATTTGCAATATTGAAAGTACTGTACTTCTTACGAAGAAAAAAAAAAACTCCAACAGAACAAATTTAAGCAAGCCAATTTGTTTTTAGTATGATTGGCAAGGTTTTGGGGCCAATGTTGCATGGTGTTAGTACATCTTTTTATTGCTCTTTTTATGTTAAACAATGGAATATCTGCTTCCATTAAGTTGGATGATATATAAAAATAACATCTTTTTAAGTCCAGGTCCTTGACCTTTTCATTGTGGGAATATTGTCATCATGCTGTTTTGGAAAATTGAGAATGGTTTTACCTCACTTCAGTCTCTTTTTAAACTAGGAGGTAACTTATGACTATGTCACATGTCAGGTAATACTTTATAACCAAAAAGTGATATGTAAACATGACATGGCTGTCTTGGCACAGGCTAGCCAGGTGAATTAAATTCTAAGAGACGTTTGTCTTATTTCAAGTTAGTGCATCTTGAAATGTGATGACAGCAGGCATTGAAAGCTTTGAGAGTCCAGGCAGGAAGACAGAAGGGCTGGAGTATGTGAGAATTGAACCTGGAAGATGACTGAGCTATGAGTTGCTGCAAAACTGTTTCTAGTAAGCTAAAATATATGTAGTCCCATTATGGAAAAAAAAAAATGACAGCTCTCATGATGGTGGGAGACCTCAGTTCAGAGCTGAGATTTATCCAGAAGGAAGGTCAAGGCCAGCAATAACTTCTTCCCTCCTGTCCAAGCAGTGTCCACTTAGCCTCTGTAGGATCAATAACTTTTTTCCTCATCCTGTTGTGGACATTTCTCAGTCACTGCTTTGTTTATAATGGTGTCAGCTGCCAAAACAGCCACCTGAAGCAGTCTATGCACAGCCTGCACACACAGAGACAGCAACAGGACGCGTGAGGTGGGGCCTTTCTTACCTCCTAAGGCTGCCTACATCCTCTCTCTGCCCACACAGGCCTGGGCACATCAGGACCCCACAGTCTACTAGAGGGTGTTCCAGCAGCTGGCTTGTTTCCAGAGGTGCCAAAGCTCTTCTCTGCATGGACAGGTCCAGTGTGATCAAAAAATTCTCAGCACATCCAGAAATCAAGACTGTGTTATTCTGTAGCCTCTCTCCACTGCAATCTCATGTCTCATTTGCTCTTCTGACTACCTCTGCTCGCTGAGCAGATGTCCTCAGTGATCTGTTCACGATGATGCAGCCAGTGTACTACAATTTTACTTGGAAATAGGCAGCAACAGATGGTGCAAAGAAGGTAAGAGAATTATCTGCCATAAAAGGAACAGGGCCTAAGATCAGTAAATGTGCTTCTCTTCTCCTTCTCTTCTTCTCTTCTCTTCTCTTCTCTTCTCTTCTTTCTCTTCTTTTTTTTTTTTTTTTTTAATTTTATTTTTAAGAGAAAGTTCAGGGAATTATGAAGCTAAAACAAGTAGTAAATAGACAACCAGATAAGAACAGGTAAAACTGGAAGGAAAAAAAGAAGTTCAGATGAAGCAAGAGCAAAGATTGCATAAAAAGAAAACAGAAAATAAAAGGAAAATAGTTTTAAATGTATATAGGCAGTCCGTGTGCAATTTCAGGTGGCTACTCAGGAAAATGAAAAAATCAAGTAATTGAAAGCAGAAATAAAATTGCAAAGGATCACAGGATTTCAAATCAAGTGAACAAATTGTGTGGGGGAGGGGTACAGACCATACGATACAATAGCTTGAATTGGCAGACAGCTTATAACAGTGGTTCTGAGTGAATGACCCTTCATCTCCTGTGACAAATTGAAGATAATGCCAACATTTCATAGTCATTTCACTTTTATTATCACCAAAAGTTTAAGCCAGTATTCTATTACCTTGAATGTCTTTATGGTGTCAAGTTGAGCTGGACAAGAAATGAACTTGATGACAAATTTGCTGACTCTGAAGAAAGGGTGAGAGAATAAGGTAAGGCATTTAGGATTATCAGAAATTTAAAGGAATAAAAGAATAAAAATGATTCAAATAATGCATTTGAATTGAACAAAAATATTTCATTTTGTTTTGAATATTTTTTTATTTTTATAAAGTTTTTTAAAAAAACTATATGTCAGTACAAAGAACAGCAACGCTATTTCAAGGAGTCACTATTTTACATTTTAAAATGTCAAAAGGTTATGACAATTTTGAAGCAAAACATTTTTACCAATGAACAGCTTTCCTCTTGTTTCAGAAAATCTTGCCTCTTTCTGTTGTCCTGGTCAGCAGTTGTTCCTGATTTGGATCATAACCTGGCTTCAAAATGTGTTGGTTGTTTCTACATTCACTGGAAATATCTCCGCCAAATTTGGTGTCAAAAGTCCAATCTGTTCCTAGCCTCTGAAGCCTAAATATTCATGACAATGACTAGGATGTGACTGAGTCTGTCAATACACAAATCTGTGGCACAGCAATAGTAAAAATAAGTAGAAACAAATTAAAGTCCTTGAGATTATTGAATTAATTGAAATAAGCCACCAGCTACTATGGTGACTGTATTAGTGTTATATTCAATTTTCTGTGTTCTTCTTTCCTCTCAAATAAATCCACTGCTTAAATTTGTGTTTGGCACACACTGTACAACATGAAAAAGCATTTTTTGCTTCAGAATTCTGCGTCTGAAGAGGCAAGGTGTGCTGTGGGACAACAGCTCTTATGTGCTATTCTGCATCCCATATTTAAAGCAAGATCTGTCCTAGTCTTCTTCCTCCACTGCCTTATAAAGGTGCTTTCCCTGGAAATGTTGCCTCCCACTCACTGCCAGTGTACAAGGTTTTACTCTGCAAATGGACATCAGCTCCTGTGATTTGACAGATGACTGTCAAAGACGTTCAGGAACATGAGGAGAAAGTGATATAGACTATAATGAGATCATGCAAAATTTAATACAGCATATCAAATGTAACAATTTTAAAATTCATATGTTTAACTGGCAGCCAAATACAGTTCTTTCTAGGGAGGTGATATGTGCTCCTGGCTTCTGCTTTTCTTATGAAAACTGTCAGTCATATTCTGCATCAGCCTGGGTTTTTGCTTAGCTTTATCAGGCAGACCAGTCAGCACTGAATGGCATTAATGTCATCTTGGTGTAATGAAAGTGTAGATAACCATCTCAGACACTGGTTGGGAAAAAAAATATTGATGCAAGTAGCTGAAGGCTCTATTGGCCACATAATTCACATTTCTCATAGAGCAAGTTATGCTCTATAAATTGTTTTAGACTTTCTTACTGATGAAACAGCAAGAATTTTGTTGCTGATAGGCACAGGAAGCAGTAATAAATAGCCATAGGTGCATACATAGGAAAGAAAAATGGTTTGCATTTTATCAACAGAGAAAAGGAATCAAAATGCAGCCCTGGATGTTTTGCAAGTTACAGCACTGTTAATGGAGAAAAAAATCGTCTTCCCATGTCACATTTATGACAATGATAACATGAATGATAATACAGGAGCTCATTTATCCCTTCAGCATGAGGTACCTGCTGCATGCTGCAGATGTGGAAGACATTCCCTGATGACAAACCAAAAGGGAGTGAAATAATTTCTAATGAAACAAATCTGATCATCCTTCATGTGGATTGGACACTTTTTTGGTCCTTGAGGCATTCAAGAAGTGTGCTACTTCTAGTGGTAGATCCCCTGTTCACTGCTACACCACAGCACAGCTGATAAGTCACTTTATGAATGGGCAATCTCAGCAGTGTTCTAGCCAGAGTGCTTGGGATCAAAGGGTGCCTCACGACAAAACTATTTCAAACTTTTGGTTGAAAAGACAATAGGAAAACAGGAAAAAGTGATTTTCTTCCTTTCCTATTTGAACCATGTTTAAACAACTATAAAACCAAAGGTAACATTTAACGTATTGAAAAAAATGGTGTACAATACCAGTCTTCGTCCTTCCTTCATCAGTCAAAATAATGTGACCAGAATGACCAATATACTCTTTGACTGCTGAAAGGGATAACTATGTTGAATCATTGTTAATTGTTAGTTAAGCTATGACCCCATACTTTCATGGAAATTAACCCAGGAGGAGTTGCTGCTGGGTAGTTGAAGGAGGCCAGTATGTATAAAGTGGCCATCAAGAAGGACTTGCCAAGGATTCAACCATTGTCAGTCCTACTTAATTTGATTACTGGGATACTTATATATTTATGTACAGTATGATATATATATATATATATATATAATTTATAGTTTCAGAGCTGGGGGTGATCTATAATACTTTCTACAGTAAACTGTGGTTCAAGGAATAAGCCAGAGAGCTGGTGGGGACAGGGAATCAGAGAATTTCTTCAGGTAATTTTTGTGAGACAGGACTCTATTATATTTAGAGAGAAGGATTTCCATGGTAAGCTTCAGTTTGCTAAAAAACGTGCATGCTGACACAGAGATAATACAAACATTGTTGGAACGGTGGATTACAAGCCTCAGCCAGAGCCAGATCAATAATTCACAAGTTTCAAACTGTTGGGAAAGGTGCCAGATATGTTACCCAGGGTGGACAAGTGAGTAAGAGAGGAAGAGGAGCATATAGAGTGGATGGTGGATGCTGGAGACTGTCTTCACAAGAGAACAAATCTGTTCAGTCTGAGACATGAGGTGGAATCGATTTCAGTACACCCTTTTATGAATGAGTGTCAGTCAGAAGGTGAAACTCAGACAAGGGAAGACAGGGTTGGTGAGAGACTGGATACTAAGCTTTTGGGAATCAATAACCTCATTGGAAGGTCTGTGGGTCAGTGCATGGAAAGTGCAGCATTACAGCCCTGGTTTGTGCCAACTCCTGAGAACATATTCTCTGGTGGATAAACTGTTGAACACAGAAGTCAGGAAAGGTATTTATGGTTTTTCTTTGTTCCCTGAAATGGGGTGTTGGTACTCTGCTTGGTTGAGCTAGTCAAGAGTGACCATCATTGCCCTCTCTCTCCTTCCACTTTCCATGCAGACCCTTATCAGCATCTTCTCATCTCCTGTGTCCAGGATGTACAGATTCATTGACGGTAGATTTCCCATGGCACAGTATGTGCAAGGTCTCAAAACATACTCAGGGAAGACACCCTGTTTGCCCAGGCACTTGGGGTGGCTGATCCCTCCCCAGAAAGTGAGGTATGGCTGAGAGACCTACTTTGTGCTGTAGGGATCACTGGGATAGCTCTGGCATGAAATCCTGAGTGACTTTTTTATCAACTATCATATGGCTCTGATTTTCAGGAATTTCCCTTTTGAGCCTAGGCAGGTTCTATATGCCACATATCATCCAGTTTGCTGTCCCCTGCTTATGATTATGGCTCAGACTTTGTTAACTCAAAGTATGAGCAAAAAGAGAGGAGTTCTGCCCACCATTCCACATTTCATGATCCCATCTTTATTTCTGTATTGCGCAATGCAGAGTCAGAAAGAGGAGGAGGCCTGTGCAGCTCCGTCCAACTCCCCATTAACAGATATACTCGTATAGCAACAGCCTGAGTGACTTGCTGCTCATCATCTTAGACCTTGCCGTCTAAGGGATGATTAATGACTTTGTTTTATTTGCTGGAAAATTATCAGGCTCAAATTTAGACAGAGCTGGGTGGAGAACCTCTGAAGTTGGCAAAACCAGTTTTGACAGGATTCCAAAGAAAAGAAAGTCATCTTTGAATCTTTCAGAAGAAAAGTACTCTTCACATCTGCTGCACTAGCTATTTTGCATCACTTCCTGGTGCCAAAGGCAAAGTCTGAAGGAACAGGAAGGGGCTACTCTAGCCTGAGAGATGAGAGTCCACCACAGTCTATGTTCCAAAGAGATTTAGTGCTGCAGCAGTTCTAGTTTTCCCACACAAGGAGGGCACATTTTAACTTATTCATTCAATTATTTGCTTCTTTATTGATACAAAAAATAGAGTTTGGAAAATTTGTAATGTACTGTGTAAGGCAGATAGGCACAAGAGAGAAAAAAACCTCCTAATTTTTTCCTGTGATTGCATGCTTTATCTAGGTTTCGGAATACAACTCTACAATAATTGGAGATTGGGGTCTGGAGACAATATCCAGCTCTGAAGGGCTCTAAATCTCTGCAAAAATGGTCGCAGGATACTTCCAGGAAAGAATCTCTGTGACTCATAACTTTTGCCTGACTATCTACCAGTAGACATGTTGAAAAGGAGGGTATCAGCCCTAACTGACTTCTCTGGCCCAGGCTGAGAGTTTTCCAGGTATGTGAACAGTTTAGATTTTTCAGAAATTTCAAAGAAGGGCTCCATAAGATCTGGCTGATTTTACAGTGCTAAATTCAAAATTGCCCTGGTTCCAAGCAAACATAGAGTAAATGACTTAACGTTAATGTACCATACCAATGAATATGCCTTTCAGATAATGACACAGGCAGTGTTTCTCATATATTCTTTCAAATAAAATGCAATACATCTCAGAAAGATGTTTGAGAATCTGCTCTGCATATTTATTGGCAAGATAGTCTTTCTGTTTCATTTAACTGTTTCGTACCTCTGGAGCATATACTCTTCTTTTGCTTGTCCTCCTCCCTACCCCCTCTAAAGCTGACTTTATAAGGGACCATTTTTCGATATTGTAATGTTTGCTTTATTAAAGTTGTCTTACACAAATGACTGCCTGGCTTCTCATTTTACATTTCAACATGACGCATGCACAGTTTTTACTTTATATTCCTTATAGGATTTTACATATATTTTTGAGGGGAAAAAAAGAGACATTTATAATTCAGGATCAATAAAACATTTAGTGAGAACAAAGTTACTACTTACAGTTACTACTATCAGAAGCTTGTAACTCACAGTTATAGTATCAGGAAGCAGCCAACATTTACATCTGTCTCTGTCTAGGATGTATTTGGCGCTATATATTGCGTGTGAGGGTGTCCTTGCATTATGGAAAATAAGGCTCTGAGTTGGTTCAAGGTCACTGTTGCTGAGAGAACAGGCATTCAAGAAGCTGAGTAGGTGATTAAGCTTGACACTAGAACTTTCCCATTTCTAACACAAAGATAGCTGTTTTAAGGCTGCTGTTTAGTGTCTTCAGACTGGCACAGCTACAGCTGTGACAGTCACATCTTGTTCTCTTTCCTCATGAATGGTGATGACCACAGTACCAGTTGTGACACGCTGTATTGTCCAAATAACTCTGAGCAAGTTATTGCAGTTACCAGAAATCATCTGATTGCAGCAGCATGAAGGTCCACTCAGGTTAATTTCTCCTGCTTCCTGATAACTTTCTTGGCAAAGAAATTGAGTCCACACGGTGCTCTGCTGCTTCGGAGCTAGTGTGGATATCCATCTGGTCAGTGTGCTCCTGAAAACCCTGTGGGCAAAGCACCTCCCTGCAGCAGAGGCAGCCAAAGACATACTGAGATGTGCTTAGGAGGAGGAGTGCATCCAGCGGGGCCAGGGATGTGCGGCCACTTAGGGCCCCCTTGTTCAAGGGAGTCATAGGCAAACTGGAGTGTGTTCTGCTGAGGCCCACCAAGATTGTGAGATCTAGATTGCTTGTCCTTAGAGCAGAGGCCTGGTGGTATGGGCTCAGCTACCCTGGAGAAGAGAAGATTTTAGTGGGGGGTTCACAGCAGCCTTCCTGTCTCTACCAGTAGGGTATGATGGTGCCAGGCTGTTCACAGCGGTGCCTGGTGAGAGGATGGAGGATAATGCATGTAAAGTTGAAACAGAATTTCAAAGAGATAAGATTTTTCATCCTGGGGGCAACCAAGGACAGGAACATGCTGCCAGGGGATGTTGTGCGACCTCCGCCCTTGGAGGATTCCACCGCAAAACCAGCCTACATCAACAAGAAGGCTCTGATAACAAAGCCTAGGCTGGAACTCATGTTTTCACATGACGTACCACATAGAATAATTTCCTCATCTTTCCACAATGCAGTCCATCATTGTCCAGCAGCTTGCCTGTTCACTTTATACCTTTTTTCCCATTTCCCATACACAGTCTTTCTCATTAGGACATACGCTGAAATTAAATTATTTCATTCTCCTATGACTTATTTGCAGCCCGATCATTCTTTTTCTGTGACTAGGTTACTAAGAACTTGAACTTTGTAACCCTTTGATATCTCTTTGATGATGATTAACAACTAACTAGGCTGAATATCCTATATCCAAATGTTCTCTAAATGATCTTTAGAGGGAAAATGCTCAAGTTGAAATGTTAGAAATGAAAGAGATACCAGTACTTGCAAACGTAATCCACGTAAAGTTCTGCATATTAGATATGTGTATCAAGGTGTTTCTTTCTCATATTTTGTCCCAGCCTATGGGCTCTACTGAGGCAAGCAAACCCTTCAGCAGTGTAACACACTGTGCTGCAGAGCCCTGCAGGTGCGTCCCACTACACAAATGGGTGGTAGTGTAAAATCCCCAAAGAGGTAGAGAGCTTGATTGACTTGACTGAATCCCTTATTAACAGAGAGTAACAGGAGTGCCTGGACTGCTCCTGCGACCCGCAGCATTTCTGTTGTTTTAAGGTTGCTGGTTTGACATAGCAGCACAGCAGTTTTGCATTATCTGTTATTCCCTCCACACAGCTTCTGTCTTGGGCTGCCAAGACCTTAAGATACAAAACTACTTCAAAAAGCACAAGATAATTTTCATTTAGTATCAATTGCGGATCTCAGGAATTGCTGTATATGCAGATTCAGACATTATCTTCCTTTTTTCTTCTCTGGATAGCAAGATAATATCAGAGAAGCCCTGACTGGTGTAAGAAGAATATCTCTTTCCAACTTGGCTTTCACAGCTGTATGGTTTTCCACCAGACTAAAACAGGAGATCACAGTGTCAGAACTAGTGTTCACTGCAAGGTGCTCTGGCAGTACAGGCCTTTTGGTTACAAGTAGTTCTGAGAATAACCCTTGCCTGTGATCAGGCTTCTTCATTTTTAAATATTTGACCCACTGTCTCTTTTCTATCATTAATATATTTATCATGTGATACAGAAACAACCCTTGTGTCCTTATCTTTGTGCTGCTGAGAGTCTTCTGGATTCTTCCTGACTATATTTTATAACAACACACTTGAGAAAGAACCCTGACCAGTGTGGACTAGCAATGTTTCAGTATATTTAACACTAGAGACATCAGCCTTCAATGATTTAGTATAAGCACTTTTCAAGAATAAAGGCAGTAAGAATGCAGATAATTGGATTTAAAAGTGGCTTTGACTTTACAGCCAGATAATAGGCTCACTAAAATCTGCTGTTGATAAGCTGATATCCCTTTTGTTTAGAGCTAAAGACATCGTTTTCCTCAACTGTTAAGGGAATGAAGGGCTAAAATCACTGAAGGTTCCATAGCTACATAAGTCATATTTATTTTCCCTGGAAGGGAGTCTCTGATATTCACTCAGTGGAAATGGGAACAAAAAGGAAAAAGAGCAGAATATAATTTCCTTGTCACAGTAGCATAATGAATGAGACAAGCCATCCACTTCTCAAGGATTGGGCATTCCTGTTGTAGGCAATCCATAAATCTCTTTCATTGTGTTTGTCAGCAGTCATTTTTAAGGGCTTCTTTCTCAATTCACAGGTTGTGGTTATTAGTAACCTCATAGCTGTGCTGCAGATGTCATTGAGGCTTATTCCTTGGAGCTGTGTCATCAATCATGGTTTTCACGTGGTTTTCACATACTGGAGCAGGATAATCCATGGCATTTTTTCTCCCTAGCAAGCATGACTTCAGTAACTAAATGGAAAATGTAAGATATAATCGTCATGCACATGCACAAACCACATTGACTTGGCTGCCTAAACTGACATGAGGCAGTGACATTTTTGGTAATACTGTACATTTCTCTGAGGATTACCTTATATGCATGGAAAAGAAAGGCAACCACAGGTCTGAGTTGCATACAGGAATTGCTGCTGATGCAGCTGACATTGGAATTGCCATAAGCTTGCTCCAGATATTACTTTTCACGAGGCAGGCTGCAGTGTCACTCCTGCAGGTGTCACCACATTGTTAAAACCTCTCACATAGTCAGAGCTGTCCAAACATACGTGAAGAGACCAACACTGAGGATTTGCGATGGTCGAAGTTTTGTTTCAGAGTGAGGAGGTTTCCAGGACCTTACGAGTGCATAATGCTTGCTGGAAGATGAGAAAAGTTGTTGAAAAAGTGTCTGTTTAATTAAAGCACAAGAGGTATTTCATACCTTTCAACAAGAAAATGTCTGTTATTTTACTAAAGAAAAGGTCTTATCTAGTATGCAGTTCTCAGCTGTAAGGAGGAAGATGAGGACTTTTCTCTAAAATATGATGTAAATGTGGTAAAATATTATATGTTTTCTTATATAATTAGTTCTAAGTATGTGTATACATATTTTCTAATTATAATATTTCAATCCAGGAAGCTTCGTAAGTACGTTGCAAAAATGGCGAACAATCAGCTTCTTCCCTGGAATGAGTTGCACCTTAGTAATGAATCTCATAAATTTAATCAGTAGGCACATATATCAGTGGTGATTTATGTCTCAGCTGTTCATCAGTGGCACTATACATTTGCTGCTTGTTTGCAGAATACATGGAGTGTTTTGGGTCTGTGCAATTGCAAACTGATCTCTCCACTTTACCCTCCATGCCAAATACTCTTTTTCTTCTGTGCTTCAATTCTGGATTTAGCAGAAAAATGCAGCTCTGATGAGCTCTTCCTGAAATTGCTGCTGCAGCTCTCCTCATCCACTTAAAACATCCCTACAGACTCTGTCAAAAAACAAATGTAGAATCTACCCTGATGTGTAAGCTTGGGTCACGAGCTTCTGATCTTGCCACTTAGTTTAATTTTTGGTTCTCTAAAGCTTAAATCTAGAGTTGGTCAGCTGACATCACAGGTGGGAAAACAGCCTTGGAGGAGAATGTATGGATATTTGTCTTCTTCCAAGAATAGTGGAGGAAATGGACTCCCCTTGTAGAATATAAGCCTAAACACAAGCACAGACTCAGACATGTCTGAGACATGTAGATGGGGACAAGCCTGTCTGCTGTTGGTCACCATTTCTGAGGAAGCAGGTACTGTCAGATCACCTTCTCATCTCCTTTGGCAGTTTCTTCAACTTGGAAAATTATTGCTGCTGCTGCTAAGCTATTTGAAAGAACTCATCTAACACTGTGGTGGAAAGCTATTCAAAGTATACTGTAGGAGTGCAGTTGCGTACAAGTACAACTCGCCATGCTCTGTTCCTGTCTCACTGGACCATAATGGTAGCAGCTTCCTGCTACTCAGGCTGAAAAAGAGCATTTGGCATGGAGGGTAAAGTGGAGAGATCAGTTTGCAATAGACTTAGAACAAGCTCTAGGCATTCAGGCTGTTCTTTGATAATTCTCTGGCTGTTCAAAACTATCCTGTCTTATATGGCCAAAACAGTCAAGCTTTTTTCTCTGCCTGACCCTTTTCTTTGGCAGATTTCCTATTTCCCATTTCCTCCTATTATTCTGTGCACCCAGAAAGCATGCACTGCATTCCATCTTTGCTTTCCTGTACAGAGGTGCCATCCATTATGCTATCTGTTCTTTCATGTTCCTGATGGAACTAGCCTATTTTGAACAAACCAAATGTGTTGAAAAGATCAGACCCCAAACAGGACCACAACGGAGAGGCAAAAAGTTCAAACTGAAATGTTGGCTGTTGGAGAAAAATTTGGATGCCTGGATAAAAGTGGTTTTGTTTTCTGCCATGCTAAGGACTTGGAGGTCTTCGAGCTCTCATTGAAATCCAGACCAGGAGCAGTTAAGATGATTTTATTTTAATGTCCTTGGAATTTGACAGGTGAGCATAAATACATGACGATGCCTGATGTTCAAGTGTAGCAAAATTCTACAGGTTTCTTAACCCTATTACCAAACAGAAGAAGCATAAATCTTTAATTTCATTGCCTTGTTTAGCCATGTAAGGCCCATTAAGATATTGACTCTATCACTGTTTTTTTTCTTGCCACAGGGAAATTCTCATCCATTGTCTCAGAATCATCCCTTAAAATGCTCACAGCTTTTCTTCTAATGATGTCTTTCTTCACTTGTGGAAGCATTATAAAGGTCCATGAGTGATGTAACAGCACAATGGGGAGCAACATCAGTTTCATGTTCAATGTGAATTGGCATATGCTAAAACAAATTAATGTCCCCAGAGACAGCTGGATTTACTCCCTCTGCTCAGTACATTAGGCCTATCAGATAATTCACATATACTTTGTACAACATTACACTGATGACATTAGAAAAATGTGAACTATCAAAAATCATTTATTGAAGCACCTGTCAGAACAAAAGAGCTTGATGGAATAATTTGAAGATTCTTAGATTAGTTGCTAAAATGCCAATTTTCAGACTTTCAGTTCTTTTTTCCCCCTTTTTCCCCCTTCCCACAGGATAAAATTTATGTGTGTAATTCCTTTGGTTTTATTGAAAAATGAAACAGTCCAGTGCAAAGTGACAGAAGAAAAATCTGACTGTATGCTTCCCAGCTCCTCTGCACCAGACCAATTTTGTGGAAGCTTGTCACTGCAAAGCAGTACTTCCACTCCACGAAAACTTGGTGTACTCTTGCAGCAGCTGTGGGGAGAATTTCTTGTGTAGCTCACTTATTACTAGTGTCTTCTGTGTTTTTCTTAGATGTAAAATGTAGAATTTTTGCTGTTCCTTCATATGCTGAAAGGCAACTTCTTTTCTCCAAAATTGTTCTTGTGGAACATGACACCATAGAAGGGAAATAATTTTGGCTGGCTAAAGAGATAGGAAATTGGCAGGAAAAGTATTTGAGGGACTCTTAAAATTTAGTGAAAAAAATTTCTTGGTGCAGTGAAAGCTTTTTTTTTTTTGTGGTTTTGTTTTGTTTTGTGGTTTGTTTTGGTTTTGTTTTGTTTTTGTATAGCAATAAACAGCAATAGTTCAGATGCAGAAGGTCTCTGTGTTTTGGAGAAGAGAAAGCTCTAGCATTGCAGGGAGTTGAGACTTATCTTTTATGGTAATTTAGATTTTGTAGCCTTAGAGCACCGACCTTTCAACAAATGTGAGGAATTATCACCTGCAAACTTGTAGTATCTCTTTCATTTATCTTAGCACCTTGCTGTGCAATGCTTCTGAAGGTGTACTGGGTACAAGTCTTTTCATGAGGCACAAGTTTTAAAGGGTAGTCACTGACCTTGGATAGCCCCTGTTGAATGGGAACTCTGAGTTTAATTTTCACAAATGTTGATATTTTTTGGATGGGATCTAGAAAATTATAAAAGGGCTGAACTGCTCAAATGTTTAGATTTAGGACTTTGTAAGTATTTATATTAAGTGAATAGAAGCAATATAGTGTATACAAATGTGTAAATCTGGATGCCATATGAAAAAGTTGAATATTGTTATCTTCTGTGGTGTACACCATGATGATTTAAATGAGAAACATGTTCTTCAAAAGAAAAGCACAATCCTCAGAGACCTGTAGTACTTTATGACCTCTGATCTGAATGTTTGATACCTTTACCCGTCTGTTTAAATATCTTTCTGTCATATAAATTACAAATCAATATTCTAACCACAAGAGATTCATCAATCTTATCTTCTGCTTGGCATATACTAAAACAATCATGATATGTCTTATAAAAAATACTTGTTAATTAAAGTACCTCTTCAGGTCATTTCTTCATAGCCTATGACCTAAGATTAATGGCTACAGCCCAGCAGACCATTCTAGAGATTTGTTTCTCCTTTCTGAGGAATGATAAAGATTTAACTAATTATATCTCGATTAATGAATTGGAGTAGAACGTGATGTTGACGAGATGTTCATTTCCTCCTACAGAAAACAAAAATTTTGAGTTTTGTTCCTAATAGTATTTCTTTTTCCACAAAATTGTAGAATAACAAAGTATTCAGAAACCTTGCTGTATCTATGAAAATACCTATTGTTTAGTATTAGAGCCAAAATTTCAAACTAATCACAGTCCTTTGACAAACAAGAGTTCTGGCTGACTGACACAATGTTCCTTAACAATGAAAGGTTTTGTGATAAAAGATACTTATGGACATTGAGGAACTTCTAAGATCCTGAAATTAGATATAAATGAAACCATGCTTCCTATAATAATGTATTATAAAGAAAGAGTTCTTGAAATGGATGTGGTGTTGGGCTGGGATGTTGTTCAATTCAAACTGAGGATGCTTTAGATTCTGACAATTTATGTATCAGTAACCCCTGATATACAGTGAAATTAAGGGCTGACTGTTCTTTCTTCCTTTGTTCTCTTTCCCACAATGTCATCTTGCATTATCTGGCAGATTTGCATGGATTGTTACTTCTCAGAAGTAAGGACCTACATGTTGTCTTTCTTTTTTGCTGGAGGGAGAATTGGGCAGAGGGTGTGCTGTGCAACTCTGTTGGCTTTTGAAGGGTGCTAGAGACAGCTGGATTGAAACCCATACCTTGTTTTGAGTCTCAGTCTAGTTTGTCACTTCAAGTAGTGGGAGAAACACTTGCAAGATGGCACTGGAAGCTCTTTGAATTCCTTATTTTTAAAGTAGAAATATGCTGATTCAGGGTACTCCAGATACTCTATTTGTCTGGTGTAAACAGACCAGCAAAGTTGAATTATTTACTCCTAATACCTATTGTGGTTTCTTTTCTTCTAGACCGTGTGTAGTGGACAAATGATTGTGTCAACTTAATGCAGTCATGCCGAATGCAGTCAGTGTCTCTGTGAGGCCTTCGAGAATACCCAACAATTGCTCAGCCTGAACGAAAAAACTCAGCCACAGACAACACAATCTTGTCTATATGGGAGTACTTCTATTTCTCAGGAGAAACTTGCCTGGCTTTTGGGAGGTAAATGCCATGTTTTCAGTGCTCTGAAGATTTAAAGAGCAGCAGACTGTGCACTCATCCAAACAAGACTGATTTGTTTGGAAAAATTAGAGAGTTTTTTATGGTCCAAGCTGCTTCTTGTTATGTCCCCAGTTATAAAGTCACATTGATTACTGAGTCTGAACTAGACCAGACTCCTTTACTAGGAAGACAGCAGCTAACCCTTTTTCGTCTTTTTTCATGCTTAAATAAGAGGAGTCTGAATATTCATATTTCATTCTTCACAAAATCACATACAGACATGGAATAATTACCTTTCAAAATACAGAAGAGCAATTTACTTGCCTTTTTATTACACTTTCAATTTATCTTATAAAGCATATAAACTTGAGTTCTAGTGATGTTTCAAACTGGCAAAAACTGACAGATAATAAAAAGGGGGTTTTATTTTGAGTACTTTTTTTCTTGTTTTCTATAGTTTAATATTTCCTGCATTTAATTATATTCATTTCTGTCTGTCCATCTCTGTTGGATTCTGCTGGTAGAAAAACAGTTCTTCTAATGAGGAAATAAAACTATCAGTTTGATTAATCAGAAGTGCTCATTTTTTATTCCCACTGTAGTTGTTGATTTTGGGGGAAAATATTCTGAAGAGCCTAACCTTTTATTTCATGTTGCCAGTGTGCGTTGAAGGGGGAAAAGGAACAGGGCGCTGCCTGGGGCAGTGATGTGGGGACAAGAGGGTGCAGTCCTGCTCTGAGCTGGGGAGTGCCAGGACACAGAGGGATATCTCCCTTTTGATGAGGGCAACCTGGGAACTGGTACAGAGGGCCTTTTCCCTTTGAGGGGGGGGGAAAAGTGACAAACTTATTCCTGAGTGAATTGGTATTGAATGACTAAAACACAGATTTTTTTTTTTTTTTTTTTTTTAAATTAAAAACCTTTTCCATGAATAACTTTCCAACTGGCTATCTGGTAACTAATATTTTCTTCAATCTAATGCCTATTTTCTTTCCATAAGGGCAAACTCCTTGGGATGCCATCAAAAGGGACACAATCACAAAGTACCAAATGGCTCCCAAGAGCTGCATGAAGAGCAGACATTTGATACTGTTGGAAGGGAGAAGTACAAGACATAGGTCCTTCAACAGAGACATATGTGGTGTGTAGGGATCTTTGTAGATGGGGGTCTGGAAGAGAGAGAGATGAACAGAGAGAAATATGTGGATATATTTCAAGGTATAGGAAATATTCCTTAATAATAACAATGCTGCTTTCTAGAAAAAATTTTGCATGTCCTCCATACTACTTCTGCATAAAAGGATTTGATGAGGCTTATTTTACTATGGATACACTTGTGGGTAAAAAAAAAAAAAAGTCTTCAAATGAAAGGACTACAGTTTGCAATTATTAAGCCTGCAATTGGTAATAATAAGCCTAGAAAAGTAATTTTATGTGCCTAGATTTTTGATATGAATTGTATGCCCAATATTACAAACAGTTTCTAAGCCTATTTTTCATGGTTTATCACTGAATTTTCTTTGTCACATGGTTCATGCTTTTTATTTATTTCTTCATCACTTTGCTTATGAAAACATTTCTAGTCATTGGTTTTGAAGAGAGATATAGACACTGCATTCTGAAAACAAGGAATATGTATCTTTCTCCATCTTGCTGTAATACAGATGAAAAATAGTAATTAAACAGCCAAGTTTCAAAGTACAGATTTCCATCTAGATCTCTCTAATCTCCATTTTGTAAACTCTATCACCTCATAAAATAAGGAAGAACTACTGGCCAGGAAGTAGAGAGTGATGCAACAGGCAAAGCAAATTTGTATTGGTGTTTTGAATGCCCTTTGAAGTGCTTTGTGATACCTTGTGAAATCGAATCAAAACTCTTTGATGCTGTGCATTCTGGATGAGTGATTTGATTTTAGGCAAATTTGGCACTCATATTTGCGCTTTAAACTAGATGTGACGTATAATGTTCATGTTTTGATCACTACTCCAGTAAACACAAAGGTTTTTTTAGTATTTTATGTGCAAGACAGAGTTGCAAGATTGTACTTGACTTGCAAAACAACAAAATAAATCATACAAGTCAGCATTCAATAAATTATGCACTTCATATCAAGCTGTGTTGACATCTTAAATGAAGCATAGCTTAAAGATAAGGTGTTAAAGGGGAAAATTATAGATGTACAGTGAGTTTCTTTAAAACTATCACTTATCCCCATTCCATCACTGTAACTGTCATTTTCTCTTATGGGCTTTAGTTTTCTTTCTACATTTTTCTGGCCTAAAGTGTCTGAATTATGACAGAAACTGCCATATTATGAATAATTCTTGATAAATGCAAAATGAGATGAAATCTCTACAAACTCAATGAATATTTAAGGTCACATATATAATATTAGCTCTGACAGATT
Organism: Donacobius atricapilla; assembly: GCA_013397315.1. Lineage (NCBI taxonomy): Eukaryota > Metazoa > Chordata > Aves > Passeriformes > Mimidae > Donacobius > Donacobius atricapilla. The sequence goes on from WBMY01006648.1 coordinate 98,453, forward strand.
GTTAAACCTGAGGGCTCTTTTTGAACTGAAGGAAGTTTCATTGAAAACCTGGGATTTTCTTTAAGTATATATTGCATGTCATATGTTCATATTACAAAATTCTTGTTTCTGACAAGCACACATTCACTTTTTCTTCCCTGTGGCTCCAGTCTGATACACAGCCCTTCTGTTCTTTTTACCCTTTCATCTTACATGCCAATATCATAAGCTGTACACTTTTTATTTTCACTACTGGACTATCACTTCAAAAAGGCTGTTTTGAGTTTGTAGGAAAGTTTACAGTTGAAATATGTGAGAAGAAATTCCAATAAAGAGGAAATTTCATACAATTCAGGGTTTTAATTTGCTTTGGATCAGCATGTAAAACTTCACTTATCCAGCTGAAGTGTACTGTACACAAAGACAAGCCATTTGCTCCATTAGAAAATGCCAGTTCTCCCAATTGTTGGCATTTCCTGCTTTCTTTCAGGGTGGAATCAGGAAATGAGAATATTATGAAAATATTTATAATAACTACAAGAGGTTAATAATTATCTTCAAAGCATCTAAAGTCAGGAAATTCAGGCTTAAGCTTCCAAAATTGACCTGAGATTTGATGCTTATTTCCATCCTCTATTAACCTCCTTACAACACAGGATCTGAATCATATGTCAAGGCATCACAGATGTTTGAGCCATTTTAGTCAACGCCAGGATGAATGCTGGACACAGGGTTTTTTCACAACAAATTGCATGTTCTCTCTGTAAAGGCATAAAATGGGAAAAGGAATGTAGAGGTGGTTAATACTTGTTATGTGACTGATAGTTTCAGTGGATTATCCTGTGCATTTTGGCCAGCAAACTGCTGAAACTTTACAGCTGTAAGCTATGTTAGTAACTCATTTTCTTTTTAACTTTGCTTCCCTGATATTAAAGAAAACTGCAGGATTCTGGACTGATGATGATGCCTTAGAGTGGGAGCTGTGTGAGGAAGCCTGGAGTGTACATGAGGAACTGGAAACTGATAATTTAAGGACTTGAGAAACTTAGTTCTAACTGTTAAAATTAAAAAAAAAAAAAACAAAAAAAACCAACTAATTTTGGTTAATCAAATATCCTAAAAGTCCATGAAATTCACTATTGTTTTTCTGAATATATCTTTACAACATTATCTGCACCTGAATTTTAATTTATTAGTATGCAAAAACTTGAAAAGTTTGGATTTTTACCTGCTAATTCTCATTTAAAGGGTAGAGATGTCATATAGTAGAGTATAAGGAAACTTAAATTAGATTTTTACCAGCTAAGCTTAAATTGTGTGACTTATTTGACAAATTTTGCTTGCTTCACTGGCTTTCATTGCAACCTGCATTGTCTTAGGGGCACCTTGAAGTTCTGCAGGCCATGGTTCACTGCCCCAGGAGGCCTGAGAAGCTTTCTGTTGAATTAAACAAAGAGTGTGTCAGAACCAAGAAATACAGCGTATCTTTGATTGAATTTATGACCTTTGTAGTGACTTGATGAAGTTCTCAAAGATGTAGATATTCTTTGAGAAATGAGTCAAAATTAACGACTGAATCTTCATGAGATTAACTAATGTGACAGCTGAGGGAAAGGTGCTGTACAAAACCCAAGACAGGTGCTTAAGGACATTTTAAGTAAGTCATCATCATATATTCGTTCGTGCATGTATTTTACAGACTCCAAGCTCTATCCTTTAAAGCTTGCTGCAAGTGAGATCTGCTTTTAGTGGTTTTTACTGACACAGATGCAGCTTTGAAATAACTTAGGTAAACCATTGACTTTTTGCCCATACTGTATCCTCCTATCTAAGGGCCTGAAACTTGATATTCTGAGACATTCATCTTTGTTCCGTGTCTGAGGAGAACCTAAAAGCTCATTGTTATTAGAAATACAAGACATATCTAAAGTTATATGAAAGACAAGTTTTGCTGCATAACCATTTGAACTTCATTTATGGTTATGGTAGGAGTTTTTAAGGAGCAGTTTCTGAAATACGAAGCGTGAAAGAAGGGTGCCTGCAATCCTTCCTGCAACTCTAATGAATGTATACTGAATATCACAATATATGAAGAAAAAGCATATTTCAGTACTGCATGAATTCAGACACACAGGAGAAAGAATCCCCTTTAATCCTTTGACATTCTAGAGGTCAGAATATGTTTTTTTAATTTCTGTATAAACCTTTAAAATTTTAGTGATTTATGTTAGTCAAAACTCTGAAATATTTTGGTCAGGAAATATTTCTTAGTGGTTCTAGTTACTGTATTATTCAGGTTCTCTTGTTCCTAGTCAGACTACATCTTCTCTCATGCATCATAATTCCTCAGTGAAGCCAAAATGTCAGGTTTCATTTTTACATAAAGTTTGTAGTATTCTAAACTCTCCTTTAGTACTGCTCTTTGTTCAAAGAACCTACTGGCAAGCACCTAAGATAATGTAATTTTTGTTTTGTGATTGAAAAATAATCCAAAAATATGGTTGGGATATATTTTCCATTTTCTGCTGCTGGGCTCAAGTGCCTTCTTTGGAAGACAGGCAATTTACCTCTAGCCTGACTAATAATTATTTATTTCTGTTCTTTGGTCCAATTCCAGTCCTTATTATCCTGCTTAGCATAAATTTGCCTTTCTAATACCCAATGTATATATATCTCATTTATTCCATTTTTTCTTGTATGCTTACCCTTATTTTTAGAGTTCAACAGAGAACAGCCTTTCAATTTACACATCCAATAAAAATTTTATAACAATAAGTTGTATCTAAAACTCTCTCTAATTGCTTGAAAACAGAACATAGGAATCTGAGAGACAGCTGGTTGATGAGAGAAAATTCGTTGCTTTGGCACAGAAGAAGAACAGATTACCAGGGACATGATTTTACTAGTTTTTAGCTTTGTTAGTCTAGTCCTTGTGAATTGTTCTCAAGGTAGCTGAAGAAATACAATTCAGCTTTTCCTTCTGCTCAAATCATTTTCCTATTAGAACTTTATTTCCATGAGGCTGAATGGGACCATGAATCAACCAAGTCCTTTCTCTCCAGGTTCTTAAGGAGACTTCTTCCTCGTATCTTTCTTTTATTGTTGGTGTATAAAATAAAAATTGTAAGTAGAAAATTGTGAGGTAATTCCACATTAGATAGCCTTGGGCACATGCCACCCGAAATCCTCTCATCCCATCCCAGGAAAGATTCCTAGATTACAAATCTTTCCTTAAGGCTGGACACAGAGCTAAACTGCACAGCAGGAGACATCTCTATGATCCTTGAAAAATCTGCCAATAGAGCGTGCATTTCTCGTGTGCCGTGCCCTGCTACCATGCTGAAAGGACCTATTGCTCTGTCTGACTTTACAGACTCATGCAGGCTGAGAGCTTGATCACTGTACATTTCTAAGACTCATTTCTTAATATAATGCTACCTTGCCTTATCTTTACCTCAATTCACATACAAGCCCCAAACAGCGAAGGAAATGCAGTGTCATGTCTTCATTGGCATGTTAGGAGACGGCTGCTTCACCAGATTCCAAAGAGTTTCTTCAACTAGCTCAACAGTGTGAAGCAGACTAAAGAATACTCTGGAACTTTTCTTGTGAATAATGTTTTGCCATCTCTTACTGCAATTTCAAGTTGTTAACTGGGATACAGTCAAATATTGCTGCCTCCCACCAGATTCCTGTGTAGTGCAGAGAGAGATAACCATGGTGTTTCTTAAAGACACTATCTATTAATTTTCTTATCTTTTGTTGGGGAAATTGAGACAGACTTTGCTAGAGCATGAATTTTAAAGCAGATAAAGAAAATTTTTCAAACTTTTCCATATTTCTCTATGATATCCTTTCCCCTGTTGTCAATGGAATTGGTGGTGTGGAGCTTTCTGTCCCCTCTTTCCCCACTGCAGCTCACCTACAAGCTGAGCAGAGGGCAGAGCGGGTTCTGTCCTCCCCTCCCTGCCCTCCCACCCTTGCACCCCTGTATCTCACAGACTGAAAACAACATAGGTGCTGTAAAAAGTCTTACTGCACTTCAGACATTGCTGTGTCTGACTTCTACTTTACACTGACAAACTGCTGAGTTTTCACAATTACTCTCTTCTGAGCAATCGTTGTGTAAGTTATCAGTTCACAAGAAGAGTGGTAGACACTGTGTAAGGTAGAACTGCTATGATGATAATGAGCAAGGGTGCAAAGAAGTCAATGGAGTCAGACAGGCAGAGCTCAGAGACTCAACTCATTAGTGTTCTAACCTCCAAATCACCCTTTCAACTCCATCCCTAGAGGCTGTAAAATATGTGAGAAGTTAAAGATAATGCCTCAGGACTTCTGATATCCTTGACAGCAGGAGGAGGTAGATCCTTTCACTCTTTTCTCTTGGTTCTGCTCATTTTATCGCTGGGAACCTATTTGTGGAAGTGCTGCACCCCAGATTATGAGCTTTGGAATATGAAATACAAATTCTCCTATGTTTTATAAGAACTGTTGAATAAGGAACTGCTGATGTACATGACAAGGGAGAGAAAAATAAAAGTGTCCCTCCCAAGGACACTGTTCATTCAATGAAGAACTGTAAAAATAAAAACATTATTTAATTTTATATTCAAGTGTTCAATAAGGAGAACTACTCATCAAGAAAACAAGAAATCTCAAATTACTAACAGGGATCATAGTGGTCTAGTCTTTCTCCAAGTATGATTGTAATGAAATCGACTGATTTATTAGACACAAATTTGATTGTATGGCACAGAGAAATGCACATAATGATCTGTCAGCACTTTCTTTAGGGCTAAGAAATATTGCATTAGCTTATTATTTACCTCAGTACTTTTTGAAGAATTTTTAGGGCTGGAGAGTAAAATGAGGAGGCAGAGCCCTGTGAATGCTAAAGAGAAATTATTGCAGTCTAAATAAAAACCAACCAACCAACCAACCAACCAAAAAAAGCCAAACCAAACCAAACCAAAAACCCCCAAACCAAAAAACACCCTGATCTTTTTCATTTATTTGAATGCATGCCGAAGGGCACCCAATAGTAAGAAGAGGTTAGTAATGATAGGGTCAGGTCAATTGTGATCATGCTGCTGTGGAAATGGCATGGAAGGTTCATCTTGTGGGATTAATGCACTGGTCAGCTGCCTGAAAATCCAGGAAAGACATGGCAGAGTATGGAAGCTGATCCAGGTACTTTAAGAGAAGAGGGCCCTGGCTCCTGCTACCACTGTGGCTCAGTCAGCTTTTCTCATAATTGGCCTGAACTGCCAATTGCTGTGCTTGTCTGTGCTTGTTCTTTGGAAGTGTAGATAAGGTGTAGATAAGATGTCTTAAAAAAAGTCTACTTATTTTCTTTTTATTGCTTGATCATTTTAATTTTAGCAAAAATAAGAATTTGTGAAGAATAACACTGAGTAACTCTTCTAGTCCAAAGGAAGTGTTTGAATTTTGTCAGAAGAAAGTTCTGAAGTCTGGGCAGTTTCTTAAATCTGCCCTCTTCTTGGTTCTCTTCCCCTTTATTTTCAAAAGGCAAGAATCTTTGTATGGGGACTACTGGCAATACACACCTGACTAGTTGCAGAGGATGGGAATCCATGGAAGTACTGATTGCAGTAGGTACAGGCATTTAGCACTGCACATTGTTATGCAGAGATAGCTGATCTAATTCCTCTCAGACCACTTGTGTGCCAGAAACTTCTGTTCTTCTGATGTTCTGCCCCAGCTGAGCTATCCAAACTCAGGAACTGCACTAATACTTTTGGTGGTTGAGCTGGCTTGAAGAAACATGAACATATACTTTTATATAATCTGCATGGGCACGTGCAAAGTTCACCTCATAAGGGTCTGGGCACACAAATAACCACAAACACGACACTAGTATCAATCCTGTTTAGTCATCTAGTGTCTTGGATTTGGTGAGCTCTGAAATGAGTCCTGTATGAATATTTATAAAAGGGCTATCCTTCTGAAATAGTAAAAAATACGCTTTTATTGCATGACAATAAGTATAACCTCTTGTCATATAGATAAGAAAAAGACAGAAAGGAAACTAATGGGTATTTCCTTACATGTGAAATTCCATAATGCATGTGCTGTAGTGCTTCATTATTGATTTATGCTGGAATCAAAGCATCCAGTATCACATAATAGACTAGAAACTCTGTCATACAGGGAGATGAGGTTAATGCATTGAGCTATACTATGACCTTTAGTGTTTGAGATCTTGTGATTATTTTAAAAGGGCTACATTACATTTGTCATTGGTCAAATTTAACAGATACATCAAAATAAGTGTATCAGTGAACAGACAGGAGGAAGTTACATTGCAAGGAGATTTAAAGAGGTCAGAACAGTACAATGCAGGAACATGACAGACATTTTGTTTAAAATATCAAGGAGGAAAAATATACCATCAAAAATTTGAAGGTGTGTTTCCTGAAATCACCAGGGAACATCTGGAGATGATAAAAAATAACCAAAACACAAGATTCCATGTAGAACCTCAGAGGAAATAGGGTGGCTTTCATGGCTCTGGTGAGTCAGTATGTAGAATAAAGCATGATCTTTTGATTTCATTACATAGGAAATATTAAAGAAACCATGAAAAGATAAAAAATATAAAGAAAAATGCCCTAGGAGACATTAAGTCAGGATTCTGATCTAGGAGATTTGAAAAAACTCAAGTAATGTGAGAGGCTTTAGGACAGAGATATGGGTCAAACGCGACTTTGTTAAACTGCAACCTACTAAGAGATAGAAAAAAAAATTAATGGAAGGAAATCCTTGTACAGTGGGAGATGTATGGAATAGCTGATACTTGGGAAATGTTAATTACTCTGGTTTATTTTGCTTTGGTTTAAATAATGATTCAAAATGGAAGACTTTATAATACACCTTTAAATATATTTCAGTTTTTCTTGAACTTGCTGGGATCTAAATCTCTATATGAAAAAAGAACGAGTAGGAAAACTGTTCTTCCTCTGATCCTTCCAAATGCATTTTTTTTCATGGGAAATTCTGGAGAAATAGGAAATTTAGCTTTTCATTCTATTACAAGAAACCTACCTTTCATTGTCTTTTTCACCTTCATTTTCTTTCATCTTCTGGTTGTTTTTTGGTTGGTTGGCAGGTTGCTTGGTTTTTTTATTTGGTTTTTTGTTTGTTTGTTTTTTTTTTCACAACAGTGGATATACCCAGGATGACCGAGGAGTTGGGAAAACTAGGCTTTGGCAGTGCAGTCATAAGGAGTTGCTAACTGTAACCTGCCATTCTCATACTGGGGAACAAAAATACCTCAACTTCTGCCTCTGTCTTTGCACAGTCCTGAGTGTTATATAGCAGAAGGGAAAATGCAGCTTGTAGAATCAAAATAATATAGTACTTTCCACATATAAGTGAATTAGCAGCAGAGAGTATTTGCTATGGGGAAAAATATAAGTAAACATTTTCTTAGTGTGGGAACTTATGAAAATATTCATCTCTACGGAGGCTGAGATTGGCAGGTCTTGAGTGAACAGCACAGTTCAGAAGGACCAGCTTTAATTCACCTATCTTTTCTTTCTGGCCACGTGAAATGCTGTCTGGTAAATTTCTGAAGACTTCTCTAGCAGTGCTGACAGTGAACTTTCCAAAGGGATCTTCTGACACAGACTATTATTCCAAACTGCATCCTTTATTTGTTGTCTCAGCGCTCTTACCCTGTCTATATTCATCTGTACTTCACTCTGGTGCTTTCCAAAGGACTTCTTTCTAGGGCTTTGAATCTGATTATAGTTTTGTGTTTTTTGTCATTGAGGAAAATCCAACACTGGTTTCTGAAAATGCTCAAGCCTGAGCAATCAATAACATTGCATAGCCTGTCTTTAAATTCAGAAGTCACGGGAGAGGTATCCCCAGGTATGCTACAAAATCATCTTTTCCAATGCATAATCATGAATGTAAGGTGTACTGATCTGATCCTTGAGAAACCTACCATTTACTAAGACCCTGGAAGGCTTATGGGAACAGCTATATATGCCATTTCAAACTGTGCTTGATGTTTCAGCATTTTGTTTTCCCCATTTCAACTATAAAGGGAAAAAATTATTCAAGAGGTGAAAGTGGAAAATAAACATCAGTTTAAGCAGTTAAGGAGGTACAAGAGAAATTTTACTGAAATCTTGATGATTGTGTGAAGATTGTTTTGGTGAGCTGGAAGCAAACTGATTTTTACTTCAGTTAAATTTTAAATTGTTTTGTCTACTTTTCTTTCACTAGATTTTCAGTGGCTTCACAGGTTATCACAACACTTGGAGATTTGAAGGACTAAAATACAGTTTTCTCCTGGGTGACTTAGATGCTTAAGCATAGATTTGTAGATGTTGCAAGACTTCAGATCCAGCCGAGCAAAGAATTTTGAGACTAACTTTTACCAGAATTCACCAGAGTTAGAGAGATGTCTGACTAGCTTGGGTGGTAAGCATCATGAACATTATTCATAGTGAGTTGCAATGAAGGTCAAGCTCCCAAGTAATTTAATCCAATATTCACACCATCTCCTGCAAGTTTACCTTCAATGGAGCAACTGCAATATGAAGGCATGGCACTCTATGCAGGAATGATATGCTGGATCCATCTGCTTCTTGGGGCTCTCTCTGAAGTCAAGAAGGAACCATAGCAGCTAACTTGAACAGTTAATATTCTGAATAGAACATTTTGGTACTTTGAAAATCTTTTACTATCACAAAAAAAAAAAAAAAGACAATCTTACTGGGAAATTATGAGATTTAGCGAACCAGTTTGAATGCATTCATCCTGGCAGGCTCGTGAACCTTGTTTGCCTGCTCTATTTTAAGGACTTCCTCACCCCTGTTCTCTTTTTGCCAGGAGTTCAAACAGTAAGTAGGAACACCTTGTTCTGGAAGCTGCTTTCCAAAATATTTGTTGGAGAACACACAAAAAAATATTTTACCACAGGTGAAAACAAATATCTCTGAATAGCAATTACAAACAATTACTTAGCTTTTTGAAACATTATAGTTGTGTATCTGTTTGTTCTCTCTCTCCTTTTAGACACTCAGTTATAATTTGTTAAACTCAATCAAATAATTTTAGAAAACATAATAAACATTTGAAATGCATCAAAGCCATCTGGAAATGCTCTGCACTGCACACAGAAACAGTGGGATTCACCTATGCATATTCAGCACCGGAGGTTTTTCACTCTCTAACTTTTACATTAGCAACCCGAATAACCTGGGTTGAGAACGTGCTTAAGCAAAAGAGACTAATCAGTATAAGGCTTTTAGAGGTAGGGCATTTGAAAATCCTGTGAAAAATCCCTATCCTCTGTGACATTTAAATTCCAGTGAACACCCAAGCCCATTTTCAGATCTATCTCAGCCCTTTGGGAGACCTAATGCAAGTGCCCAGGTCAGAGGTGATGACAGAGTCATGAGCCAGTCACATGCCCAGCTGAGGCCAGTCCTGATTACAGTGTCAGACAATCTAAAATACAGTAAGATTTTTTTGTGTGTTTTATATGCAACAAACACCATCGCAACGCAGAATTACTAGGAGCAAGTTAAACCAGGTGATCAGCACAGGGAAATGAAAACCCTGTGAGGGGAACATGGCTCAGGCTCCTAAAAGATGCAAGTACCACCAAGACTGCTTGAGTCAAGCAGTCTTGGTCCTGATTGGTAATTTTTGGTGCTGGAAAAAATGATGCATACGATCGTGCACATACCAAATGTGTGGGTAATACCACAAGTTTGCTCAGAAAGTTTAGTCCTGACACAGAAGAGGAGGAGGAATAAGGTAGACCAGAGTTTTTCTGCTTCAACAAACCTTTCTTACCTCTTCATTTCTCAACAGAGTCTTTCCCTGGAAAGAAGGATGGAGAGTACCAAAGTACTTGTTTTATATATTATAGGACAAACAGGTTTCTATACCAAAGTACTTGTTTTATATATTATAGGACAAACAGGTTTCTATACTTGAAAATGATTGTATTGATTATACAATTAGCCTCCCTCAAAATTCTGGAACTCGGTGCCTGGTGTTTCTTACCTTCACATGTGAGGAAATAATTACTACTACAAAGAACTTGTAGCAGAAGTGGAAATAAATTTAAAATACTCTATTTGGACAAAAAGAATCCCTGTAACTTAGACCAAAAAGAATGGTATTAAAAAGAATTTTGCACAGACAATTTGTTGAAGTAAGACCCCATTATTTTCATGGAAGGCTTCACCTTAAGTATCTCTAGGTGAGGTCTGAGGCATTTCAAAGATGTGGAAAAGGGAAGAAGTCCCATCCAGTGCCAGGCATAGGTGCAGCAAGCTGTATCTAGCAGCCCATCTGTCTGCCTGCTGCAGCAGGGACTTTACCACAACATCTCACACTGGGTTTTCTTTCATGCTCATTGTTACTCCTTGAGTAATGCAGAGTGCAAGACATATGTTGAAACAACCTGAGGCTTGGAAAGGTCCACAGTTCTCCTGTAAGAGCATGACTGCAGCTGTCGAAACAAGTTTCCCACATTTTTTGCTTCATAGTTTCTACAAATTAAAACACCTCCACCAATATTTGCTTGTTACATAACTGTCTGCTGGTTTCCTTGGGTTAGCCTGTTAACTGTGGATAATCCACCTGCTGTGTCCAAACACTGCTCTGATGGTCCAAACACTGTGGTATATTTTGTGCTACAGAAACATATTGCAGCAAGAAAAATTGCCTATATTCAACCACAGTTCAGGCAACAGATCCTCACAGATACTAATAGTTTGTTGGCATGTTGTAATATCACAATGTAAGAAAAAAATCCTTCATTTTTTTAAGTGGTAATTGTCACAATAGATTGAACATGCAGGATTCCAGACCATGAGCAGAGTTATTCCATGACAGATTATCTCAGCACACGTAGAAAAATATTACATATCTAACAAGAATTTATGAGCACAGCCCTTTCATGAGGCTTAACAGCATTTTACCGGCACCAAAAGCTGGGATGAAGGAAGAAAGTATTAGCAGTCAGAGCTTTTTCTGCAATTTGTCGTGCATGTCAACACTGGGAAAGACATGCTTGAGCTGGCAGTGACAGCGCAATTGAACAGATAGCATGCGACATGCCCTTCACTCTGCTGACAGGCACTCAGCATATGTCAGAGCACGCTCAGCAGAAGCAACCTCTGTCCTTGAGCATTCCCAGGGAACGGACGTGCTTCTCGCCCTGCCCCTGTGCTTCTCTCCAGGCTCTGGCTCCTGATTAACACGAGAGCAGCAGTCGCAGCTCCTGTCTTTGCCCGTGCTGGATCTATAGTGTGAGATGAAAAACATTCTCAATTCATATGAGTAATGAGCATTACAGATTAGACTCAGATCAATTATTAAATGAAGATGATTATGAAATATTAAGAGGAAGCTATTATACATAATGTATTTGTCACAGATTAAAAATCAGCATTCAAGTAATTTCCTTTTCTGTCTGATAATGTATTTGGATATTTAACATATTTAAAGGGAGTGTAAAAAAGTGGGAGGGAGGTGCATCTTTTAAAACAAGAAATGGATTTGCTCATGGCTTCTGTAGAAGGGAGTTTGCTTCTGTCTTGGGTATAATTTATCTCTGGTCTCTGGTGAGAACACGCAGACTCATCACCTCAAGCCTGTATACCACTGTTATCATTGCTTACTGTGAAGACACTACTTTATTGTACACACTCTAGGAGAAGAAAAATTTTGATTTAATGTGTAGCCCTGTAAATTGTGTGGAAGTCCTGCTGGCTAAGGGTACGAAGAAAATGAAGTTGGTGTTTGGCTGGGGGTTCATCACGACAGAAGGTACAAGCAGTAGAGTCACTTGCTCCCTGAGCTTCTTCTAAAACTCTGCTGTGCTGAGATGTTTTGCGTTGCATCTGATGAGTCAGTGGTGCAGCTTTGTGTCCATGCTTGATGTGGTGAGGACGTGATGCTTCTACAAAACCTCATTAAATTTATCTCAGGAGTAGATATGGCTGAAAAAAAAGTGAAATCACTGATAGAGCCATTCTTACATCAGAAAATACTGGCTTCATGGAAATGAGACAATCTGTGGAGATTTGTTGGTTCCTGTAGGGATCAGGCCAAAGGACAGGATGCTTGGTTCTTCCTGAACCTTCCTGACTCCCCAGGTGGTGATGACACTTCTGTCTTACCTGACACCCCACTTTCCTTCTCTGTTGGAGGTCTCCTGGCCTCAAAGCTGGGGTGCAGCTTTCCCAGCATACCAACACCAAGGAGAACACACCGGCTTGTCCCTCCTGATGGCTGAGCCCAGGAGGTGTCACTGAGGAGGGAGAAGGGACAGGTGAAAGAGCAATGGCCGTGACATTCCAAGGCACTGTGACTGCCCAGGAGAAGGGCTGGGAGGCTGCTGGGTTGCTTGTGTGCTGTGACATGGACAGGGAAGGGGTAGAAAGGAAGCTGGGATATAGGATGCAGGGAGAGGCTTCTGACTTTTTACACCATGCAGTGGAGTGCCCAGAGTGTGGGGCATGAAGCAGGAAGCCCACTGGATGGACAGAGAGAAAGAGTATATTTAGCTGCAAGAAAAAAAAGCAAAGTATTCCAGAAACCTGTCCTTTAAGGTTGTTTCCATATTTCCAAAATAACATTTGTTTGAAAATCAGTCAATTTCAGAATTTTGTCTTTTTGCCAAAACTCAGAAGGGAAGCTTAAAAATCATGAATCATTTGTTTTTCAGCAGGGTGGACTTTTCCTATTTACCTCTGCTGCTCCAGTGTTAAGAGCTTATGTTTGGATTTTGCTTTTGTTTTGGCAACTTCCCATGACAACAGCCTCTGTCATCCAAGAAGCCATCACATCCCTTGTATGTTAATACATGAAGGTGTTTTGATTCTTCAGGACATAAGACTGCATCCTGCAGCTATGCTGTGAGAAAGGAAAATTTTGAAGCCCTTGTTGTTGATTTTTGTCTGTTCTAGAAGAAATATTCCACTCAGACTTCAGTTCCAAACTATTATTGGCTGAAACCAATAATAAAGAGACTCAAAGAACATTATTATATAGTATCAAATAATATTCAGTTCATATATTTATAAACTGAAAGGTAACAGATTTTGAAGCAAGAGTAATGATTCAAATTTTTTTAAAAATCTTTCCTGGAGGATGAAAGATCTTCTTTGAAGCCTTTTACATCTCTTGAGTAAATATGTGCAGTTATAATTAGACAGTTTTGTTAAAACATGTATTATGTAACCAAAAACCTGGAACAACTCCAATGCCATTTCTTTCTATTGTGTAAATACGTAATTAGGCAAGATTTTTTCCAGTACTTTTGCTGATTACATTTTCCTTGCTCATGCAAGAATGGGATTTTCTGCTCTCAGACACACCACAGTCTGAGCTCTACAAGCCCTGACCTGGCGTTCTACCTTTTCACTCCCATTTACTAATTCTTTGTAAGACTCCTTCTTTTAAGTGGGGCAAACCCCATGTGAGATCTGACATAAAATATCCATCTAAGAGATGATGAAGTACTCATAATAGCACTCAGAATAGGGATGAAAGCTAATGCTTTTCCATCACTTGCGACCAGCTGGAGTGGAATAGGTCACAAGAACAGAGGATTCAGGTCACAAGCATGCTCCTGGTACTCAGCTATGTGGTGCCTCTTTGCACAGTTTCTCTTCTGAGAGAATGCCAGACACAGTAAGTGCTGTGGAAAACACAGAAGTTGTAGCTCCTGCCCCTTGCAGTGCTTATTTGTGGACAAAAGTTCTGTCCTGAGCTCTACCAGCCCTGATGAGGAATGGTGAGCTGGGCAGGCCATATGAGTAAAGCTTACCCTGACTTCCTCCACGGGCCCTACTTGGATGAAGGTTTACTTTTGGAGGGAATTCCTTCTGCGGGAACTTGGTTCAGTTGTGAACCTCACAATGTTAGGTTGGACATGAATATCCTAGAGGTCTTTTTGAGCCTTAATGATTCTATGATTTGTTTTCTAGCATCAGCTGGAAAAATATAGATATTTTTGTGCAAGCTTTGTGACACTCCTAGCATGTCTAAAGGTTGGAAAAACTGACAAAGGTGATTGACAGGAGCATGTCAGCACAGGACAGCTTTTCAGATTGGTTTAATTCTGGCACAAATCTTTTGTGATTTTGTCAAGAGATTTATAATAGTGGATTTTTATATTTAGAAATAATTTTGAAGACAAGTGAGTAATTTTGAGGATTCAAGGGGCTTGGACAGCATTTTTATTATATCTAGCTTTGATTATGTTTCCCCAAGAACACTTTGAAAGACCCTTAACATTCATAAGGCAGACAGAGCTTTTAAAAACATTATTAACATTTTAGTGAACTTCTGAAATAATTCAGACATGTATGAGCCACTAATGACTCAGTGGAAGGGAATTTCTCACCACCACCAGTGAAACAGAGCTATGTAGTGCTCCCACTGTATTTTGAATTCCTGGTCTTAGACTGGTTGTCATTCTTATTTCGGTTACCCCATAAATAAACTATAATGCTACTTTTCATGATGAATATAATACTAATATCACTCCACTTGCTGAAGATCAAGAAGTTAGAAAGCATTATATACATGCTTTGAAAAATCAGAGCTGATGCTTCAGAGAACTGCAGAAAATTAAGACTTATCTTAGCAATAAAATTGATCTTTAAAAACAAAATTATTCAATTTGCAGAGATTTGAGGTAATTCAGAGATACAGCAGCAATTTTTCTCTAAAAGAAAACCATCTGCCTCTAACCTATTCCAATTTTTTGAGCATATGAAAATAATGTCAGTCTGTGGGGAAAAGGTCAATATAAATTGTGAATATTTTTTTAAAAGCCAATAATAAAGTTCATTAAAAAACTCTATGAAGTTAACCCATGGTGAAAAATGTACCCTTAATGCCTTTAAAGCAGCTCAGCCGTGAAAAAATATGAGCACAGTCCACTTTTTTAATTGTGGAAACTTAACATCAGGTATTACAAGGTGCTCTATGGGATCAATTCTTTAATTATAAATTTTTCTAGTGGAAAAACACTATAAATCTATTGCATTAAGTATTGCAAGTGTGAAGTAAAGCAGCAGTGGGGCTGAAAAGAAAAATTCTGAAAGTTTCCTAGGACACAAAATTATTTCAACTAATCAGTGCAACTGGTGACTGAAACTCATCAGGTCTGGAAAATGAAGAGGATAGAATTTTCCAGCTTTGATTCACTGTTGATGTCTGCACATTGCCATATACAATGATAATCTCATTTTTCTTCCTTGTCCCAGAGAAGCTTTCAGTAATCCACAGTTTGGGGATTTCAAGAACGATCTATACTCCTTTATTTTGAGAAATAGGTTTTCAGAAAGCTGTGATTAGATAAGGTTGGATTTTTATTCTCCTACTCCATTTTCTGGCTCAGATTTTTGGGTGAGCATCTAGGTACACATGTATGACAGGAGGAGAAAGCAAAGCCAGGGCAGAAACATCACAAAATGAGACTTCCTGGCTGCACCCATCTGCAGTAGTGGCTAGATATCTAAGTATTTGCAGAGGAATCATACTGAGACTAATAAGATCCAAACAAGTTAAAAGATGAAGGGGAAAGGCAAAGGTATTTGCTCATCTTTCTGTAGTGCATGTTTTTGAAGCCCAGGGAAGCTGGATGTTCGAGGTGTTGTGGACTGAATCTCTAGGATGATCCTGGCCCATCACATCTACTATCTTAATTTTTTTCATAATCAGTATAACCCTGCTGTCAGGGAAAGTGAGAAACGGTTTGACTAAAAAAGCTGTCCTGCATTAACAGTCATGAGAACTTAAGGCAGTTTTTTTAATTGAACTGAACAATTCACCTTAAAATAACATGATGACATTTCCCCAGAGAGAAGAAAACCAAAGCCTGATCTGACATAACTAATAAAATTTGAACTTTATCAGTCAAATAGTGAGCAAAGACCTCAGGGGAATGGAATTAATGGGATTTATTAACATGTTGTGTTGCCTGAACATGTGCAGCAAGTTCACTATACAGCTGTTGAATTAAAATGTGCCACAGCAGTTTTGGAAAATGATGCTTTTTGTTCTGTTTTCTTACCTACTGCAAAAACTTCAAAAGAAAAAAACCCCATAAATTGCACTGAAAATAAGTCTGCTCATTAAGAAAGGCTGAAACGATGCACAGAAAATGAGCACTCATCTCATCTTTATTCATATTTGGAGTGAAAACATATGTGTGTTTTAAGAAAATCTAGAAAACTGCTGCTGATTAAATGATTGTGGGTTTTTTTCCAGTCATAATTATTGTTTCACAGGATTTAAAGGTCATGCCGTACCATAGCTATTTTTGCTATTACAAAATATGTGAATATGCTTTATTTTTTCAAAAAACAAAAAAATAATTAAGAAAACCATAATAAAAATTGTTGCATAAAGGTACTTCTGCATCTTAATTATTCTGTGAAATTATTCTGAATGAAAATATGACTTAGATGACAGGATAAGAGGAAATGACCTCAAATTGCATCAGGGTAGGTTTGGATTAGATATTAGATTAGATATTAGGAAAAAAAATTCTTCATGTAAAAGGTTGTAAAGAATTGGAACAGGTTGTCTGAGGGAATGGTGGAGTCACCATCCTGGAAGTGTTCAGAAAACCTTGTGGGTGTGGTACCTGGGGACATGGTTTAATGATGAACATGGTGGTGGTGCTGGGTTGATGGTTGGGCTTGATGAAATTAAAGGTCTTTTCCAAACTTAACGATTCTATGAAATGCTTGAAAATGCAGCGAACTACACCAGAACTGCATGAGTTACATGAACTCATGTAAAAAATTATCTCCTAACCTTTTGGTGTCCCTTCTTGCTGTTAAAGCTGAAAACACTGAGTATGAAGCCAATCCTATATGCAGGTACCAATCATTATGCCTGCACACTGGCTGGAGAATTTTAGTGTGACTGTTCATGCAGGTAAAGCCGAGGGTTTTTTTTTTTAATGCCGTAAATAAAAGGCTAAAAATGATCTTTTACTTGGTTCTTTTAGGAGAAAATTATGTTATTCACAACTTGTAATCAGCTTAAAGTTGTAGCAACTTATAGAATATCAAATAAAACAATTTCTCACTGTGTTCTGTCAAGTAGCATGGATCAGAAAAGATATGGTTCTCTGTCAGGAAGCGCTTTTGGTTCCTGTAGGTGTTCACAGGAGGGAGGTGTTGGAGCTTTGCTCTCCCTGCCCTGTCTCTGAGGCCCCACTACAGCTTCTGGCAGCACCTGCTCCTTTTTGAGGGGCCTGGCTGAGCTTCACCTTGCTGCCAGATGCACTGGCAACACATCTGTAAAGCAGATGCTGTAACTTTTAAAGAGGGTAGCAGATGGTGGTGTGCTCTTTTACCCAAGCAGAAGGCATTACAACATCTGGAATATGTGAAATAGGCAGGTGCTTTGCTTCTTCCAGCTCTGAAATAGCCCTGACTTCACCCACAAAATAGTGCTCTCCTTTTGGCATTCGTGGTTTCCTAAAGGTCACTGCAGTAATTGTAGTTGCTGTCATTCACTTGTTAGGATTAAATCCCATGTCCCCTGTCCTCCCCCTGCCAGGGGGGAAAACTGCCCAGGGTGCCCAACACCACAGCCATGTCTGGCTGTCCATGCAGGGTCCAGCCCCAACCCCGATGGTTCCTGCAGCCCCCCAGGCTGGCACATCCTTCTGAGTAGGCTCCTGGCACAGTCATGTTTCACCAGAACACCAAAAGCAAGGGACTAGAAGGAAACTCAAGCCTAAGGAGATGAAATTCCCAGAAACTGGCACACAACAGTGGAACTCACAGGAGGTCAAGAAATAGTCCTGTCTTCTATCATTACACACACTTAATACAAGCCACACTTTTTAAACTGAATTTTCCTTCAATGCCAAAATAAATATTGGACACATCACATCATCCCTCCACATTGCCACTCATCCACATGAACCTTATTGAGGACAAAACTGTTACCCCAAGCAAGAGTTAAATGAGTAAAGCAAAATTAATTGAAATGCTACTTGAATAAACTGAAAAAGGAAGTTAATAGAGATACTGATCCTTTTTCTGTTGAAGAGGTGGGGGGCTGCCCATGTTTGCATATAAATAGCTAGCTCCTTTGTACAGATACTGGGGTTTTATTTACCTCAAAGAAAATGCTGTTGATCAGACCTTTGGAAAACAGGTGAATTATAATAATCTAAAAATACTCTGAAAAAAGGAAAGCTGTCTCCAAAAGCCCAAGTTTCAAAATAATGATGTAAAATTACATCTGTAATTAAACATAGACAATGTGGTGTCAGAAAAAAAACTAAAAAATTGATACTCCTTATAAAGATCATTTGAAAAATTGATGAGAGAACTGAAACATCAACCCATTGCCTGTAATAAAGGTAAATATAAGCACAGAATATTTTTAATTGGAACAGCACATTCAGGAATAGTAGATCTTTACTGGAACAGGAAAGAAATTACATCTTAAATAAAACACAGATGGGAAGATATGTATTAAGAGTCTTAGTAATTCATGTCTTATAATGATATCAACTTAATATTAAGATTGGTTTGAAGCCATACATGTATTTAGTTCAAATATTTATTTCAAATATATTTAATTATTTCAAATCATCTGTACTAATCAATTCATGCAAAACAGATTTTATAAAATATATAAAAAAGAGGAAAGCTTCCATATAAACACATTTTTAAGACATCACAGTCAGTTTGTGACTTTTTTCCCCATACTTGGTGTTTAACATGGGTTTCTCCTATTTCTTTATTTTTTTAATAGATTTTTGCACTTAAACGACATAACCTAGATTTGAATAAGAGCACATGTTTGGGCTGTAGCATTCTCTTGCCTGTTCCTTTTTTTATTATTTTGGGGTGAGATATTGGATGTTTCATTGCAGAAATTTATCCTCAGCACAAGACAGCTTTTATTTCCTATCTTCTCTGTCTCTTCCACGTAGGATCACAGTAATACATTCAGGTTTGTTTGTAATTCTTAATGACAGTTTAATTAAAAAATTCATGCAAGTAGCAATTGAGTATTTGCACAGGATAATACAGCTACTTCTATAATCCTTCAGGACTCCATTACGGCCAAATTGCCAGCTAGGTTCTAGTGGGTGAGTTCTTTAATGCTCCTACAGAGGATAAAATATTAAAATTTCAGGGCTATTCTGTTATGTGAGTAACTTTGGCATTGGAAGGAATGACAGGCAAAACATTTTCTAATTCTACTTTGTGCATTGATTTTGATATTAACGATAAAAAAAATTCTGAGAGGTGGGCTAAGCATTGATGAAAATTGAGATGCAGGCTAAATTCCAGGCATACCACCACTCCTCTGCAGCAACGTGGGCTGTAGGGCTGAAGGAATTGCAGGGGTGTGAGAAGGTGGCGAGACAGGAGATGGTGAGAGCAGAACATCCTGTGAGCTCACATTGTCATTGAAACTGCTGAACCAAGTGGACATTATTCACTGTTAGTAAGAGCTATTTAGTAGTAAGGTGTTTTTTAGACCAAGTCTCTTATAGGGGAAGGTGTGTGTGAGTGAGTTGTACTATTCTGAGACCTTCTGTAGTTCAAAGGGCAATAGCTGCATAAGGACTTTATGACCATCACCTATTACAATGTCACCATAAAATTTCTCATATCTTTTTGAGACTCATGACATTTGTATTGTACTATAATTCTGCACTCACTTTCAGGTATTTCATTCACTTCGGTGAATTTTATGTGCAGAACCTAGAAAGAAGAAGCCATGTGCTCCCAGCTATTTTAAATATAGCATGTGTAAACAGATTAAAATCACCATTTTTCATGTGAAATTCCCTACACATTGTGTGTAAGCTGAATACAAATAAACCCAGTTTCCACACACGGAAAATTGTTTGTGTTTTGAGTGAAAAACAAAATCAGAGAGCTACCTGAAGTCCTGATAGCCAAGAAATGGTGGTTCTGTGATCTGCTGCCTCCCAAGCTGCCTTTTGGTGGCCCCCTGTCAGGAGTGAGAGGCCTTCATACCTGCTGAACCTCCAGGCTCTCTTGCAGCTGGACAGGTTGAGCTCTTGATGTTATTAATCCTCCTTTCCATCTTGATCCTCTCTACCTTCTTAAAGTAAAATTTTAAATGGTAATAGTCCTTGAAAAGCTTCACCCTTATAGTGCAAATATGCTCTTAAGCTTGTATTCAATGTAGAGCAGAAATACCAGCAGTTAAAAGCTGTTATCTGAGAGGTGAAAAAAAAAGTTTTACACTGATCTTTGTTCTGTAAAAAGAATTCAAGAGGGTGGTTTTTTTCCTATCACCTTTAAAATAAACATCTTGGTGCCTCTTAAAATTCTTTGAACTATAGCTATAGGTAGTATTGCTTAATACACCATACATTAAGGAAAAAGACCTTATGTGAAAACGCAGTTCTGTTTAGATTGTGCTTTCATGCATCAGAAAAAATATTTTAAAAGCTTCTTGAACCCCTTCTGAGAATTAACTTGATTCCCACATCACTTTTCTCAGAAGTGCAATCAAAATCTCTTAAGAACAAGATACAGTCTAATTGGCATACTTAAAAAGTTTAACTGCGACTAGGAGACATTGCTCATTATAAGAAAATGGTTTCAAAGAAAAATTTTTTTCTTCAAGAACCATTACAATGCTTAGTTATGTCTTTGGAAACTTCATCAAAACTTTAGCAGTTCAACTTCAAACTTGGGTTTTTGGAAATTAAAATGTTCTGTTGTCCCAGAAGATATAAATTACTAATGTTTAACTCAGCAGGTGTAAAAATCTTTCTTCTTTGTATATTCTTGAATGTTTCATAGCAAGATTTCAGGAGTGAACTCATGTTCCTGTTTTCCATTAATAATAGCCTTGAGAATAGGACAGAAAACTTCAGTCTTCCAGCTGTTCTAATATCTCCCTATGCAGTCAGAAATGCAAATTTGTGTCTGTGACTGAAGTGATGCACAGTGTCTCATGGTGCTGTTTCTGGCATTTGTTTTTCTGTAAAGTCAGACTTTCCTATTGCCACAGGAAGCCTCCATCCCAGATACCTTCAATGATATAAAGATCAGGCCTCTTGTCTAGGAGACCCAAGAAAAACAGCAGTCTGTCTTGACAGGAAGTGGGTGTCACGGCACTTCGGCACTTCCAGCGGCAAGCCATCCTTGCCCTCTGTCATGGGTATGAGTGGGAGCAGAAATCCACAGGTTTCTGTTTATGTTGCAAGACCCAGACTGGTCTCATCCAATTGCCCCAGTCCACAGGTGCTTCATGACTGTATCTGTCCTGCTAAACCATGAGGGACTGTCATGGTTAAAGATCTATTGGAAGTTGCATCCTAATATTTACAAACAAAAAGTAAAACTGGAGGCGTGTTACTCTCGGGTAAAAACTTCTAACTTGCAAATCACATTCCTTGTGCATCTCAGTATATGGATGTTCAGTCTGCCAATGGGTAGGTTTGCTTGCTTTTATTATCTTTAACAGACCCCTTACAAGTAGTCTAGAGAGTTGCTCAAGGACCTGTAGATGGATGGTTAAAAAAAAACCTCCCTAGAGTAAAACAAAAATTCGGTGACCTCTGTATCCTCAGTTTCTATGATTCAGTTATGCTTGATTTCATTTTTGATGCAAGTAATTTTCCACAGCATACATGAAGAGAAGACTTGTGAGAATACAGGCACAACCAAGACAAATATATGTGGCAGGCTCTAAGATAAAATGGGCTAGGCTAACACATAAAAGAAGATTTTAAATATGGTGTCATATGGGAAGGGAGAAGAAAGAGCTTTTGTGAATTATGAACCTCTGAACAGACAACAACTCACTGGAATAGCTGGGAATTTTGAGATGCAGAAGACAAAAAGTGATAAATATCTTAGACAGAATGAAAGAGATATAGTAAGGTTTGTGAGACTAAATTAGATTTACTATGTCAAATAAACATAATAAATCATAATGTGGGAAGGGATACTGAAGATATCCCACCTAAGCAGATCCAATTTTCCTCTTGCACGTTTTTCTAACTTTCTTTAAGCCTTGAATACTCATTTCAATGCTCTGAACTCATTACAAGATTTTCCACCTATCCAGTTTAATTTTTCTATATTCTATATATCTTTCTTAGCAACATTTTTTTTTCTTCCATTACCTAAAACCGAACACCCCTTTTCTAACAATGGTTGGGTTTTGTACCCTCTATGCCCCTCCAGTACAAAAAAAATTCAAGATTCTTTCACTGCCTCTTATAAAAATGGCATCTCACAAATTCACAGATGCCTTCTAATAGTAATCCTAAGCAGAATTTCACTTTAAGTAAAAATGATATTTTGCTTAAAGACCTGCCATTTCAAAGAAGGGGGAGGGAAGAATTTATGGGAGGAATTTAGGCTTTAAATTTATGAAGAACAAATTTAAAGAAGAACCTGAAAGGGGTTTAGGTATTTTTCACAATTCTAAAAGAAAAGTCATGAAACTTATGAAATTTTGGAGGACATTTAATAAAAAAATATTTTTTTTCAAGATAACCTTCTTTTTCAGTTTGTATACAACTTGAATAGCAGTCAAGCATAAATTGGGAGAAGGAAAGAGATGTATCGGATTAGAGGCATTTAAAAATCTTTTTCCTGGATTATAAACCTCTTACTTGAATTATTACAACATGTTAAATATAGTAGTTCTTACTTGAGGACTACATGACATTTTTTGCAGGCAATTATTTCTCTTCCTTGTCACTAACACAGGAAATATTTGACATACTAAACAAGAGGTGTTTTCTGCCCCATAGGTGTCCTGTTTAGTTGCATTAAGACAGCTTTACTTATTCAGTTGCTTTGGTAAACAGGTCCATTATAACCTGTAATAACTGAAAAAGATAATGAAGAGAAGAAAGAGAGGTCTCCCACAAAGATTTGCAAGATACTTTCAGAATATATGGGATGAAACTTAACGCACACACACACACACGTAGCCTTCCAAGGGTTTTTGAAAATTGTCCCCCATGATTTTTTCCTACCTTTTGTAAGAATGGAGGAAAGAAAAGAATGGAAGATCACCAGAGACAGAAGAAGATATGTCAGGTATAAAGAGCATATCCCAGTGTGACTTACTAGGGAGAAGTGAGGGAGAAACTTTCAGGAAACGCTGGCAAATTATTCTTCCATAGCGTGGAAAAGAAGATAGGAGAGCTTTGAGTGAGTGTTCTGTCTTAAAGCTATAATAAATCCTTTCATTTTATGTCAATGATACACTCAGTAATTGTCAGGTGGGAAACCACAGAACACAATGACTGGGAGAACAGGATCCCAGGGACAGGCAGCTGAGTTTTGGATTCTAGCACTCAAGAGAGGCTAGATAATTTTCTTTCACGTCTGAAAGACCCTAAGACAGTATCAGACTTTTTAAACTCCAATGATTTGAAGAATTAAGAATCTAGTGGCTTCTGGACCTTGGAATAAAGAGAATTTTGAAAATATCACATTAAAATATTTCGTGATGATTTTTTGAGTTTTGCTGAGGTTTTGTATTTTCAGAATAAAATTCAACTAAATTCATATGAGCAGAGCATTTCAAAGAGTCCAGTTAGGGCTCCAGCAGCCTGCTCTGGTGAAGATTCAGTGGGCCTTTGAGGCAAAGTCAGTGCTCTAAGGTGCACTTCTGAGTGTGTCCTTCGCAGCACCATATTCTCCAGGGGCTGCTTGAGGATGAACCCTTGAATTCAGCGAGTGTGGATGGAAGAAGGACGTCCTCAGTGCCTTCATGCTAAATGTCAGCCTGTGCTGCCAAACCTTGAGAGGAATTGACAGGAGGTGCCTCTTGCTGAGGAGGCTGACATTGCAACTCACAGCTTCTCCTCGAAGTACCAGGCAGGCAGGAATTCTCTCCAGCCGGGGTCGTTCAAAGTAGCACTGACTGCAGCATGGTGGATTGCGCTCCCTCTTGGGAGGAAGTGCAGGGCATTGACACAGGGATCTGTGACAACTCCAGTCCTTTGTAGTGGAGAAACTGCAACCACATTTTCTTGACTTGCTGGCTTTGTAAAAAACTTGGGCTCTGCCATGCTTTTCTTATGTTTGTATATGTGTTTCCACTTATATTTGTAATAATATTTCTAATTTATAAAAATAATCAGTTATAAGATCATTAAAAACAGAAAAAATAGAGGTTTTTTTTCAGGTCCCGAAAAAACAAATTATTAGTATATGAGCAAATAGTATTTACATTTTTCAAGTGCTTGAGCAAAGTTAGTAGCACTTTGGTAATAAAGCAGTTAAGTCACTTCTTTATTATGATAGCTGTTACATGATATTTTAATTCTCACTCATCAAACTCTCTTGTTTGTCTTTCTTTTTCCTTAAACCTCCCCCAAAATTCTGTAAAGACCCACTGCATAAGTATTTCTGAAAAAAAGACATTCCAGCTCTTTCTTTTACTATTCAATGTAATCTGCAAGTGTTTGTATCTCCTCCTGAAACCCGTGTGTTAAAAATATTTGGAAAGTTCTGTGACTTTTCTTGAAGGACCAACCCTATTTTGCCCTGAATTTTTGGAACTTGTGGTACCTCATCAGATGTGAGGTTATGTGTGATAGTAAGGCCCCTGGTACAACGATAAATGCTGGGTATTACGTGGGAGGACATGGGTGTACTTCTCATTGCAGAAGAGAACTCTGTCCTCTTCTTTTGGACCCCACTTGCTGTCCACTACCACACTTGTTGCAAACTGTGACATGTAGACCTCTGGGAATAATTTAATAGAAAACTGGTCAGTAAGTAAAATTTGTTTCCATGGAAGATTAAGGAAAAATTTATTAGTATAGAAAAATGTTTTAATTGAAAAAATGTATTTTTTTGCAGCAGCAACATACAGTTATTTTGATTTTGGTATTCAATTTCTGAAGAAAATATAAAACATTTATTATTTGGGAAATATGTTTCGCGTTCTTTCTAAACAAGAGTAAAACTGAGCATTTGCTTGAACTTTGAATTAAGCAGAAGTTTCTGACTTTGAAAGTTCTGTAAACAAGAACATTAAACCTCAGGTATTACTACAAAAGATAGTTCAGGTGTGGGAGAGTGAGAGAGAAGCTGACTGACTTAGGTTGGTCCATTGCTCCAGATAGTATGTGACAGAAATCATGCCTAGTGGTGGTAGCATTTCATCAGATTTAAGAGGCAGAAGCATGTTTTCAAGTCTGGGGATGTCATGGTATTCAACAGCTTATGTGGAAAATAAATCCACTAAGCACCTGAGATGCTGCATCCTGAAAATATATTCAAATAAATTATGAATTTAAATGTATTTGAATAAGCCATTTTGTTGAATAGGCAGCAGAAGTGCTGGTTTTTGTAGTAAGGTATAAGAACTGATGTAATAAACATTAATTATTAGTAGGAAAAAGTCTGAAAGTAAGAGTTTATAAAGTACTTGGCACTGATCCGGGTCAGCAGGCATTGAAGTTACTGGAAAATTTTTTCACTGTGCTCACTAGTTAGGTCACCACTGAGTGCTGTTAAACATCTCCTGTAGTTTTATCTATTACAGGCAACATTTATGCATCATCAGTGCAAACACACAGCACATTTTCAGTGAAAACATTAATTTGAAGAAAGAGCAATTCGCATTTTCCCATTTTGCCCTTTTGGGCTGGATAATTGCAATAATTGAAACAATTAGCAAGCTGAACTTGCCCAAAATTAAATAAAAACAACACCTTCGTTTGATTATGAAAGTGTTCTCTTGAGGTTTTTTTGCTTATTTCTTTATTATTTCACATAATGTTATCAAGTCTTACCACATCAGAATGCATAACAGAAATACTGAAATTCACTGTTTACTATAATATTTTACTGTCTTATAGCTTTGATATGGCATATCAATCATATCATATCATATCATATCATATCATATCACAAATATTTAATATCAAAAAGATAGTCCCTGACTAAAGCATTTTTAGGATGGACACTATAATTACAGCAAAGCTCAAAGTAGAACCAAACAAAATTTTAAATTGGCCTCAGTGTCCTGACTGAAAGAAACACAAAACATAAAACATAAAAACAAGCCCAAGAGAAGCAACATTTATCATTTATTAGAATGAATGGTTGTGAAAAAATGCCTACAAAATTTAAGTTACACATTCATAACTTTTTCTTTACATACATATTCCTACACATTGTAAAAGCTTTTTAAGTGGATGTGATAGGCCATGTAGATTGAGCCATGTAGACTTGTGAGTAAAAAGGGGGAAAAAAGGTGTAATTAGAAGTGAGTGTCTTTTCTTGAATATTTCCAGGTACCAAAACTGGATGTTTAGGCTGAGCATTAGGAAGCATTTCTTTACCAAGTGGGTGACCAAGCACTGGAACAGATTTCCTAGAGGTGCTTGATACCCCAAGCCTGTCAGTGTTTAAGAGGCATTTGGACAGTGCCCTTCACAAAAAGATTTAATGTGGTGAGTTTAATCCAGGGAGGTAGACGAAATGATTTTTGTAGCTCCCTTTCAACTGAGATAACCTATTTTAATCTAGTCTGGTCTAGTCTATTCTACCAGAAGAGCTGTGTCAATTCTTCTGATGCATTAATCAAACTTCTCAACTGATCAAGTGCTTATGTACTGAATGTAGTCTATCTAACATATAGGAAATTCTATTTTGATGTTAAAAATTGTCTAACAGAGTCTATCTCAGGGCTTTGCCACTTCAACTTTGCTAATAAGTTAATTAGTACCTGAGGTTTCTAAATGTCCATTATGACAATTCTCGCCAAGTCCTGAAAATAAACTCTATGAAGTAAAACAGAAAATATACACAGTAAGTTAATCAGGAGATCAAACAGAAAACCAAAAATTTCTAAAGCTTTACAGGATAGCTATTTCTTGTACAATGTCCACGTCAATGGGTTGTTGAACTTGCTCACCTGGACAGATCCCTGTATTTCTGTTTTAAGGATAAATAAACAGGTTGCAAGGAGCTTTTTAAGAAAAAAAAGAAATAACACAATGAATGAAAAACAAATTGGAAACAGCCTGAGTACACAATAATGGTCAATAATAGCATTTAAATATTTCTCAGTACTACTTGCAAAAAGAACAAAAAAAAAAANAAAAAAAAAAAAAAAAACAAAAAAAAAAAAAAAAAAAAAAAAGATGTCACAGGGCCAGCAAGGAAAAAGGAAGGTTCAATGAAGTAAAGTGAGGCCAACCTTCTGTTGGAAGGGTACAGAGGGTTAATGCTGTGGTCTGAGCCAGAATGACGGTACTTGATGTTTAGATGCTGAAAGTACATTTTCTCTTTTCTGGGATTCAGACTTTGCTGCACCTGATCATCTGTAATGGGGTGTGGGAATGAAATTGGTCCTGATCTCTGGTGATGTGAAGGTTACTAACACAACGTTTAAAGGCACTACTCATAAGATAAGGTAATTGTAGAAATGTGTCCAGCAGATACCCAGAAGTGCAATGAAGCATTAAATCTTTTCTCACTTCTCGGTGTTTCCCACAGGGGTGTCAAAATTTATTTCATAAAAAGATTAAAAAAATCCCTCTAGGAAGTCTGTCGGAAAGAAAGTGATTTTTTTTTGTTTGTTTGTTTGATTGTTTTGTTTTGTAGTTTCTTGCTATTTTAGAGTGGGAAAAAAAATCAAAATCTTTTCAATCATTTAAAATCACGGCATGGACCTCTCTGATGACAATGAAATTAAAATGTTTATTCTCATTTCCTAGACAGAATGGCTTTTCCAGCTAGCTCCTTCTTTCTCTGTCACACCAGGCCAAACCCACATTTCTTTGATTACCATACCCAGGCAGTGTGTCAAGCCATTCCTTCAATGGCTTTTCCAAAAAATCAGTAGTGTCAGGGGATATAAATTGTGACAACCATGGGTTGTCTGGATTGACACCAAATGGAGCTTGCATGGGACAGACCCATATTACACCACAGAGCCCTGTGCAAAATAACTGAGGTAGACTTGAGGGAAAATTTCAGTGTCCCTAAAAGTTCTTCAAAACATGACTCTTGTGGCCAGAATTAATAGACATCTAAAAGACTTTCAGCCCCTCTTCCTTGGATCAGTCCTTTATGACGCAGTATTCCTTTATATAATGCCTTGAAATTTTACAATATGCTGATGGATAGGAAATTTAAGCAAATTATAAATTAAATAGACTAAATTTGTAACTGTAAATATGGCATAAAATATTTTATTTTAATATGTTTATTAATCACACTCTATGAACTTTTGCCAGTGAAATAATATCCAAATAGAAAAACTCCTTTCTCTTTCTGGCTCTTTACATCTTCCTCTTTAGATACACAGAAAAATCTTTAAATGTAACTAGATTTGGTTCAGCCAATGTTATTTGCTATTTGTTCTTGTTTACTGGTTCACATCTGACTCTGGCCTAGATCCATGAGTCCCGGTGTCTCAGGGGATCAGAGAAATGGCTGAAAAAAAGAAGGTGGGATCAGAGGAAGAGAAAATCAAGTGAGAAATATCCTGCTCTACTGTTGTTTTAGCTATGCTCCTACAGGGAAGACGCAGAAATCAGAAGGAGCTCTGTCAGGATTTTCTGAGGTAGAAACAGCAGGTTTGGTTCTAATTCTCCAGCAAGCTGTAAAGAGCTGGTTTGGACTTGATCCTATTAAAAAAAAAATAGGTTTTGTTTACTCCCTATCTCTGTCACATCCCTGAAATTGCAACTGCAAACTGTTGGGTTTTGACCACTTCTGATTTCACAACTCAGATCCTGGTAGAATACCCAGTTCTTTCTCTTCTTGAGTAGGTTTTTGTCCCTGCCCAAATCCCCTTCCCTTGCCAGAGACATTAGCTGTTGAAAAGTTTCCTTGAAGAGTTTCATATTATTATGCAGTATTTAACATAATAGAATAGATTTTCCTGCTGTGTGTTGGAGTACTGGAAAACATTTGAATAGTATCCATGAAGCTGAACCTTTTTGTAATCATCCCTTCTGTTCTCTTTAATAACTCAAAATAATTCTTGAATTGAGCCAGCTAATATCCCTCTGTTTAAGTGTTTCTGAAAGCTTTTCAGTTGTGTGCACACCAAGATTTCCTCCACGCTTTTCTCTTCCATCCCTGTCATTCAATGTTCCAGTCCAATGGTTTTTCCATTCCTGTTTCCAGTGAGTTCATTTTAAAGTTCCAAGCCACTTCTTACATTTATAGTCTCCATTAATTTCTTTTATTTCCATTTTTCCTTTTTTATTTTTTATATGTCAGTATTCATATTATCATTGCCACTATCTTTTAATTTGTAATCTACCTCCAAGGGTTTTTTTTACTCTATGGATGTGGAAGGTGTAAGAGGTGTATTTTGATTTCTGTATCCAGTTTGCTACCTTTTTTTTTTTTTAACTTCAAAATAGAGTATTTTCTCTCCTTTTTCCTGATTAAAAAAATCAAGAACGCCCAAACATAAAGTTGCTTAGAAAAGCAAGCCTGTTGATTTATTTTTCAATATTAAAGTTTTAAACTAAATATCCTCCATAGATGAAATATGAGGTGCGCACAGCCCATATTTTCTTAAATGTCAGTTTCCTAACTCAGCTTGAAATCAAAAGTATTTTTTGAATGAATTCTTTTGCTATTTATGGTGTATCCTGAATGAATATAGATCTGTAACTCTAATAAATTAGTATGCAGGACCAATTGGAAAGGGCAATTATAACTTTCCTAGGAGAACAGGGGGAAATGGCGACTATATTACAGTGGATTTGCAGTCTGCTTTTCAATGAGGTATCCTGAAGGCACAACAAATGTTTGAAACACTAAGGGGCTATGGCATTAACTGCTCTAAGAGTCAATTTTAACAATTAAGATTAAGCTCATAAAAAAATGTTAAGCAAATGCAGAAGGCTAAGACAAGCACAGAAGAGGGAGTGCTGGGAGAACATTGCAAAATGAGAGGACCTCAAGGGAGGAGGACAGATTGGAACATGATGGATTGCCCACTAGTGATAATAAATCATATGTACGTTGCATCTACAAGAAAAGGTTAATGGTTGTACTTGTTTCAAAACCCAAAGGCCAAAGAAAATCTTGCCTCAGAATCTACTTTATTACTTATATCTATGCCCAAGTTTAGAAATTAAGTAGCATAGTTTTCCTTCTAGGTCAAGAAAATAGACCTATGCTAAAAAGAAATGAGATAACTTACTACTTCCAGAAAGTCTTGAATTCAGAAGACCGAGCCTTCTGGAAGAACTGAAGTGCTGCAAATCAGAAAAAAAGTGCTGCATTGTGTTGATAATGCAAGATCACAGCTCTTGAAATCTTACTTTTTTATGTACAAGGATTTCCCTCCTAAGAAAGAGTTAGATGATCAGGTTTAAAAATATGTAACATGCGAGTTTCAGGAGTTATATGCTATGAATATATTATCCACCGTATTTAACTTGTTTGTTTGTGAACAGACCATGAAGCATACAAAGGTATTCGCTATTCAGAACTGTTCACAAAATAATGACTAAATCACTGAATATAAATCTTATATCTGCAAAGATTTCACTTCAGCCTGTCTGTTTGTAATATGTGGTTGGTCACTTGAAACACAAGTCTTTGTTCAGCTTCTTCAGATGACAGAAATTTTTCTGTTGTAATACAAGTAATAAAGAGCCAAAGTTCTGCCTCAGAGGGTACTCTGCAGGTTTAAAATCAGTTGTTATTTATTGTTCATAGTGTCAAGTCCATTAATTCCATGTCCTTCAAAAGAAAATGATGATGATGATGATAATGATAATAATGACAGTAATAATATATTTCTTGATCTTGCCACAAAGGTATATAGTCTCAGCCCAAAGTGGTGGTAGATGTTGGTTCTGGTCCTCAGGCCTCTGCTGCTGAGGCGCAGTGTTATTTATTATTTCTAAGCTAAAGTGCTTAAGAAAGGTAGGGTGGATAAATTTCTTCACAGGAGCAATCGTTTGGGCCCATTTTTTCCTTCTCTGACACCCTTCTGTAGGCTCCAATGCTATAGGCTCACCACTCAACATGGCTGGCAGAGGGAGAAGACCATGCCACACCAATGCTTTCCTGCTTACTGCATGTCCCTGCTTAACCCTGAAATCCACAGGGTGTAAACTGGAGGAGACTCATAGTCTACATTCCATTGCTCCTGAAATTAGGATTGGTACCGGGAAAGGATGCTCTTCCTGCTTGCAAAGGTTGAGAACACTTAGCTCGTGAAAGAGCTCGGTAGGGTTATACATCTCAGAAGGTATTCATGAGACTAGACATAACACAGGGAGAATATGTTTTTATAGTCATAAAATCAACCCTCAAAAATATGCATTTCTACAAATGCAAATATTTATGTAAAGTGCTCAGCATTCATTTTGTGTACTGTTTATGTTCCTCTGTTTCTTATGTCACTCACCGAAACTTCCCCTGAGATAGAGATGCATTTTTTTCCAGGATGAATTTGTATTTCCAAGTACAAAAATTTCTGAATGCAGAATATAGGTTTGGATTGGAGATNTTGCTTTACAGTTGAGAATCGCCTCATATTCACAGCCCTGTGAGAAGAAGATTGCTGTCCTACACAAGGCCAGCAGCTGCTGGTTCAGCAGGCAGAGGTCCACTGAGGTACCTGCAGGAATGCTGCAGCGATGGAGAGATGGAGACCTTTGCTGTCTCATGGTGGGAGATGCAGAATAAGTACCAGCACCACTGTGCTGGGTGTTTGGATACATGATAAATATGGCTGGGGATAGTCAGGATATCGGGAAGAAAGGGTCATCCTTTGAAATCAGTCCTTTCTCTCTCATTTCCTGAAATAAGAGACAAAAATGAAGAAGTAGTTCCCTGTGTGTAAAATCCTATTTTATTAAATTGCTGTATTTCTGTAATTTTTTCTGCCATGTCATGTTGATAATAACTAAGTAATGCCATACACATTTTCTATGAAAGTGCACCAACCACTCCTAGGGAGGGAGGACAGTCAGGAGTTCCCTGAACCCTTTTCGAGTAGCTGATTGGTGAGGCTGCAATACCCTGTTGCATGCTACATTACATTTTAGACCATCAGGCAGATAGCAGTTTGTAATGGTCAGTGATACCCTGGTACAGTTTTCTCAGGTTGTTATTTACTTACACACACTTGTAGGATCAAAGTGCAGCTGAAATGGAGAAGCAGTCCCACAGATCATTTCTATTATGCAGGCAAGAGTCTTGTCTACACAGATCATTTAGTAAGCAAAGTGTTTGGTGTTTTTTCTATCAGTACCTATTCAGGTGTTAGTGAAGACATTTGAATAACTCTTCAACATTTTCTACTGGCTGAGCCATCAGGCTGACACGGCCTATGTACTAGAGAATGTAATTTTACGCCAAAATATCTGTATTAAAGTATGGTTCTAGAACAAAAGTGGATACAAAGAGGAGTGAGCTAACACAGCACAGATTTCTCATCTCCATTTTTTCTCCCTTCTTTTCTGTTTTTTTTTTTTTTTTTTGTTCACATAGGAAGTCATCAGAGTTATATTTTTCCTGATTAACACATTTCTTCATCAACTATAATTGCAACCATTAAATTAGATTGCCTCCTGTTAATCTTCCACTGCTTCAATCCTATTATGGAGAAAAATAATGTAAACTGTCAGAGTGAGAGGATGCAAGTGCCAATCTTGAAACTGGAGAAAAATATTGTTTTAATAAGATGCCTTTCCATCATAGTGAATTTTAAAGCAATACAGAGATGGCGTTTTCTTAAACCACAAGAAATATGCATAAAAATGGAAATCTTTTCATTAACAGGAAGAAATAAACATCATATCAAAGCTGATGGCATTCTTGCATGCATCATTTGTATAGCTCATCATATAGCTTAGAATAAAAGGTACCCTCAGGCAAGGAGTCGAAGAAGCAAATAGTCTTAATTTATATCTCAATATAAAGTTTATAAGCCTAGATAAAAAAGTAGGTACTGAAACATTAAGTCCCAACAGTCTAGCCAGTCTGATTAATATCTCTTTGAACAGAACTTATATTAAGACAGAGACAGCTGGGTTTAAAACACAAAGCCTGGCACAGCTGCCAGGCTTGGCACATAATGGAGGTTGAATACTTCCTTTAGAGCTAACTTATGTTAAAGTACCATATTAATCTTGCAGGGAGTTTTAAGGATCTCATGATCTAAGAGAATTTACTCGCTTTTGCAGTACTGAAACATTCTATACATTATCCTCTGATTTTTTGAAGATGTTATCAAAGATTGATTAGAGCTGCAGCATGTTCAGAAAAATACTGCATTTTTAAATGTTTAAATGTCCCTAGTTTTCTAGTGTATAGATAAAACCTATGACCCCTGAGCTTAATAATTCATCTTCAGTGCCATAGTAATCCATGGTCAATGAATTATTTTTTGATATTTGAGATAGTATGGGAAAAAAAGTTTATTACCAGAATAAATGGAATTACATTAGCTTTGAAGAGAAGAGTAAGATAATATTTATAGAAATCTACTGTTTGTTTATTATCTAGTTTCTAGGATGGCTTTGGAACATTGTTATTGGTAGATCTTAAGAACTGGTTGTTCATTCAGTCAGAAAATATGTGACTGGAATACCACATGAAAAAGAAGAAATAAATAAAAATTAGACAGAGTACTTCCATAAATCCCCAGCTCATACATTTTCATTCCAAGGTTTCTCCATCAGTTTTTTATAGGATGATTTTTTTTCTCCTGAAGGTTATCATGAAGGTATGCTCAGAATTCCTTCAGGCTCCCATTTGTAACTATTGTTATAAGTACTTGCCCTTCAACAGCAAAAGTTCACATTATTTTTTTTTTCAGGCTTATTTAGGCTATTGCAACTTTTGCAGTTTGCCTTTCCTTGGTGCAGTAACTTGGCCATTTTCCAGCTGTGGCCTGCAGGGATTAGTTGATGTCCTCTGCCAGGACAATTACTTCTACTTTCAAAGGGGTTGAAAGAAGTTTAAATGCGCAGTTTGTTTTATGATCCTTTTCTGCCTATCTGATTTCAGTAGTCACCCTCAGCACATTCTGCTACTGAGAGCAGTGAGCAACATTAACTCAGTGCTCCTGGGCTTAGGAGAGGCGTACTCAGGAGTGGAGATGTCTCAAATCGTGGGTAGGGAAACCTTGGATGCCCGGTGTGCAGCTCTGCAGGCTAACCTTGGCCAGCCAGGGATTTGGGTAGTGATTGGAGGGAGGCTCAGGGCATGCCTGTGGTCTGCAGAGTGGTGCTGTGGTCACACATCTCTGGCTGGTTGTGTACAGAACTTACATGATGTAAACTATAACTGACAGTGTTTGGAAAAGAGAGTTGTGTTGCCAGTGGGAGCAGGAATGACTTTAACAGCTGAGGATGAAGAGTAATGGGCAGCACGCTATTGCAGAATGTTTTTATCAGCATGGTGGCATGCCTTCAAAGGTAAGGGGAACAGAAAATGGGAAAGGCAACAAGGAAGAATTGTTGGATGACAAGAAAAAAAGGAAAGGAAAGAGACACAGGAAATTGTTTGGTGACAAGAAAAGAGGAAAGAGAAGAGACATAGAAATGCAAAGCAGATAGGAAAGTGTCCACAGGGAAGAAAGGATGGAAAGAATTTGGAGAAGATTCACAAAGATGCTGAAGGAAACTAAAGTGAGAATAAGCAAAGTGATCCAGAGAACAAGTGTGAAAAATTCAGAGTAAGTCTCAGCAGTCACTGGAAAGAGATGTAAAGAAACAGACTGCCTGTGCTCCTGCAGGGATGGGTGATAAGGGGAGCCAACACATTTGCCACGGTCAGCATCCAGCACTTCCATAGATCAGACACAACTGCAGAATCCTTGTGTTCTTCCAGGCACATCCTTGAATCTCAATCCTTCCAACCTAAGGTGATGTAATAAAAGGCAAAGGTAGTGCTTGAAGTACATGAATGAGTCAGGCCCAGCTGAGTTCCTTCCCTATTTGTAAATGGGATCTGTCACAAGAAGGAAAGGCCTGCTGGCACCAGAGGGAAGAGACCCCCCTGAGGTCTGAGATTTCCCATTCCCTCCAGTGCTGGCCTCAGGCCTCTTGCCTTTTCTACTCCATTTTCAGTTATGTTGTCACTTGGCAGTGGTGACATCTGTATGGCATGTGGGTTTTTATACTGATGATAAAAGGCTTGTCTGAAGTGGATAAGTCATTTTTTTTTAAGGAATTCCCCTTTAGTGTCTTTGTCTCTCAGTCTGTTATATCTAGTTCTAAACTACCTACTTCAGATTCTAAGCAAAAGGTGTATTCTTAATTCTATGGAATATTTTCTAAAGTAGTTTATGTGAATGTTTGAATGTTGAGTGTGGAGCCTAATTAAATTACAATGATATGATAATTTTAATGGTAAAAGTTATTATATATTTGCAATGTGAATACAGAGCAGTTTATTGAGAATTGGAAAGTTATTAGTGTATCACAGAGCGAAACATCATAGGAAATCACCATTTTGTCTCATTTGCCCATCATTGTCTAAAAAATACGACGACAGAATTGCTTGTATGACAGTCTCAAAAATATTTTGCTAAAAGGAGTGATTTGTTCAGATTTGAATGAGAGAAATTATGAGAGAGCTTTCTTTCTCTCATCCCCAAATCTTTATATTTGATCGTCTCTCTAAAAAACATGAAAATTCTTCTGGTGGACAGACAGCTCTTCAACATGTCCTCGGGTGCTTTCTGAGATAAGATGGAGATGAAAAGTAGAAGAGCATCTGTATACTGGGTGATAAGAATGAAAAAACTGTGACACTGTGATTTACAGAATATCCAAGATATACATGAGATAATTTCTCTTTGTTGCTTTAAAAGAAATGGAGCTTTGCATGAGTGAATTTTGGACTGTTAATTGGGGTTTGTCAGAATAAAACACGAGTGCAGTGACCCTGCCATAAGATTAAAAAGCTGAGCAGAATAAAAATTTTCCAAAATATAGAAAACTGCATACAATTTGATGTTTTGCATCAGCTTTCAAATGTTTTGAACAGCATCTTCATGGTCACAGTATTCATGAGAGAACTTCGATCTACTGGAGAAATATTTCAGGTTACTTTAAGATGGCAACTCAGTTATTTCTGTACTTGTTACATCTTTAGTAACTACCTCACACTGTTTAAGCCCAGCCTGTTTTGGAGTGAGGACAGACACCTGGCTCCCAATGGTCTTCTTGCTGGAAAGGAGACAGCTGGTCCTGAAGCTGTTCAGGTCTACATGATAAAGTCTAAAATGGGGTGTCCATTTGAATCATTAATTTATACTGGTAAATCAATGTAAACGTATGGAAGAGAATAACTTTGTCAATAAAAGGAGAAAGGTCCCAGCTGAGGCCATGCTAGGGCCTATTTGCTACTGATGGAAGTTGAAAAGCAGAGTAAAATGTCTCACCACTGCCTGCCAGTGGACTGTGCCAAACCCCTGCTAGGAAGAGGCCTGCACACCCGAGCAGCACATCCTGCTCCCTATTTGCTAAAGAAGTGCCAACAGGTTTAAAAATAATGACACTGGTGTATAGTGGACTACAGCATGTTTTTCTTTTCCATCATCACCCACAAGGGGAGGACTAATGATGTTTTTGCTTCTGTTGGCAGTATCAGAATTTGCACTGATCTTGAGACACATGCAGAAGGGGCTTCCATGGAGCTTCACCCCTCTCTCTGCTCGTGAAGAAAAACTGCAAGGTGGTCCTTGAACCTCAGCATCTTCTATTTTATTATTAGGCATGAAAATAGAGGAAATAAACCACACAGTACAAAATACTTTTGTAGTGTAAATGCACATTTAAAAAAAACAAAAACCAAACAAGCTGAATTATTTCTATTCTTATTGAGGTTTTAGCCATGGAAGGGGGAAGACTGAAAGAAAGCACTGACAAATCACTCATTGCAAAACTGGAACTGCTCAGAAAATTTGTACATGTAGCTATTTTAAAACTACCAACAGAGTGATGACATCTTGGAACAAATGCCTAGAGAGTAAGAAAGCACAGGGTAAATTAATTTCAGATGGATGACAGACATATCTTTTATAAAAGATTAAGTGAGTTAGAAATCTAAATCTTCCTTTCAGACATGACTAAAGGCACTTTAGAGAATCAGTTTCTTTCAAAGTGTAACTTGATCGCCTGAATCACAGACACCC
Organism: Donacobius atricapilla; assembly: GCA_013397315.1. Taxonomy (NCBI): domain Eukaryota; kingdom Metazoa; phylum Chordata; class Aves; order Passeriformes; family Mimidae; genus Donacobius; species Donacobius atricapilla. The sequence continues at coordinate 135,593 of WBMY01006648.1, forward strand.
TTTGAAAACTGTTTAAATGTAAGACAGTTTTCTTTGTTAGTAGAAATGTGAGAGATTTTAGATAGTCCTACATGAGGAGGTTTTTAAGGAGCTTTACTGAATATTGTTGAGATGAGACTTCAAGAAAATAGAGTTCTCGGAAACCTCAAGACTTGGCTAAAATGTCTCAGGCTGCTTACTGACATTTCTGTTGTTCATTTTCCCAAATGAGCAGCAGTAGAGAAAACAGGAACAGATGAAAATATGAGAGTCATTAACCAAAGTAGATTATGTTTAGGTTTCACAAGTAGGTAATAAGGAAATTTGCCCAGAAATGCAAGCAAAATCTACACATGTATAGTAATTTATCCTAAAATGTTCTAAAAACAAAGGATACTCATAAAAAGGATGTGTATTGCTCTTGCTAAAATATGTGCAGGCATCTTACAACAGTAAGGAGCATTTCTGGGGAAATTCTCACAGTAGGAAGTGCTGTGTGCCCTCTCATTTCTCATCTTTTCCTGTGCTCTGTGGTCTCTGATCTCTGCCATGGAAAACAGACTGGTTTTAGTTCAGTTAATTTAGTTACTAAAGAGTGAGTTATTCTCCAGGCTCCAGAGATATTGATATATTTTCACATTTTACAGTCTAAGAACATTTGTTCACAAACTGCAAACTCTGTTACCCCTCAGCTTGCCAATACCTTACGACCCAAATCTATAGATTTTGTGGCAACCTTGTGACACAAATTTGGGATAAGAATTGCTCTGATCCCAGCATCACAGGCACACTGTCTGAACAATGTTAAAATTAGTTATCAGTAATGTACAAATCTTGATGTCCTTCACAAAAACAAAATAAAATGAACTTTTCTTTATGAACTTATACCCTCTATATACAGCAGAATTTTGCTTTTCATGTAGTTACAGCTAGCACACTATGTTAACATCTCTGTTGGAACATGAGTCTTTGGGATTAATTCAAGAATTTTTGTGTAAGGATTATAACAGCACAGCACAAGGAGCAATCACATTTCCAGTGTTATGCAGTTGGTAATTCCAGTAAGTTGTGTCTTGTATGCTTGACCCAACACTCCAGGTAGATTTTTTTTGCAGCACTTTTTTGAACACCTATGTGTTTTCTGTGATCATCAGGGTCCTGATCCAGCTGCTATCAAGACATGAGAAGGTATGATATTACAATGTATTTAAGGAAAATGCTATCAGAATCTTTACAAGTAGTTTCTAAACTTGGGTCTGTAGTCAATATTGACAATTTTTTTCTCAGTATTTTTATTGGACTTGAAGAGGTTATTTTCAGGAAGCCATGTTCTGCCAGGAAAATTATAGGACCATTTTACATAAGCAAAAATGAATAATCTGGTCACACCAAACAAAGAATATAGAGAAATAAGCTTCATTGATTTTAAGGCAGACATTTTCAATAAAACCAGCCACCCACAGATGTATTTAATCACCTTATTAAAGGGGATTTGATTTTCTATGGCAACTGAACATCTGTCACATCCAGTAATTTCCAAGATACTTTGAATTTTTTTTTTTTCCAAATGGATGTCCACAGCAACCTTTGAGTGAATATTTGATGTTCCATCTGGTCCAGGTGTGTGCTCCTGCTACTACATTTGTAACAGATTTCTACCATCCAGATTTTTTAAGAAAAATTTGTAAGCAATGCCTTTTACTTTTGAGTTCTCAGGCCCCATCAGCTTCACTGAGCTTAAGATATATTTAGGATGGAGCACACATGCTCTGCTGGACATGACTGCTTTCTCAGTCAGAATGTATCTTAATAAAAGTAGTATTTTACATTTTTTATTTTAGAAGGATTCTTGCCATTTTTGTTTTAGAAGGATTCATGTGATTCATGTTTTTCCTCCTCTGAGCTTGTGAAATGCAGCATACCCTGGCTTTCTGTGGCATTTTGCCTCACAATGTGAGTCTCCTTAGTGAACTATGTGGTTTGAATTGGATGATTCTCTCATTCAGACATACCCTGGCTGTAACTGCATGCTCCTGAAATAGGTTTCAATAAAGCAGAGTAGCTCCAAATTAAGGGGATCTGCAGGTCAGCTCTGTCATTCACCCCGAGGGATGCTTCCATAGGGCAGTTATTCCTGTGGTTGGGAGTGGTGATGTCTGAGAGCCCCAGGGAGGATGCTGGAGCCACATCTTCACCTGTGGACAAAGCTGGGTTAGCGCTAATCATGCCTCCTTACCACATCTAACACGTACATGCCATATCTTTGTTTAAATGCTTGTGCAAATGTCTTTATCAGATTCTGTCAGAGAGGGATGATCAGTCCCGGAAGTTTTAGCTTAATAAATCAAATTTGATTTCATGAGCTAGAATTTTGATGATGAATACTTTGATCGCATCGAATAACAATGAGCAGAAGGAGCTTCTCAACAGTAAAATCTTAGCAAATGCAGATGTGATTCAGAAATTAAAGCTGTTGCTTAGCTTTCCTCACTGGCAGGGCTTATTAGAGCCCTTAATAATTTTATTTTCACAAAATGTCTATTTTCATGTGCAGTTGATTAGATGAGGAAAAAAAATCTACATTTATCTAATTTTCAAGTCAGGTATTTGATTTTAGAAAGCCAGAAGGTATAAAAAATTAAGAAATTACGTTTTCTAACCTTGGTGTAACAGGGTGATGATGAACAATTTCCTTTGGTGGCCCTAGGCATCAAAACCTTCTTGAATTGTTAAAGGAACTGAGATGCAGAACAGACTGAACTAGACTTGGCACCTGAAGAAAGTTAGCATGCTTCAAAATCACTTTATTTTATTTATTTCTAAGCTTTATGAGACTTCTGCTGTTTGTATTAAAAATTATTTTGTAGGTGTGGCATCCCACCCTAAGGGGAAGTGAGTGGCTAAGATTGAGAGATGTCTGTGGTCAAAAACGAACGGCAGTAGTCAGAGGACCCTCAAAAACTTAGAATTTTTTTATTAGTAAATTACACACTTGACATAGAAATTGATGTTAGTTCCTGATTTTTTAATATAAACAAACTTGGATGGATTTTGCTTAAGGGATAGAGTGAAAGAGAAGAGAGAGAGAGAGATTAAAGACAGGTAGAGACAAAGAAAGGAAGAATGAAAGAAAGAGATTTCCAGTTTTAGCTCCAGTGTTGATCCCATTGTTGGTTTTAGGGTGCTTGAGGCACTGCCCAGGCTTCCTGAGGGTGCCTTTTCATAGCTAAGTTTCCTCCTGCTGAAGATGTTTCATGCTTTCTATGCAAAATATTAATCATGCGCAGTTTGTTCTTGTAGACCTTTCAGGAAAAGAGTTGGAGGGCTTCAGGGTCTTTGGTAATATTGATCCCACCCCACTGAGTCAGCCCTTGGTCAAAAGTCCATGCCCTCTCCTCAATTTCATTCATATGCTTTTGCTGTGCTGTGTTACGCTTATCTCCGGAAACGAGAAGAAGAGTATTTGTCCCAGAAAAGCGATGCTCTACATCTATATGGCTCCTTTTTCAGACACATCCTGTTCTTTCTCTCAGTATGCTCTTGCCAAGAGTCTTTGGCTATCTGGCTATCAGTGTTAGACATATACAGTATAGTGCCTTTTCTTCTGGGTTTTTACAATAGGAAACAAAAATTCTAAATAAAAACTTGTTATTTATTAACACAGAATCTTTGATCTATTTACACTGCTTCTCTGCAGCATGAATTGCATTAAAAAAGATACATAATTATTCTTGTACCATAACAAGAATTCACACTGAATCTGAATCAGGAATGACTGACATAAAATAAATATTTTACTTACAAGTCAGTGTTCTCCTAAATTTGTTAATTCTGATTGGATTCAGTGCTTAGGTCTCATTTGTAAAAAATTGAGACCAGTCAATTTTGCTTCTTGTAAATTTTGCTGCAAATTGCTAATGTATGTTTCCATATCAGAATCTAAAAAAGTGCTCTACCAGAAGTGCACATTATTTTGGTATTGAAAGGACTAATTCTGCTCTTGGATATGCATTTCTGCTTTCATGTGTAAAATGAGAATTTGATCCATAAGTTATAACTGAGCAAAGACAAAAAGCAAAACTTCTACCCTGATATAAAGAGGCATGAAGCATTTTTATCTTGGGCCAAATCAAGCATGCTCTATCCAAAATGCAATGCTGCCTTTACAAGACCAGAAAGCCTAGATTTTAGAGACATTAATATTCTGGTTTTATGACATATCTTAGTACTCCAGTCTGCTGAGAACCCAGGTATTACCCTCTCCTCTTCTGAGACAGTTTAAAGCTGCTTCATGGATATCAAGTCTTTATGGCTGGATTTGAAGATACTCTACAGTCATTGTTCACAGTTTCTCTTGGGGACAGTTTTTCACATGTGTATAGTCAAGGCACCTGTGAATTAATTTCTTGTTCATGTCTATGTTAAGTACTGGACTGCAAAGTTTCTGGGTCAGTTATCTCTCCCCAAATGATTTTATTTTTTATTCTTTATGTTTTGTGCTATATACATTAATTTTACAGCACTTCATAAAAGGCAGAAAATATTTCCCGGGAGAGGGTGGAATCCAGTGCATTGAATGAGACATGATTCCTCAGGAAAGGGTATATAATCATGTATATTGAGAGATTAATGTGTAAATATCAGGAAGAGGTTAAATTAAGATTTCAGCCTTAGTGGTGAACTACATGGTCAGTAACTGGAGTTGTATGGAATGCACACATTCCTCCCATCCCCAAAACTTCTGATACACATCCACACGTACAGATATCCATAACTCAAATCAGTGAAAAACATGTTATGACCACTGCAAGACTAATTGCTTATTTCTCTTCTCCTGCTACTGTTTCTGTATTTAAACATGGTTGCACTCATAAAAGTCAGGCTTGAAATCTCCATCAACTTTGTATCACATGCTGAAAGTGAGCAAGCAAACAAACAGGCATAGTAGTCAGTCTTCTAGGCCATTCCCTGGTTTTTGAAGGTTCCTCAGTACTTTCAGATTGGGATGCTCTCTTTTTTGCTGCAGTTTTCCCCTCTGTGTTCAAGTGAAAATCGTTTGACAAGGAAAGAGATCGTTGTGTGGGTTTTTCACCCCAACATTCCCCCTGGATAGGGGTGTTCTGTCTCTCAGAGTCCCATACCAGGGTTGAAAGATGAGACGGATCTTGCAGCTCGGTCTTCAAAGAAGTTTATTCTGTTTCTTTTCTCAAGGTCTTACAAGAGCGTCTGCACGGTAGGAGAAGCTTTACTACAAGAACATGGAGGCACGACCACAAGGTAATTTTAAAGATTTCTGATCTAATTAACTCTAAAAACGTACTATATTTATGGTTTTGTGCCAATTACGATCACCTATTCTAAACACGTAATTTCTACCTCGATTTCATTCTACCAGTGTCTTTGTGCCACTGTCACAGCAGAAGACGGAGTAGACAAAGAAGAACATGAGACAACACCCCAAATCCTCCATTTTGCCTCAATCTACTTCCATACTAAAAACCCAAAGCTACAGTTTTTCACCCTGTGACAAACTAAACTAACTCTATTTTAAATCTTGATTATTTCTTAACTCATCTATAAGTGTTGGGAGCTCTTCCCATGGACTAAGGTCAAAGACTGTGCTTTCCTGGGGTCTGTGCCAGGGTCTCTGCCAGGGTTTCAGACCCCCTAGGGCAGTTGGAGGTGTTTTCCACCTGCCCTGGACTCCAACAAGAGATGAAAGATAAATGCTTTGCTTACGAAAAGGACAGATGTTTCTCAGCCAGAGCCAGTCTCAGAGCTGATGTTCTTCCTTTGTATGCCATTTAAAACAGCAAGCGCAATCTAATCCTGACCTGAAATAATGCTCACTGATGAAGGTAACTTTGCCCAAGTTCTTAAAAGAACCTAAAAATCTTAAAAGACTGGGCTATGAGGGGGAAGTGGCAGTTTTCTTCAGTACAAATTGTTCCTTTTCATTTCTACAGTAGTGTAGAACGATTCCAAGAAGCACATTCACAGAATATCTGTGGTTGGTAGGGATCTCGGGCAGTCATTTCATCCTGCCCTGGACTCACCACAGAGCTGTCTTCAGCCTCAGGTCAGGTTGATTTGGCCTTAATTCATCTGAGGATTTAATAGCTCCAAGGATGGAAGTTCAACAGCCTCTCTGTGTTTTTTTTTTTTTTTTCACCATTCAGTTCCTCTAAGAGCTAAACTAGGCTGGGATTTTTTCAGTTTGAATACAGACATTGTTGTGTACCCCTGAATTCCTGTCTCACATTTTCAATGAGATCCTCTGGATAATTCCCATTTTCTACATATTAACGTGACTGATCTTTGCTTTTTTTTTTTAAAGACTTTGTGATTTTCTTCAATTTTGTCTCTGAAGAGCAGGCACAGCCATTTTCATGCCAACTAGCATAAGCCACCTGAGGGAGTCATCTAAATAGAGAAATGCAGTGAGCCCATCTCATATAGCTATTGGAAATGAATAGCATCTCTATAAAGTATTTTTGCCCACCCAGGACAACTCTGAAAAGTTGGAAACAAAAACTTGTCTCAAAAAAAAAAAAAAAAAGAAGATGAAATATGTTATTAAAATAAGTCTAAACAAAGCATTCCAACTTGAGGAATAGCTGTTTTTCTACTGACAAAAACCATTTGTTACATTTGCCTGAATTCACATATTCAATAAACTGCATTTTTCAACAAATTAGACGTTTAAGGTTTCTGCCCCGCCTGCATTAATTTTATATAATTAGAGATAAGTTTTTTACAAGTCTGAGTAAGTGAATAACCTGTCTGGATTTTACATTGTGAAGAAGTTTAACATAAATTTGAGCTCAAATTTAAGAAAAGCAGGTAATTAGTTGGGCGGGTTATATTTAAGCAGACAAACAGCTGGCATGCTAAACAAAAGGTGCTCCATTCCCACTCACTGCGCTGCTGCTTGCCATGAGAAACCAACCCTCAGGCTAAGGGGCACTTTGGCCTCCAAGACACTGGCGTGAGTGAGACAGTGGAGGAGGTGATAAAGGTCACCCCAAAGTCTCCAAAAGACTGAAATATTTTCCTTTCTTCTTAGTGACCTATTCTTCTCCATCTCAGCTGCATGGGAAGCATAAAACATTTTGCTACAATGGGAATTTATATGCAAATGGGTTTCACACTGCATTGAGAAGCAGATTCAAATCCCTGGAGTGCCTGCGAGCCAGGCCTTCGGATCAGGTCCCCGGTAAGTGAAATTCCTTAGTACTGGGGTGATGCTGCTAATGCTGTGATTCTCTGCACCCAAGTAGGAATGGATTCATTTTTTTTCTGTAGTTCTCTCTCTTCCACATCAGAAATGGTATCCCAAGAGAATCAATGGCACTCGTGTCACAAATGGACTGTTTATTCACTTTATGTACAAAGAGCAGCATTGTTCCACTTCCCCTATTTAAGCCTTCACTGATACCAAAAAAATGATTCAGTAAATGAATATTTACTTAAAAATGTTTTTCATGATGGAGTCTAAGTGAATAGCACATAAGATTGGTTGAATGATATGTGACAACACCGCTTCTAGAAATTTTGGTAGAGAAGCCTATGTTTTAGGAACTTTATTACAGGAAAAGGAGTGTTAGGAATTTGAAACCTGACAAGTCCTCTCCCCTAGCAGACCAGATTACTGCAGAATTGTGGGTATACCTCTCAAGCCATATAAAATGTCCTCTATCAAAATAATTTGAATAAATGTTCTTTGACTTTTCTTGTATCTGCATATATATAGATGTTTGACATTCAGGGTGCCAACAGTTCATGTGGTGATTCAGTTTTAGTCATCATAATTTATTTAGAAAAGCTTAAAAACATAAAGATTAAAAGTATATTACAACTGTTTGGCTGATGCTGCTCACTGTGAACAAGTTTCAGGGGTTATAAAAACAAGGAGGTTATTTCATTACTCTGTCTCAGTGAAAAAAAACAAATTCAATGATAGGAATTATTTAGCTGAGGAAAAACAAAACAGAAAACATCATCAGGCCATTCTATAATACTTTCACACAGCATGTCTTGAAAATTGACTATAATTCTAATACAAGGCTCTCAGAAGATTGTAGTAGAATCAAAAAAAGCAATTGAGAAGGGTGATGAGGATGATCACAGACACCAGACAGACTTTGCATGCAGATGGACTAACGAGACTTCTCTGACTGAATAGAGGTAAAGGGATGGTATGGCAGAAGACTGTGAAATCACATGTGAGGTGAAAAAGGTAAACAGAAAAGGAAGTTGCAGGGTGCTTGAGGTGCCTTAGTGCTTCAGGATGTAATATTACAGGTCAATATTTGCAGTTCTACAGCCTTTCACTTGAGCTGCCTGTAGCCACACAGGCAGTTTTCCCTTCCATTCCTTTGTTTTTATGCTGGTGCCATTGGTCTCGTGCCCTCACACCCGCAGGCTCCAACAATGGTGTTGTGTGGGTTGACATGGGAANTTTTTGTTTTTGTTTTTTTTTTCACCATTCAGTTCCTCTAAGAGCTAAACTAGGCTGGGATTTTTTTCAGTTTGAATACAGACATTGTTGTGTACCCCTGAATTCCTGTCTCACATTTTCAATGAGATCCTCTGGATAATTCCCATTTTCTACATATTAACGTGACTGATCTTTGCTTTTTTTTTTTAAAGACTTTGTGATTTTCTTCAATTTTGTCTCTGAAGAGCAGGCACAGCCATTTTCATGCCAACTAGCATAAGCCACCTGAGGGAGTCATCTAAATAGAGAAATGCAGTGAGCCCATCTCATATAGCTATTGGAAATGAATAGCATCTCTATAAAGTATTTTTGCCCACCCAGGACAACTCTGAAAAGTTGGAAACAAAAACTTGTCTCAAAAAAAAAAAAAAAAAGAAGATGAAATATGTTATTAAAATAAGTCTAAACAAAGCATTCCAACTTGAGGAATAGCTGTTTTTCTACTGACAAAAACCATTTGTTACATTTGCCTGAATTCACATATTCAATAAACTGCATTTTTCAACAAATTAGACGTTTAAGGTTTCTGCCCCGCCTGCATTAATTTTATATAATTAGAGATAAGTTTTTTACAAGTCTGAGTAAGTGAATAACCTGTCTGGATTTTACATTGTGAAGAAGTTTAACATAAATTTGAGCTCAAATTTAAGAAAAGCAGGTAATTAGTTGGGCGGGTTATATTTAAGCAGACAAACAGCTGGCATGCTAAACAAAAGGTGCTCCATTCCCACTCACTGCGCTGCTGCTTGCCATGAGAAACCAACCCTCAGGCTAAGGGGCACTTTGGCCTCCAAGACACTGGCGTGAGTGAGACAGTGGAGGAGGTGATAAAGGTCACCCCAAAGTCTCCAAAAGACTGAAATATTTTCCTTTCTTCTTAGTGACCTATTCTTCTCCATCTCAGCTGCATGGGAAGCATAAAACATTTTGCTACAATGGGAATTTATATGCAAATGGGTTTCACACTGCATTGAGAAGCAGATTCAAATCCCTGGAGTGCCTGCGAGCCAGGCCTTCGGATCAGGTCCCCGGTAAGTGAAATTCCTTAGTACTGGGGTGATGCTGCTAATGCTGTGATTCTCTGCACCCAAGTAGGAATGGATTCATTTTTTTTCTGTAGTTCTCTCTCTTCCACATCAGAAATGGTATCCCAAGAGAATCAATGGCACTCGTGTCACAAATGGACTGTTTATTCACTTTATGTACAAAGAGCAGCATTGTTCCACTTCCCCTATTTAAGCCTTCACTGATACCAAAAAAATGATTCAGTAAATGAATATTTACTTAAAAATGTTTTTCATGATGGAGTCTAAGTGAATAGCACATAAGATTGGTTGAATGATATGTGACAACACCGCTTCTAGAAATTTTGGTAGAGAAGCCTATGTTTTAGGAACTTTATTACAGGAAAAGGAGTGTTAGGAATTTGAAACCTGACAAGTCCTCTCCCCTAGCAGACCAGATTACTGCAGAATTGTGGGTATACCTCTCAAGCCATATAAAATGTCCTCTATCAAAATAATTTGAATAAATGTTCTTTGACTTTTCTTGTATCTGCATATATATAGATGTTTGACATTCAGGGTGCCAACAGTTCATGTGGTGATTCAGTTTTAGTCATCATAATTTATTTAGAAAAGCTTAAAAACATAAAGATTAAAAGTATATTACAACTGTTTGGCTGATGCTGCTCACTGTGAACAAGTTTCAGGGGTTATAAAAACAAGGAGGTTATTTCATTACTCTGTCTCAGTGAAAAAAAACAAATTCAATGATAGGAATTATTTAGCTGAGGAAAAACAAAACAGAAAACATCATCAGGCCATTCTATAATACTTTCACACAGCATGTCTTGAAAATTGACTATAATTCTAATACAAGGCTCTCAGAAGATTGTAGTAGAATCAAAAAAAGCAATTGAGAAGGGTGATGAGGATGATCACAGACACCAGACAGACTTTGCATGCAGATGGACTAACGAGACTTCTCTGACTGAATAGAGGTAAAGGGATGGTATGGCAGAAGACTGTGAAATCACATGTGAGGTGAAAAAGGTAAACAGAAAAGGAAGTTGCAGGGTGCTTGAGGTGCCTTAGTGCTTCAGGATGTAATATTACAGGTCAATATTTGCAGTTCTACAGCCTTTCACTTGAGCTGCCTGTAGCCACACAGGCAGTTTTCCCTTCCATTCCTTTGTTTTTATGCTGGTGCCATTGGTCTCGTGCCCTCACACCCGCAGGCTCCAACAATGGTGTTGTGTGGGTTGACATGGGAAGCAGGAGCCATTGGCATGAGAAACATCCTTGCTCAGCCCTCTTCACCCTTGTTTTGCTGATTTTAGTTTATGCTGGGGAAAACCAAGTGAAATGAACAGCAAAGCAGGTTACAATCAATTAAATGCTTGATAACCATTACACTGAAATGCATGTGCGTGGAGACTCAAAAGCTGATCAGTAGGTATTTCTGATGCCTTGATAGAGTTCTTCAGCCAGTGCTAAGAGCATGACAAACAGGAACACCGAGAGGGAGTTCAGGCCAATCCCCATGCAAAGTACACAGTACTGGGGAAAAGTGTAATGATACTAAGGGAAGAGCAGTCTGCAGAACTAGAGATAAAGCAAAGGGAGACTAAAAAATGTGAAAATTATTCAAAGTTATAAGACAGGGAGGCAGATGGTGTAACTCAGGCCCGGTGCATCACATCCAAAGATTAGAGGAGCTAGGAAAGACTTTAAAGATAGCAGGATGGAAAGGAGTGGATACAGATGGGCATGACCTGAACAGCTGTGAGTGCCCACACCATTTTTGTGGTGCTTTAGAGTCATCTCAATGTCTTGTTAAATCTAGGTCTGAAAAAGAGAGCAGATGCTGCTGTGTTATGACTATAAGATGCCTCCAGTATCTAACATGTCCATCCATGGTTCAAGAAGTGATGTTCTTCACTTGCATCCTTAGTGATAAGTGCATGTAAAAAGGACCATGGCAAATATTTTTATTCCAGATTCTTGAGTATCTTCTGGTTGAATATGAGTTTTGTGACAGTCTACCATAACAGCACAGGAAGAGACCTGTTTTCCTGTGTTCTTGTGGGAACCAGACTACACTTGTGACACGTCTCCAGCCTGTCAAAACCGGCCAGATGAGCAAAACTGGGATAGAGCCAGCAGAGAATGTTCATTCAGTTTATTTTTCCTCTTCAGATCATGTGAAACCTTAGCATGCAGCTAACGGCTTATTGTGTAAGGAAGCAGAATTAAATTTAAAATCTGTTTTTCCCCTGATAAACTCACAAATTTGCAAAGGAATTTAAAAGTTAACAATTTCATTTAAAAACTAAAGCAGCTGTTACTACTAAAATGAGTTGGACATCTATAATGAGAGGTTAAATTGCCTTCCTGGTTTCTTAGAATAAATTCAGCATTTAAGTAGTAGAGAGGTGGTACACCTCAGACTGCCTGATCATTACTAGGCTTATCAGAAAGACTTCAGTTATCTTCCCATATTAACACAGAATTAGAAGGCTTTATGTACTCAGCAGTTTCTTTGGAAAGATAGAGGGCAGGATTTGCAGATGGACGCGAGAGGCTTAAGAGCAAAAACTCAATTACTTTTGATGTGTTTCTCCCATTCCCTCTGTGGTTGACTGGGTCATTACTGAACAGAGCCATCTGCAATTGTATAAATCAGGTTTTTATTGATACAGCAGGAGCCATACATCCCAATGAGATTGGGGCATACCAGGCATGCCAGTCTGGCATGTGCCTTCCTTACATTTGGCCTGTCTCTGGCAGGGGCAGTGCTCAGGAGCATCTGCTGTTCTGGCAGGTTGGCAGAGTAAGGCTTATGCGAGAGCCAGGCAGGGAAAAATGCTGGAGATCTTACCCCTACTGTCACTCTGTGTGAAATTATGGATTAAATTGTGAGATACCCGGGATAATCACCATGAAACTGTCTCCCAAGAATCCTGAACTCTGATTGTTTTGAGAAAAGATTAGGAAAATGAGTTGGAAAACCAGGACATTTGCTTAAATGGGCAGCCTAGGGTCATTCAGATAGCAGGATGTTGGAGCATGGCTAATGAGATGTCCCCTCTGAACCTCAGAGGATCTCCCATGTTGTCTGCTTCATTCTGTATTGGTGTTTCCAGACAGATTCTGGTAGTCTGGGCAGATTCTCTGTGGACAGTATATAGATTTTCTTAGGTACTGGTGGCTTTGGGTGTTTTCTTACATCAGGCAACATGCCCTGTTTTGAAGGTCCTACTAGTCCCTTACAAAACTCTTGAACATATCAAAAAATATGGGACAAGGCCTTTGACATGCTAATTTTTTCTGAAAGCTGTTCCATTATAAAGCAGTCTCATTTTTATTTAAGACGTATACAAATGTTTATACTTATCCATTAAGGATATGCTTTAAATCTTTTTTTCCTCAGAACTTGTGAAATGCAGATATAGTGATGGGGAGAGCAGGACTCTGAATGTGAAAAAACCAAAAGAGGAGAAAATGGCATTCTCCATATCTTGGAGGCAGCAGGAAAAAGGTTTATATGATACTAATGGGAGTCTTTCTTTTATTTTCAGGATACAAGCAAAAGCATTTGCTTGTTGAAAGGCAAAATGTAATAGAAGCCAAAGAGCCAGATGTAACAAAGAACTTTCCTGACATGTCTTACAGCAGTGGTAAAGGGGAATATGTTAGAAACATATTGTTTAATAGAAACAATGAACTGCAGCAGAGAGATGTGAGATGAAATTAATGGGAAAAGAAGTAATTTCAAAGTCTGCATAGAGAACATCCATAAATGGTCACTGAGCAGGTGATATGGAAAACATTGCATTGAAAATCTGTGGCTTCTGCAATAACTAACTTGAACAAATTAATGTTACATATATATATAAAAAAAACAACAAATAGTGAATGTCATAGGAATTGCACCAGAAAATAATGGGAATAAGGTTCTCAGAAAGTTTTTTTAAAAGAGCCACACAGTTGCATTGTTTTGCTGCTGTAGGATGTAGCTAGCTCAAAGGTCATTCACCAATGTCAATTGCTGTTTTATTTTCCTTGATTCCAAGGCAAAAACCCAATACAGATAAAAGCAGCCAATATGAAGACAAAGATGAGAAATCAAAGGCTGTTTTACCTTTGTAAAAATAGGTTTCAGTAAAAACATAGTGTCATTTTGATAAAGTAAGGGAACATCTCAGGGATAAAACCTTTGAATGTATTATTTTGTGCTTGAAATGAGGCACAGCACATGCTCACCCACAAAGGCAACACTTAAAGTTAGTCAAGATAAAAAACTAGCAGAGGTGCAGAGCACAACTTCTTAGAGAGCACCAAGGAAATGCCTCTTAATTCTCCTCATTTCAGTACCCTTCTAAGCCAATCTTCATTATTACATGCTGGGTACTTCCTAATTTTTACCATTTCAGACAACGTAACTGGGGAGATATCTCAAGTAAAAACATTTTTCATGTTTGTTTACTTTTGGCTCACCTGCAAAAATAAGGTCATTTGTCAGGAAACTGAGTTTAGAGATTTCCAGTAGATGTCAGGAGTTCATAAATAATGATAATTCTTCTCAGAGAATGGGAGATGCAATTTCTTTCATGGCCAAAAACACCCTGTTGTCACTTCAGCTGAAGAACTTGTCCTGTAACAACCACTGATGTTTAGTAAAGCATCCTCAGTTCTTGAGATCATGGCAGAATTAAAGACTATGTCCATTTGTCACTTAGGCACCCTGCAGTCGTTGTATACTGTACAACAGCTGGCGTCCTCCACCCCTCTCAAACCCTTCCTGCTTTTTCCTTTGGCCCAGCCATCCACAAACCAGATCCATCTGAGCCCTTTGTCTTTCTGCCCCGAATGTCCCATGGACTATTCTAAAATACCTAATGACCCCTATGCTGACTTCCTTTGGCAGTGTGTTGCTGCCTTGTGGCATCATTGTACCAGGGATATATCCTCTAAAATCTACTTGCAGTAGAAATCAGGTGGAGAGAACAAAAAACTGGGTGTGGAGGCCTCATTTTGTTAGCAGTGGTTACTTATATTCAAAATATAAGTATATATACTATTTATCCTCTGGTTTTATTATGTGATTTTTTTCCCTCATTGTTTCCCAAAACAAGCATCCGAGAATTCTTCCAAGTGTCTGAGAAGGGGCCTTTGGTTCTCTGTGAAATTCCCACAGGCAAAGACTTATGAACAGGCAGACAGGTGGAAAGGGGTGAAAAACTTTAAAGGAAGGGATTTTTTAAGTACATACACACATTGTTTACACTCAGAATTTTCTTATTTCTATTTCCCTTGGTGTATAAAAGCTGTTTCAGAAATACTGATGAAATAAGATTTCTAGATAGGTAAGAATTATTAACTTGTATTAGAAACATTATTTCTTTTTTGTTTATGTCAAAGATCACTAAAATAATGTTTTAGGACCTGTCTTTAACTGGTTTATGGTTAAAACATTTGCATGTGGTTATAACTCTCTGACAATCAGTTCATGGTAAACCTAAAATATTGCCTCTTTTTTCCATGGAGATTTTTTTTCCTTGAGGTTACTGTGCCAAGATACTCTTGAGTAAAACATTTTAGGCAATGTAGCAAATAAATGTAGCCATCATAATTACTTGATATGGAGGGTCAACAACCATTCAAATTTAAACGAGATACTTTGTTACGTCCTACTAGAGAGACAATTGATTTGACAAAGCTACGTTAAACCAATATATCCCTGAATATGACAAGGAACCACAAAAAAGCGGTCAATATTTTATGTCAGCTATACAATTTTAAAAGCTCCTGAAACAGTGGTGCTTCTAAACTTCACTGCTAACTTCCAATGTCCTTGTAATTATGTGATTGCGTCACCATTTGGCAGTACAATGGCAATTGAGACATTATCAGTAGCCAAACCTATGTGTTAGTATCAGAAAATAACAAATTCCTGTGGAATTCTATTTTTCTTTAGCTAACACAAACCCAATGTTATTACACCCTAATCAGAAAATAAAACTTTTATTGATGGTAGGTGACAGTACACCAAGTGATGGGTTTACAACCCTACATAAAGCTTGATCAACTTCAGGGATTAGAACTCTACAAAAACATGTTGAACTCTTGTCTTATCAAGTAAATGACAGTGTTTGCCCAGGTACGTGATTTAAAGAATATTTTTCTCACAGTTTTAGGTAAGATGAAAATGCCAACTCACCTAGAGGACTAGAAGGAGTATTCACTTACCAAACTGTCAAAGCCACCATCAGAGATCCTTTAATTTACTAAATGTATTGTTTTGTAAGTTTGAAAAAGAGTCCACAGTGTATGCACAAAGAGAGATTGGGTATATTGCTGTAAATTATGGAGTCAGTGAATTTATTCCCATGATGAAAGACTATCCAAGTTAGAATAAATACAAACAGCCTGGATTTCTTGATCATTTTATTCTTAAATGGCTTTTTGTTGTTGTTGTTAATTGTACTTACCACACTTTTAATTCTGATCATAGAATGATTTTATTACATAATCATAATTTTGGAATAAAATGAAGAACAGTTTGAGCCTGAAATACCAGAGTACCAGGGTTGGAATAACTGCAGCACAGGTTCAATGAATCTCTTTATCTCACTTTTCTGCTTCATTCCTTTATGTAGAATACATCTTATACTGTCTCACCATTTAAAATCTCCAGGTTTCTAACGTGATCTGGGCGCACTTGATAGCCAATGGAGAGGGGAAAGACATTTCTAAATGTCAATTGATTTCACCTACCTCCAGTATCTTACTCAGTCTCTCCTACTGGTATGAAAACAGAGACCATGCAGTCAGCTGACTTAGGCTAGTCCTCTAGATTTTAGATAGCTGAAGTTAAGTTACACGAATCCCATCATGAGCTACTACTTCATGCCATTGCTTGTTATTCCTTTGGAATTTCCCAAATGCACTACACAATTCACAAAATTAAGTTTAAGAAACAGTTTGTTAGAAAGGACTTAGGAAACAATTTTATATATGATTATTAAAGTCAGAAGTGTGTTAAGTTGGAGCCCCTTGTTTAAACACCTTTAAGAAAAGAACAGAGACCTTCATAAGGAATAAAATTTACTAACTGGTTTTGCTTAAAATTAATTTATATTACTTCAGACATTGCATCTACTACTTTGTCCTTGTGTCAGCTGTATTCTGTGAATGTGGTAGGTTCTTTATTTTTAGAGCTGACATGGAAATTTTAAAACCTATTTTTCTCATTTTAAAAACAGGTTAGGATTAGATAGTATCCTCTCAACAGTCCCCAAAATCTGTGCTTTGGTCCAAAAGTTAAGTTGGCTTGTGGAAAGAAATGCAGAGTGATGGCTGAAGCCTATTACATAAAATGAAATGTTAAACAATAGAATATTATTAATGAAGTGTTAAAGAACCATTTAAGAAAAGTTAGCAATCAGGCTGTAGAAATGCAGTATTTTTAATTATTTGAAAAAATGAATGAAAATTTCTATTGGGTTTGCTTCACTGAAAGAGCATTCATCATTAACATTTACATTTCAACAGGCTACTACATCCTCTTCCTTCCCCATTTCCTCATCAGACTTTTAACACATTAGCATACTCTGGAAAGACAGCAGCTGTATTTTGCAATAATCTCTTACCCTCATTGAATCGCTTAGTCAAAATACTGCAACTGCTTTGTAAATTTCATGTGTTAGTTGAGCCTTAGTGAGAGATAGGGGCAAATTCAACCAGAATTACAATTTTAGTAGCAGAGCTGCCTTCTAGATTAAAACAAAGTCCCAGGTATAAATATTTCTGGGTGTAAGGGTCCATCCAATTCCTGCAATAAGTACATCAAGGCACAGACATAGCACAATGATCTCTTTCAAAATTATATTTCTTAGATATCTAAGCTCTAGCAACTTTTCAGCAGCAGAGGCACTTTAGTCACAAAGACACTTTAGAAAATCATGATACACCTGGCAAAACTGGTTGTTCTTCTGTTGCAGCAGCCTCCACTGTGGTTTAGGGTTGTATGTCATTCTGTAACTCCAGAGAATGGCCGACCTGTGAATGTGCTGTGCAAGAGGGTGCTAACAAGGCTGGATGAGATGCTGCTGAGACTGGCTAGGAAGGCTGAATGCCACTTAATGTCCACTAGTGGGAACATGAGATTGATCATGGGGGTCATGCAGAAAATTCCATGGAGACAATTCACACCCCCACAGGAATCTTGAAGAAAGAGCTGAGGTTGCTGTCAAGGGCAGTAACAGGAGCATTGCTTCATGTTGCTAAGGCCTAACTCTATTAAGAAGAACAATTTCTGCCAGCTGAGTTCACTGCAGGTTGCACTGTCACTGGAATGCTTCCTTTGATAGACAGAACCTGTGTTTCCCATGGGTGTTAGGGCAATCTGGCAAACGCAAAAAATGCATTTCATCTTCTGAAAGTGGACATTTCTAACCATGAAATCAGACAATATCTTGTAACTGAACTGCACTATGAGAGGGTTTTCATTATTCTGTTGGCATACATCAAAAAAATTCTTCATGCTCTCTCTCTGCTGATATTGCTAGGGATGAAGAACCTCAGGAAACTATACTTCGAAGTGTTGTTACACACAGAAATATATAACAAATAATCAAATATGTGGTATGGTGATTTTCTTACCTAGATAGTTAGCTTTGTTACATTATTAATGTGATCAGAAGCTCTTCTCATGATATCCACACTACAACGACTTGGGGAGTTGCACATTATGTTAACAATAGTTTAAGCTCATTCGTGGTTGGTGCTACTGAGGTGCTCTCCCAGAATAGGTTTTCTGGCTTAGCTCACCCAAATGCAATCCAAGTCTGCCCTCTGAAATTACTCAAATGAAAATGTGTTAGCTAGGAGAATTCTGGGAGATGTGCACCTTTCTGAACTAAAGCACCAATGGAAATACACCAATAAGAAACCTACAGGTCTGCTGTTCAGTGGGAATCCTGGACTTTGCAACCAACTAAATTAGGAGAAATCAACATGTCTTATTTTCTTTCACCACTTTCTTGGACTATTTCTTCTACATATAAACTTCTAAGTCAAAATCATCTTGGGATGTAACTCTTTCTAATCAGTCAAGTAATGGGCACATAACTTAAGCAAATAAGCAGAATTTCATTTAATTGGTCCAAAAAATGTATTAGTTTATGACATATAAGGATCCACTTCTGAAACAGTAAAGGTGTTTTGCCAAGTAGGAATAAAACGTATTTGAAAAACTGCAGTTTTATGCTGTAGCACATACAACAAGAACTAAATATTATCCTGAACTTAATTCCATTAAGCTAAGCTCTTTCTCTTACAAAGCTGCTGAGTAGAGCTGACTTATTCTGAGGGTAAATTTAGGCTGATGACTTTGACAAAATGCAGTGGTATCTAGAGGAGTGTCAAAGACATTTGGCTTTATTTTCAGAATTCAGGCTTAAAAATCTGCTTGTCAGTTTCTGGTAGAAAAATACAGAACTATTCAGTATTATATCATGAAACAGCAACTTGCTCCATGACTTACAGGGCTACAACTTAGAATAGAATTTTTGTGATATCAAACTCATAGCAGACTGAAGGTGCTATGCCCTAGAATGGTGAAAGTTAAAAATATAATTGATTTTTGATACATATATTTCTACTTTCAGTCCTATTTTCATCTCTGTGGGCAGTTGTTGTAGCTTCTTGAGCTTCTGCTTCCAAGGGAAAAAAACCTCTACACAATTTGCTTCAGATAGCTTAACTTCTATTCACATACAACAATCTTCCCAAATAAACCTCTCTTGACACCTGTAGATACATAAAATGTCCACAGACGCACACACAACACATATCCCTCCAAGCTTTTTAGGAAAAAAATTTCCACCATTAAATGTTGAGAGAAAAAAAGGGTAAGAAAATATTGACAAAAAACTGTTGGCTTTGAGAACTGTGAATATAGCAAAAGCCTTTGGACATCTCCCATAAATGATAATTTTCTTTATATACTGGAATGCATGTTCTATAATATTAATAATCTACATAATTAAATGTAGACTCTGCTGTCAATAGTTTATATTAATTTGGAAATGACCATAGGTGCTGTTTAAGGAAAATGGAGTCAGATTTCCTATGGAAAAATTTGACACTTTCTTAGCTAGACAAAAACGGAGAGGAAAATAGTACTAATGATAATTAGGGTTTTCTTCCCAGTAGCCAAACTCCAAATGAATTTCTTTTTTTCTTTGTTGTGCTTTTCTATTATTTCCAGCAAATCTGCACATTTGGCATTTGGATCCCTTCAGAAATGAGCTCCTGACAGCTGTGAGGAGATAGCAATACAACTTATGTTGCTGTCTTCTGTTCCCACAGCACATGTAGGTATCATCATAAAACAGGATGGCAGTTTGTTTATAGAGAAGCAAACTTGTGTTTTGATTTGATAGTCTGTATTACAAAGGTTGAAAGCTGTTTTAATCCATCTAACATTCTTGGAGATAATGTCCTATTAATATGAGACCAACCAACATTTTGTTTCTGGAGACAAACATCGGAAAATGTTTACAAGGATGTTTCGATATGTATTGTCATTAATGCCGGTACTGAGCAGATTGAATCAAAGTCAGTCAACATTAGGTACAGCAATCTATAACAGCACAGGAAGCAGTAATGTGCAGAGAAAGAGCTGCTGTGCTCATCCTCAGGGGAACATTATAGATTTATGTCAATTATACCAGGTAAGAATCTCTCCCACTGATGTATGGGTGTTACAGAGATATGAAAATGCTGCCCCTGGGCACAAAAGGCAGCATAGCTGTAGAAGAAACTTCCCCCTTACCTCCAGCTGCAAGATGACATTTCTTTTTGAAAGACTTTCATTAGAGGAGAAAACCCAAAAATGAATTTTCTGTACTAAGTTCAGATCAGACTAGAGCAGTATTTCTGCTAAAAAGCAGCTACCATCATTCCTCTTTTTCCACACCATGCTTTATCCTTTTCAGAATAACACTAGACACACATGTAGCTCCAAACAAGTGGTCCAGGACTGTTCTACAATGGGTCGTTATCAGTTTTGTACTGTATCTTTAGTGCGTGGCTATCAGTCCCTATAGAAAGGTTCTTGAAAGATGATGTTGACTGACAATCAGATGTGTGGTTGTCCAGCTGAGAAAGGTTTTAAAATGGATACACATTTACACTGAAAATCTCGTGATCCTGCCCTGGCAAGGGAAATTTGCCTTTCACACTCAACCTACATCACCAGGGCATTCAGCATTTTCTGTGGGAAGAAATATGAGACCGTCGTCAGCTTCAATTGACCTTTACAGTTTTGCTTAATTCTGATTTTTACATGAAATCACATTAAGTTACAGCAAATATGTACTGCAGGTATATTGTTCTGCTGTTATTGAGAAGGAAATTGAATATAACTCACAGAAAATGCTGAGAGATTTGTGCCACAAAACATCAGATTCACGCCTTATAAGCTGCAGAGACCATACATGTTAATTTGAAGATAATTTTCCCTCCCACTTGGAAACCACAGATTTTCAGAGAATTTTCAGAGAAGTGCTTGATTTCAGACAATATAAGACCTGATACTGACAACACAATTCCCAAAATTATAAAGATGATTAATATATTTGCATTCACTGCTTTTAATTTTTATTTATAAGGTTAATTTTATCAATGAAGAGCTGTATCTTTTCAAATGTCTCATAAGAAATATATCCTCAAATTGAGAAAATTTTATCTTAATTTGATTCTATCTGGTTTGATCTGATTTTTTAAAAATTTTTTTTCATAATGATATCTTCTTGACAATAATTTAATGAAAGTTTAAAATATGAAAAAATATAAGCTATATCTAATATTTCTAAAGGGAAAATATCTCAAACCCTGGAATGCATTAATTTGCATTTTGCTGCATATTTCAGCTAAATCAATAGATTTATTCATTTTTACTCAATTAATTATACTTTTTTCCCCAGTGGAAAAAACTATATGTTTATTCCAGCTAAATCAATATATTTATTCATCTTTATTAATTATACAGATTTTTCCCAGTGGACAAAAATATATGCTTATTTTATGTGGAAATGTGATAAACAACAATAATTAGGCAGAAATATTTCATATGTCCCTTGATCTATGTTCACCTAAATTTCTTCCTGTGTGTTCTAAAAAAAAAGGCAGCTTTCCATTTGTTTCAGTGAATTGGGCATGTGCCTCAGACATTCCAGGGTAAGCCTGACACTAGTAAGGTCATGGAGTTATTGTGGGGGACATGAGAAGGGAGATCATTATGGAATCACCCTGCTAGGAGATTTGAATCAAGCCAAGAACAGAAGTACTCTCTGTTATTAGGCATATTTTGAAACTGATGATCTTGTGCAATGTAAGCTTAAAATAGTTGCCCTCTCCATGTTTTGGTCCAGTTGCAAGGATTTAAAAAGCTGCTCTCCTGTATGGCTCAGAAGATTCACAGTGCAAGCATTTAAATAAAATACTCGGGAAGAAAATAGTGACCTGAAATGAAATAGGTAAAATGAGTGGATGTGTGTTATTTAAGCATGTAGTTTTAGTGCATCTCATGCATAGTTAACTTCCGTTCTTCTTTAATGTTTCATCCAAAGGACACAAGGGGTAGTGCTGGGATAATTCTGCAGCCACACATCACCTACTGACAAGTTTATAGCACTAATTTCTGGCGTCTGTGAGTCTCCAAAAGTCACACTGATGAAATAAAGCTTCCTCTTTCTCTGCAGGCTCTGTTGCAATGTATTGCACTAGGTATATATAGGCTTGCACATTGAAGAACAAAGTCCATTCAGACCTGTGCTTATATAGGCAATCAGTTACAAAGCTTGGGAGGGGGCTACAAGTTCTCTAAGATCCTAGGGAGGGAGTCAAGTGATTGGTAGAGGAATCCGAAACAGTTTTAAACAAGAGCAAAGTGTAGTAATTTGGGATTTGGGGTATGGAGAGGGGGTGATTTAGTGAATATCTACCTGAGAGGTTTTTCAGGCTATCCAGGTGGCTTAAAATGTCATACTAAAAAAAGAAAAAAAAAAGCATTGAGCAAGTCCCTGTTCTGCAGTTCTGCAGCCTGGCTGGGGAGCTGAGCACTCCATCCACTTTCAGAGACGCTCAGGCCACATCTCTCCCTTGGGAAAACTGCATTTAAACATCATGCAAATAATCATCTGCCAGTCTCAACCTTGCAGAGGACTGCATTCAACAAGCCCCTGGGCCACACTCACCACCATCTCCTCCCAGAAGGAGATAGACCTGGGACAGCTAAGGCATATCAGGAAAACTGCAGAAAGCAAAGCCAAAATGCTTGCAAATAAACAAATAAAAGGAAATATGGAACTTTCATTGGAAATCTTGGGTCAGGTGTCCAGCAAGTTTTAAGTGAATTGGTCCTATTAACTTCTCCATTGAATTTTACAGACTTTATATCTGGTCCATTGACTTCTGCCTGGTTGCCATGGCATATAAATATCCTAAAGGGCTGGAATGTAAAAAAGGAGTTACCTTAATTGCTTTTGCTCATACCTTCAAATACAAATATTACCTCCAGGTTTATATCTAAATCTTTTAAAATAGTAAACTATTCAACACATTTATTATTCTCTGTATGAAAAATTATTTTAATCTGCTATGAATATGCTGCTCTATAATTCACTATTTTATAATCTTTAACAAGAAGAGAATGGAAAGGAAATTAACTCAAGTCATGTTGTTTTCTTTTAAGTTTCATACATACAGTGAAAGAGAAAACAGATTAACTGTTCCAGTACCCTGCATCTTCTTTTTTTATTCATTGGCTTTCATTTTTCTTATTTTAAAAGTTTGTGTCCGTGAATGTGAAGGACAAATCCATTAAGCTGAATGAGGCACAATTCCTAAAGATGCTTAACATGGAGAATTAGATTTTCTGCTGAACCATATCCATGGCTTGTTGTCCTCGCTCCTCTCCAGAGACCATTTTTACCATGAGGTCTCAATCTGTATAAGCCAGGACTTTGCTTCAGCTTGTGCAGGGTCACTGTCCTGATACCAGAGCATTTTCAGGGAAAGAAAGCAAAAGGTCTGCATAGAGGATTTGATCTAAATGCACAGTTTTGCACAGAGCTCTGGCTGAAGAGTTGATTTTGTAGTGAGAAATGTCTCTCCTTTTCATGGCCTCAACTCCTTTCCTTAACGTTTGTCTCAGGATTCTCAGAAGGCTGGATTATTTGATAACAAATATCTGGTAAACTGTGAACTAAGAGGACACATAGAAATCAGAAGTGCAGCTGATTGGCATAAGGAATGTTAAAAACCAACCGTATGATACCTTACTAGGATTTGTGAGCTTTTGCATAAACACTATAAAAAACCATCATGGCTCAGGAGTTAGGGGAGTTACTTAAAAATTCAGGGTCCTGGATTCAAACATCTGTTCTGCAAGAGTTTGCTGGCATCATTGTAGGCCTAAATTACTAGTTGTAGACCTAAAACTTCTGAAAAGTCATCAGGAAAATTTACTAGGTTACATTTCAGAAATGAAAAGAGAAATAATAACGTCTCCTGCTTAGGGATGTTGCAGGGCTAGCTATATCAAAGGCAGGGCCCATTATTTCCATGAATGGAAGTGTTAATAGGATCTGTATAAGATTTAGTCCTTAGATTTGATCCTTATATCTGAGGGAATAGTAGCACTTCCAAGATCCATAAGCAAAGATATAAATAAGTTAGTACTTTAATTAAGAAGGTAAATGCTAAGGCTGTGATAATTCTGAGAATACCAGAATGCCATTACAGTCTATAGAGTGATAAAAGCTACAATCTCTGTCCTTCTTTGGCCCCTCTGTTCTCCACATAATTTCCTTGCTGGCTGCATGTTCTAATTATTCTTTTTCCTCTCACTCAAATCTTCTAGAAAATTTCCATGTGAATTTTCTAGCTCATTTTCCACTATATTTGATTCTCTTGAGGTTCCCGGTTTTGTAACCCAGAGAAGGAATCATGCAATAATTCTGCTGACAGCAACTGTTGATGCCTATGCATCAACACGAGCCCCAGTTTGTTCCTTTGCAGGCAGTGGCTGAGATTAAAACTGGCGCTCCCTGCCACTGTGTTGTTTCAGAGATGGCTCAGCACATTTGCATTTTCCTCATTTATCCTCACCCTTCTCTTATAACAGCTACCTAAACGTTTAAAACAATGCCTGTTAAAGCATATGGGGATGTTGTAGAGGTGAAAGAGATAGTGATCTCTGATAATTTACCATCTTTCAGAAATGCTGGCTTGTTTTGCTTTCCAAGAGCTCAGGAAAACAAGTTCCAGAGAGGGGTTATGTTTGAAACAACTGTGGTGGGAACATTTATGCAAAGTTATCACATAAGAAAATAATTGAAACTAAGCTCAAAGAAGTCAGAGCACTGCAGCACTCCAAAAAATGGGGTTGGTCTGGCACAACAGCAAGTGTTTCTACAACAGGAATGAAAGCTGACACTATGGCTGGCTCATGGTACATGTAAGAATTTATTCTAAACTTTTGTTTTCATTCATTTCAATTTTCTGAAACTTTTTGTTTTAAAAGTGGATATGTCCACGGTGGCTGTGTGCTAGAAGGGTTTGAAAATGTTGTGGAGAAGCTTTCAAGAGCTTTTGATTCATGCCAATGGACCAGTATGCAGTAACATAGAGTAAAGCATAAAAAATTATGGGATTATTTTTCAAGAATAATGCAGAATGAACTCATGCTGGAAGGCCACTGATGTACCTGAGAGGGACTGGACAGACTGGTTCTGGGAGGCAGAGTTACCATTCCCTCCACCCAACCTATTGCTTTTCCACAAGATGCTTTAGGAGACTCACATCTTTCCCTCCTTGGAAAGCCAAACTGCTAATCCAGAGCCTCAGAGGTGAGAGAGACATTGCCTTTTGCTGTGTTCCTACTAGATCTGGCCTGCATTGTGAGCTATTCTTCAAACATAAACTCATTCAGATACTTGAAGGATGCTACCTCCTTAACAATTTCGTAATGTCCTAAAGCAGAAGAAGGGATCCAGCAGCGCACATAACTATTTCAGCAAAACAAAAAGACTAGAAGTCAGACCAAGCAATTTTAGAGCTACAAGAGCCCCTTTTTCTCTTCCTAAAGGAATAGTATGAATAGTCAAGAATTTGGGACAACCTAGATTTTCTGTATGTAGATATATCCTTTTAACTGGTATGATTTAAATTTCAACCAAAATCCTCAGCTTTCACTTGACAGTGCTCCTGTGAAACATCAAATGTACTTAACTTGGAGGAGGTTGGTAGCATAGTGTTCATCTGGTTTGTGTTTAAAGGCTAGTTTAAAACTTCTGGAGACACTTTCATTTCACCATGTATTCATATGTGAATAGAGAATATTAATAATTCATTTTGAGCTTTTCCTGAAAAGGTATTACTGCAGTTCAGATTCTATCCTCTTAATTAGCTTCTCAGTCTTCACATCATGATACTCAGTTGATGATAATTCTCTTGATCCATGTGAAAGTAATAAGAATTTTCTACCAGGAAAGTTTTCAGATGTGGACACAGTTCTGGCCCAGAAGAGTCTGCATTTTGCTGATAATATTTTGACTTATGATAGTTCCTGGTATGGAGGTAAAGTGCCAGGGAAAAACGTACTTATTAAAATGCAAACTGAGTGTCTCCTCTGAAGTAATGATAACATCATCAAATTTCAGAACCATTGGGGCAGCTAAAGCTAGAGAATTGATTGACTCTCTTGCAAAGTGGCTCTAATTCAACTAATTAGATGTTGAATGGGTGTTAAAGTTCAGCCAGAGTGATTAATTTCTTTTTCAGCAACTATACCTTTCTCAGTTAAAGTTTCTGAAAGTTAAAATACTTTACAGTCACAGATAAAAACATGAAATAGCTTTGTGTTTGAATACCTATTTGTAAAATACTGCACTTCACCTTTCAAACTGAATACAAACCCTGGTCATGCTGTTCCATATATAAGTCCCATGAAATTAGTAAATTTACCCAAACAATTTCCCTAAGGTTTCCAAGACACTAGGTAAGAGTGTGTGACTATGTGTCACATGCTGGAAATAGGACCTTTAGTGTGTATGGTCCTAACGATCTGGTAGCAAGCTTAACTGCAGTCACAAAAATCTTGGCAGGTGTGCTCCAATGGATGCCCCTCCAATGCTGCCTCCCTCCTCAGATTCAAGGCAAGTAATATTTAAGTCGTGGTCCATTAGAGCACCCCACCAACCCCTCTTTCTCATGGCTGTAGCCGAAGGCTGTACAACGGCAGTCAGCTCTAGCACTTTATTGTGGTTCAGGCCAGGTAGAATCCAGCCCTCAGGTTGCAGTCCTACCAGAATTTCTTTGATGGAAACCTGTTTTCAAGCAGGTCCCTCCCATGGTTGCTTGGCACTTTGCTGTACCGCCACTTTGCCAGCACAGAGGTTAGATGACTATGGGGGAAAGAAAAAACAAAAACCCCCAAAAACGAAACAAGTGCAGGGTACTAATTCAGCTGGAAATTAATTATATTTCCCAGGCTAGGCTGCTTCTCAACTTGGTCTGTTCCCCAATCCAGGTAATTGGGTGTCTGCATGAACTGCTGTGCTGGCGCTGTAGAAGGAGCTCTGTGGGGCCTCCTGGGCTCCTGCAGCTGGCATGGGCAGGCCTGCCAGGGACTGCCGCTGCTCCGGGCACCTAATGAGGCAGAATGCTGTCATCCCTCCTTTCCTAATGGTTACTGAATTACACCTGGTACTAGACATAAAATAAACCATGGAAATAGCTTGAGCAAAAAGATAGAACAACTAAAACATTTAGCAGAGCTTGAACTGCACAAATGTGGCTTAATCAGAGCTTCATATTATATTTGCAAGCTGTGGCTGCCAGTGGAGTGGAAAAAATTCAGTGTCCTTATTCCTGACAATGGCTAAAGGACATGACAGCTTTCAACTAACTCGGGAAGGGCAAGCAAATTATGAACCTGCTACAGCGCTGTCTGAGAAACACAGCAGAGGATGCGTGTACTTAAATTCATTATTGGGCAAAGTGTGAAATAAATGAAATCCTAGGAAGCCTTTTTTATTGTCAGAAGGAAAACTGCACTCTTGCTGTTCTGGGGACAAACAGCAAAAAAGTCTCCAAAAAAAAGATAAGCATTGTCCTAAATTATGAGGGGTGTAATCCCATGGGGACTGCACTCAGAGCCCCAGAATTTAGCCAGTAGCATCTTCTGAGAAAAGGCATGGACACTGAAAGAAGGCAGACAATGTCCTAACCCCACAGGTATGACAGAGAATGCAGAACATTGCAGAGGGAGAACTAGGGGAGGAAGGCACACAGAGGTTTGTGCTGCAGCCTGCAGGAAGCAGTGAGGGGAGTTGTACGTGTCCAGACACTGGAAGCACTTGTAAAGAAACAAAGGAGTGAAGATGGAGGGCATTGCTTGACATGCGTGCGCTCACAAGCCATGTGTGCACAGTAGGTGTAGCATTAAAGCTCTTAGAGGATTTCACCCCCAGAGAAGCAGCTCAACCTGACGTTTGTTTTGAAAAGAAGAGAAGCACTCTTTATGTCCAGATAACTACACCGGACAAGAATGCATTAGTCAACCAGCTGCTGGAAACAGTGGAAGTCACAATAAGAAAAAACAGAGGCACTTGAAGGTAGAAAGGACTTAGCTAAAAGTGACAGAGGGAAAGCTGTCATCTGTCAGTGAGTGTTTGAACTGTGTGTGAGTACAGAGTACGGAAAAATTTGTAATGGGATCAAGTTAAAACTATGTCAGTACCTCTTTTACTCTAGACCATCTGACTAGAAAGCAGGGAACCACAGCAAGTATGAAGAGGTCTTTTAGGAAGAAGCAAGTTCATCTGGGTCCAGAATAGAGCTGAGAGTGCACAGAGACCCCAGGTACGCTTGTGGAGTGTTAGCACAGACAGTAGTGTATCATTTTCCACAAACTGAGGATGTGTTCTCTATTATCTCACAGACAACTGGTGATGTATTGGTTTGGCATGAATGGTAAAAGCCAATTAGTGATCTGCTGTAAAACTGCCAGCCAGGTTGGCCAATGGGATACAAGTGTACACCTCTGGGACATATGGCTTAAACACAGGTGGGATTTTGGGAAAGTCTCTTTCTGCTGCGGGCCTGCCATGAGGTAACATCGGGGTGAGGGGGGGGCAGCAGGGCCCGGCTTAGGCCCCGCCACCACCTGGGACTGGGCTGGGGCAGCCGTGCCGGGGCTGGCCGTGGCTGGAGCTGAGCCGGCCCCGTCTGAGCCCAGCAGATGCTGGCAGAGAAAGGGGAGCCACGGCTGCTGACAGCCAGCGATCCTACAGCCTGCCCCACGCTGCCGGCCGGGCCCAGGGAAATGGTCCCAGGCCCCCGGGGCCCCGGAGAGCAGCACCAAGCCCAGGCTGGGCCAAACCCACCCCATAAGACCAAGGGGTGGACGGGGGAGAGAAGATCCGGACCGCTGTTTCTGAGCTTTTCTCCACCTTATGGATTTGACGCTTTCACAGATGCTGTGGCTGAGACCACGTGGCCATCTGCAGGCCCAAGCAGGAAATTTTAACTCTTTCCTAACACAGACTGAGACTTTTTAAACTTTAACCCTTCTCAAAGAGAGAGGAAAAGCCAAATTGGAGGTATGCAAAGGGATAATATGAACATATCAACGTCAGTAAAGGAAGAGTGACTTCTTAAGTGGAAGAGATGACAAGTTGCCTTAGTTCTAGGCTGTAAGTCTCCTTTGATTTATGATAACAGGCTGTAATATTTCCTTTAAATCGTGGACTAAGAATGGGGAGATGATTTTGTGGATTCAAGCAAAGATGTCTGATCTTACTGAGTAGATATTGAATTAGAAACTGTAACCTAGTGATCCTCAGAGATGTTTGAAGCCTCGTCACCAATGAAGAATGAGAAATCCTTTGTTGTGGAGCTGTGCATCTTTAAAAGATGAAACCCCATGTGTAAGTGGCCCATGTGTAGTCATGGGAAAGACTTCATTTTGGGAGGCTCACAAATGCCGATTCCCATCTCGGCTGCTTTTGTGGGAGTTGGAAGCCACAAACAGGCTGTGTCTCTTGTGGAAAGTTACCAGAACAAAATCAGGAGGGACTTGTCTCTCTCAAAGGCTGAATGAAAGACTATTTTATAAGTGGTACTGACCTAGAGTTCTGATTTTCTGTCTCTTTACATTGTTTTGTGGAAAAGTAAACTGTTGGTAGGGGGGAGGGGAGTGCTTTTGAAAAGGTTTCATGTTTTTTTGTTCTCCCTTTAGTGTATTTTAATAAATCTAACCGTTTCTATCTTTAAGTTGAGCCTGTTTTACCTTTCTTCTAATCCTATTCCATAGTAGAAAAATAGACCACTACACTAAATTGAACAAAACAAATTCGGCAAATGTGAAACCACTACAGGTGAGGACTGGGAGAAAGTGGAGTGAAACAAATTAATGGCCATAATGTGGAGAAACAGAGAGCAATTATGTAACTCTTTTTTTACTCAAAAGATAAAGTATCAGAATACCACAAAGGGAGTGTTTTAAGGCATAATTGTAATGCCACACAAAGTTCTCCGGAGCATACACTGAATTACTTTGTATATTTACTCTGATGAGCCACAGCAGAGTATTTAATATTTCTTTTTTTTTTTGGCTAACCTGTTGTAGAAACTAATTCTTGGCCAATGATCCTCACAGTGTCAGAAATCTTTTCATGTTAATTATATAAAATCCACAATGTTTTGCAGGGTCTGTTTGCTTTCTTAAACATCCAATCACATGTTTTGCCACACTTTATTGTTCTTTTAAGCTCAAATTCTGCCTCTTACCTATTTGGATCACTGTCTTTGCTTCATTGCTTTGTGAGTCTCTTCTCCATGATTATGTTTAAAAATATAAAGTGACTGGGTAAAATTTGTAGTGATGAATTTTGTGGAGAAAATAATGTTGATTTTGACAGTACTTCAGTAAACATAAGCATGAAGATCTTCCCATACAAATATTTATATTTTTGATAAGGTTACTCAGTTGATTCAGTGACATGTGAAAGTTTCCATTCAAATAATTGCAATTTGTAAGCATAAAAAAAAGTTAGTTGAGGCAAGCAGGGCTGAATCTGACAGTCTCCTGGCAGAGCTGAGGCTGCTGCAGCTCCATGCCTGAGGTCCAACCCAGTGGCAAGATTGACCCATAGTCACAAGCACTGTGATGCAGGTGTGTAGCCCACACATACACAACAAATTGACAGGCAGACACACCAAAAATGCACGGGAACACGGTCAACACCAATGTCCTCCTCTTCCTCCCATCTTTGCCAGTTCTGGATGAGGTAAGTGGGATTATATACACGTATCTGCATTCTGTGTTCCTCCAACAGCTGCTTGCCAGATGCTAAGCTATATTTCCCCTTGACAGTAATATCATTTTCGTGTCTTATAAGAAATATGAGATGGCAGAAACATCAATATTTGGGATAGGATCTGACACTACATTAGAGAGGACTGGACAATGGCAGGAGTAAGCATATACATTATAATGAATTGGAGGAAAAGCTAGGGACATACTAAGGGCTACATTTTGAAAATAAGAAATTATTTCCCTTGGCAAAAGATATTGGTCATTTACTGTAGACTCAAAGCTGACCGCTTTTTCCTCATGTACTTGATATCTTCATTACTGCTATTACAGAAAATTCTCAGTGTCAGCAGAAATAAGTAATTACCTGGTGGTTTCAGAAAAGAATGTCACCATCTATTTCTGATCACACACCTATGCCCCATACCTATTCCAGTTTCCTGCCATAACAGATTGAGAAATCTAAAGTAAATGGTCAGACACAGAGATGGAATTTAAAACATCAGTGTGTGCTTGGGGGCACTGGTCCATTGCTATTGTTCAGATATCAGGTCTCAGGCTCCCTGAAAAATAAAGTGGCCTTGAAAATATAATTTTTAAAATAATCTCTTTAGGGTTCTCTCAGTTACAAGTCACTAAAACTGACAGAGCCAAGATTTTCTAAGGCTAGATGAGTTCTGCTGCTTTTTTTCCCCTTCTCTCCCTGCCTCCTGCATAGCTTAACTGAGTTTCTTAGCTTTATCTGTGGATGGGGAATGAGTAGAATAGAAGCCATTATTCAAACAAGCTTGAGCATGGCTAGTGTGGAATTGTTAGAGCTGATAACACACAGGACAGTTCTGAGGAGCAGAAAAATGAAAGGTAATTATTCAGTAAACAAGGTTTGGTTTTGTCTGAGCCAGTGGGTTGGTATATTTTCAAGCTGCCATTTTGCCCGACTGAAGTTCTCTGATCTTTGCTCTGCTGCTGGAAAGGAACATAACTACCCTTGGAGGGTTGTGCCTTTCCCAAAGTAGACATCAAGCAAGGGTGGAACAGGAGCCAAGCTTAAGAGCCCTTATAAAGAGCCACTGGTTCCTAGTACAGATCACAACCCTGACAGAGATGCCCTGCAGCTCTGCCCAAGATGCACTGTACTACAATCATTTAAAAATGCACTTTTAAAATGCAGCATTACTTTTGAAATTCACAAACTGCAGGAAGAGGATTCATGTTTCTTGAAGTGGGCCTCCTTTGCATTCCACACTGGGGGCCCTATGGGTGCAGACAGATGGCTTTCTCATCTGGAAGCACAAGGCATAGCTAACCTTGTCCTCTCAAGTATATCAGTGACATTTTCCTGATGAAAACTTAGGATTTCCCTGAATAATTGATTTTCCTAAAATTTAGTTTCCCTTTCATCCAGTTGTTTTTATAGTCACCCAGCAAAGGACATTTGTAAATGTTTTGATTTCCTTCTCTGGAAAGCCTTAATCTTGTTTTCCTTGCTGGCCTGGCACAAAGACAATGGTGGCACTGACCCAGGAATGATCATGAGGAAGAAAGTGTGTCTCCAAGAGGCGACATCAAGGTAACCAAACATTTGGAAGTAAACTCTTGCCCTTGCAGCAACCAAAGCCAAACCTGCTCTCATGCCCCAGAACAGCTATGCAACAGCGGCTGCCACACTCTGCTCCCTTGTCTCCCAGACAAATAAACAAAGGGGTATTTTGCTCTTTTCAGATGAGAGTTGTGGACCTCTCAGTCCTGCATGGGGGTAATGAAAGGGGTAGGTACTCGCTCTCTTTCAAACAGTTGTGCAAAAGCATATCACAGTGTATTAGAACTGAATGCTGTTCTCATAGTCCATCCTGGTTTTGAAGACATTTACTTCTTTTCTTTACACAAAAAACAAGTGAACCCCAAAGATAAGCATGTTTTCAAGGTCAATAATTCCAGTTTGACTCAGTTTGAAAAAGCAAGGTAGATCTGTTACTCATAACACTGTAAAATCTGAGATGTACCACACCAAGAAGCAAGAAAATAAAGCTTTAAATATGTATGTTAACTTTGGGCATAACTCCCCCACCCACCCCAGAATCGACCCAATTTAGCCATAAAGTGAAACTGTATATCTAAAAGTTTTATACATTTTAATTATTTCAGGACCAAGTTGTGAGGACAAGTTTTATAGCTATTAGGATCTATTGGGAAATTGGATAATGTGTAAAAGAACAGATAATGAATGCTGCTGCATAGAGAAATGAGCAAAGCTGTAATACTTAGGTAGTAATGGGGAAGATTACATTTATATTATAGATGAAGGTACCGTTCAGTAGTGATACAAGCTGGTTGTATTGTCATCAGGGAAAAAAGACGACAATTCCATTAAAAATCACACTCCAATGATTATTTCTTTAGATGTAAAAGGAAAATTTAATTTCTCATGCAACTTTACTGGAATTCTTGCTCATATAATCTCTAAACTTTCTGGTGACATGGCACAGGTATTTTGTTACCTATCCTATCATGATGGAACAAATGATTGTAAATAAAATTCCTGTGATAGCTCTACACACAAATACCTATTATGTTTGTTTAGCTGTTAGTTCTTTTATAAATAGTGAAAATGATTATTTGGTTTGAAAAGACAGAAAATGTTTGAGAAGAAAAGGAACTACATATTTATATCTTATAAATGTAAACCATAAATACAAAAACTTTCATAAATACATTGATGAAACTGTGAAATCTGTAGTGCTCTTGAACTGGTAATATTCTTGTGCCCATGTTAAGATATAAGCACTTCTTAAAGCTCTGTTATATCTGTATAAATGACTATATCTATTCTTAGAGCTCAGATTATTATATCTGAATTTTTGTGTTGACATAGTTGAAAAATCACTTAAGATTTGTTTATCACTCTTTGTATATGTATTTGTATTTATTTCAGATTTCTTTGCATTCCAGCTGATGGCATAGGAAAAAAAAAGTATGAAAAAAATATAGCAGGATAGCTCAGCAGATGTTAACAAAAATGTGCTGGAAAGATAATTGCTTTTTGTATTTCAGGCATTGACATGAATTTTTTCTACTTATTTTTCTTTGGTTGTGAGCAATTGTTATTGTGTATTGACATAAGAAAGTATTTCTCAGCAAGAATGATGCTGGGAAATCCTGGTTTTAAAGAAGGAAAAATTGAAAACTGGTCTGCCAGATGGAGAAGTGGTTTCAGGTATCAGAATCCAGCTGAGTCATAGAGTTATTAATCAGTAGAAAGTTTAGCAAAATTAAGTATTTTTCAATTAATTGCTTGGTACCAGATTTTATGTGACAAGTTTGGCTTTTCAGCTCAAGATACTTTTACTCTTCAGAATGTGGAACAGGAGGGAGGGGATATTTATGAGGATGAGAAAAAATAGAAAAGAAAAGAAAATCAGGTGATTAGCATAATCATATGGGAACATGCCAAATTGCTTTCAGCTTGCTAAGGCATTGTGCCACAGTATTTTCTTTTTTATTTTTGTAAACACTAAACAACAACAACAGTTCTCCTGGTTTTAAATTTTCATATTACACAACATTTACCCAAGGAAAGTAGAAAAATGCTGTAATTAGGATACATATATATATTTTAACCTCATAAATATCCAGCAAAAAATGTATGGTAACAACTCTGATAATGAATATGGCCCTATTTTAAGCTTCATTTTAGAAGAGAGTAATGCAGCTGTGAGTGTGACCAGACATGGATAACTGCATTGGTTTGATAGGTAAATCCAGTGAGAGACATAGCATGACTCCACACTTGTGTAAAATTTAGCCAGAGCAATGCTGTAAGGAATGAATGCTGATAGGACAACAAAACATGAGATGAAAAGAGAAAGCTTGAAGTAGCAACTTAGAACAAATTCCTTGATATGGCATTTTTTTCTACAGATTTATATGGAACTCAGTAACTCAATTCTGTGGTTTTGACCTTGGAATCTCCATGGATTTTCAGACCTTCTAATCATACATGACGGTGCTCACACAAGAGCATTAGATCTGGTAGGCCAGGTTTTCATCTGCATGGAGGCAATTTCACATCACAGCAGATATAGAAAATGAGGAGAAGCCTCATAAGCAAGCAGCTACATATCTAAATTTTCACACTGATGGTCTCAATAATAGTGCCCAAAAAGCTTATTATTACCAAAGGATTCCAGAGTGGAAAGCACGAATATAGCATGGAAATTGGTCTTTGGGCTGCCAGACTGGGTGACATGAGCATAAGTACAGTCTAATACAATAGGTATTTGTTTTTTAAAATTTTCTCTGTGCAAATTAGTTGACAAGTAGTCCTCTAAGTACTTATTTTCATTTTTAGTTTTTTATTGTCACCACAGAACACTGGGAAGTTTTTGATCATTCATTCAATCAAGGTGCTGTATATTTTTTCCTGAACCAAATTATATTTGTAGAAAGGTCAGAATATAGCTAATTGAACTTCAAAAGAATAATTAGCTTAAAAGACTTAGTGACTTGAATAGCTTTGGAATTTATCCAAACAGAACAAGAAATTTTTATTTTTCTTATGCTAATGAACAATGCTTTGCCATGGCTAAATAGTATACAACACTGTTCAGATGTGCCATTCCTATACTTTTTGGTGAGAAAAAGAAGATGTTGAAGTTCAGTGTTGAGTCAAGAAAAGTATCAGTGGTAATACAGAGGAAAAGGCTTCTCTCCTTCTAAATTCTGGAGTATCCAGGCAGAGTTTGCTCATTAGGACACCATAATGTACAAATTCAAACCAGTATGCCTGATATTTGCCCTCCAATTTGTGTGCAAGTACTTTGTATCAGCAGTGTATTGTATTTCAGGTTGGTTAACTTTGAATAATTATGCATTGTCTAAATACACTCATCTGTTGCTCAGTTGAAGTAGCAACCTAAAATTGCAATAAAATATGATCCAGGAAATGGTTTTCTCTTTTTATTTCTCTTTTGCTTTGCAAATAATTATTAAAAGTAGTTGACAGAGAGTGATGATGCATAAATGTGCCCATATTTTTATGTCGCTTTTTTATTAATTGAGTAACAGAACATAACAATTTTGAGCACCTGCCTGACTCTCATAATATTTCCCCTTCATAAGTAGTTTTGCAATGTGTCCATTGTTTCAAGAAAAGCAATTAACTATCTCTTTCTTAAACTTGGAGAGATCCTTGTTCAGAAAGGATGATAGTCTTACTTGTCACAACTTTTCATAGGGTATATAGGAGTAAATGCAGTAGGTTCCAGCAAAAACTCCCCAAAGCAACTGCCAAAATCCTGACACTCACAGCTTTCTTGGTGAAAATTGGCCTTTTCTCTGAAATTTGAGAACTCGTTGTATTATTGATGCCTACATTAGACAGAGTGCTGCATATGCTGCTTCTTTTTCTCTCGCCCATCATCACACAGTTGTGTTTTAAAGGGGAAAAGCAGCATTGCAGGCATTGCTGAAGGAGTCTGCCTTCAGGGCAGTGATACACAGGGTTCCTGTGCCAGGATAGCCCCAGGAGAGTAAAAGTTTACAGTACAGAGGGGTCAGAAGGGATACATGCATTCAAGTAGTTAGGGTAAAGGCTGGAAGTAGAAAAGAGCTTTCTGCCTCTTCTACGTCTGAAAACTCCTGGCAACATGGTGATGTGGGACAGGCAGTGCTGGGACTGGAGGAATGCTCTGTGTAAATTGGACAGCTGCAGCTATGCAAGAAGCACAGAGGAAGAAGGGTAAAACCTCCAAAGCAGACTCTCGAAAAAAAAAGAAAATTTCTTCAAGCAGTGTTTTGAGGCATGTTGAGTGCTAGAGGGGGGGGGAAATTAATCTAACAAACTGGTATCCTCAAAACCAGATTCTCCCACGGCTGCTTCTTGTCAGAGCAGCTGGTGCCTGTGGGCCAAAGGGAAGGTTTTCTCAGCAGGAGCTGCTTAAATGTAAAGAAACCAAGTTTTTCTGCAGTTTTAAACTCATTAGCCAACTATCAAGAATCTGGAATATTTGGATACTCAATCAATGAAGTGAGATAGACAATTTTCCAATGCTCAGGAAAGATACTAACTAATACTTCTGGGTTAGATCCCTTATAGGTAGCAGAGATGTTGTGAGAAGGATCCTTGCCCTCCTGGCATTTAATGATTTATAGGACAGTGAGGACCATCCACCCTGCTGCCAAAAGCTCACCCCTGCTTGCCCTAGTCTGCCAAGTCTCAGACCTACTGAACAGGACACAGACCTTTGATTCCAGCACCATACTCCCTTGCTGCTATGCCAGGCTTTAGTATGTTCATGGCATCACGGCAGAGCCCCCTCCCAGCCCCAGAGAACTGCATACAAACCCTATCCACCTCAGCAGTGAACATCTTTCCCTCAGGTATACAGGAGCTGGGTCACAGGAAAAGATGGGCTGTGCCAGTGTACTGAGCTGGAAAATTATGTAGCATTCATCTGCTCAGCTGAGAGTGAGCTGTGAGGACACTGAATAAAGGCTGTCACTTCATAGCAAATAACATTTGACAGCTGCCTTTTTTCTGAAATAATTTTTTTTTTTCTCAATATATTCAAAATAATCCATACTTCCAACAGGGTTCATTGCAGTTCCTTCTGCACACGACTTCTAATATTTTCTCATTTCCTATTGTCTGTCTGTCTGGGAGTTTTTATCAAGTTAAGAAAACATTTTCA
This sequence comes from Donacobius atricapilla, assembly GCA_013397315.1. NCBI lineage: Eukaryota > Metazoa > Chordata > Aves > Passeriformes > Mimidae > Donacobius > Donacobius atricapilla. Next base: position 173,156 of record WBMY01006648.1, read on the forward strand.
TGGAATTCACATATGTGGAAAGGCCACACTGTGGGATTACCAGGTTGTGAACTACAAATTACAGGATGCTTTGGTGGGAGAATGGGCTTCAACCTGAGGTGGAGCCTGCCAGTGGCTGGGTTGAAAGGTGCACACTCTTCATGCCCACTGTTATTCCTGCCCTAGCTCTTAATGCAAACTGGCTACACCAATATAGTTTCATCTTTGGCAGAAAAATGTCCCAAGCAGTGTTGGCACAGATGAAAAATATGGATTTGTGGGCTATTTTATGAGCAGATCAGAAATGTACCCCAAAGGGGAATGTAAGAAGAAAATCTTTGCTGTGAGGTGGTGAGACGCTGAAAGGGGTTGCACAGAGAATCTGGGGATGTCCCAACCTGTAAGAGTTCAAGAACGGTTGGACGGGACTTTGAGCAATCTGGTCCTGTGGAAGCCATCTCTCTGTGACAGGGGGGTTGGAACTAGTTGCCATTTAAGTCCCTTCCAACCCAAAGCATTCCACTATTCTGTGATAATTCTACCAGTGTCTGGCTCAGCTGGTGAGTGATGGTGACATTGAGGGGCTCTATGAAGCCAAGGTACTGTGAGCTTTTTCCTCAGGTACTATAACAGGGGCAAGCTCAGAGTGTCCAGTAGAATTTGACATTAACAATCTTTCCAGGCATGCTCTTACAACACAGTATAGAAATGGCCATTGTGAACTTAGCCTTGTGCTCTTTTTCACTGTATCTCATGAACAAGACAACTGACGCACAGCCAAAAAAGTTCAAGCTGTTACAGAAGCTAACCAAGCTCTCTGAGTATATTTGAACAAGATCTGAAATCCACAAGCCAACTGCAGGTTATTCTGCTTCTTGCCCTAAATACAACATCTTCTGTTAGTTAATAATTGTTCCCCTATAACAGTTTCAATTTGTTCCAGCTGTCTTGGACTGTTGACTCCCTGTTATCAAGAACTGTCTGTTTTGAAGGTCCAGTCTTTTCCTGGAACCAAAGGAAGAAATATAAACTACTATTTCTACTTCTGGGCAGATTAAGCCCATAAGAGATCTTGAAAAGGAGTAATAATTTTTCTCTATTCTGGGCAAAGTATTTATAAGAACCATGTAGCAGATAAATAAATGGGTCAATTTTTCTCAAGTTTTTGATAGTTGTATCAATACCATTTTTAAACACAATTTTAAAGCAAATAATGGAAAAGAATGTAAAGAAAATTAACAGAATAAAGAAAAAATAATATAAAAGAAATCATCAACTCTTGTGGCGAGCTTGAAGCAATATCAAGAAAGATGATTTTACCACTGTGTTGCTCTGCTCTCATCATGTCTCTGTTCCTGATTTCTGTAGTGCTTGGCTTCACTTTTAATACCCTGCACAATGTCTTCCTTTACCTCTCACTCCTCTTGCTGGATTGATCTTTGTCTAACACAATTTGTGACACTAACACCTTCCACCATTTCTGAAATTTTCCAGCAAATGTGAGTGCCTTTCTTGCACCTGGGTAGATCTATCCCTCTGTCTCACCAGATCTCCCACTGCCACAGCACACTCCTACGTGCTGGTATGCCAGTGCCACTGTGGCTTATGGTGACAACTTTTGTGCCATTGCTTATCTTCTCCCCTTTCAAGAAGACTATTTTTCTTTCTCATATAAAGATTAATGAAGTTCATGTCCATAGGAATAAATGTTGGAAGAGACTATTAATATGGAAGAGACTATTAACACAGAAGAGAAAAGGATATTGATTTTTACAAGACAGGTAAGACAAAAAATTGCAGGTACAAGAGAGGGCTAGCCTGAAGAACTGAATGGGATAATAATACCACAGCCTGAAAATGAGAAGTGTAGACATCAAGCTTTCTCACTGACTACCAAATAATTAAACATAATTTATCTTTATGGAGTCTGTCTTTAAGGAGTTTTATCTCTTTAAGGCATTTAAAGGCATAAACATATCTAAATTACTAAGATTTTGTTCATCTTTACATTATTGTCTTGAGGCTTCTTGTAGGATCTTGGAAAAGTTGATTCTTTAACCTGTAATTCAGTTTCAATGCATAACAGTGTTTATTTGAGCTAAAGAGATGATACCAAAGTACTCCTGTGATTTAATAATGAGAACGATGAAAGAAACCAGAATGGATCTTGACTGGATAAAGCCATCTTGCCTACTTATGGCCCAAAGAACCTGTGTGAGCTGGTGTGAGGTGAATCTAACTTAAAAGTTGGCTAATTGAAAATTCTGCATCTCTCACAAGCTAAAATTACTCTGCGATCCCAGAAGAAATCTGGAAAAGAGGCTCATAAATACCTTGGAGTACCCCATATTTTGCCACTGATATTTTGGGTTTCATACATGGTAATTCTGGGGTTCTGCTGAAGTTTATAGCAATATTTTTAAAGTAACACCAGGCAGGTAGACAGTAATGAAAACAAGTCTATTCCTTCTGATTAGATGTTTTTATTTAAAAATGGTTTGCATGTGTTTAACCAAGAAGAAACCAGTGAGTTTACAAGATCATGCAGTGACTCACTTCAACAAGTTAAAATCTTCTCTAATAAGAAAATCTTCTGGGGAAGCAACAGAGAGACACTTGAAATTTATATGTACATAAATTTAATATGTTCCTAACATCTGTATCTACCTATGCAAGCACATATATTTACAGAGAGAGAAAAAAAGCAGATATATAGAGTGAAAATAAATCTAAAACCCAACATGTGCCAATAGTTACTCCACAATATGCTCCCAGTACTTGCCTTTTGAATAATTCTGTCAAGCACTTGTTAACATCTAGTGATTGGGAATACACCAGATTGGAAGATACTCTAATTAAAGAGTCTACTGAATATTACAGCCTGGGTAAAAGTGCTTATAAGTTAGGTTGGAATTTTCCAAGAAGACTGTAAGTGGCTTCCAAACACAATAAATAGGCCAAAATCATTTATATACCTTTAAAAAATCCCTTTCCTGTCCTCTCCTGATTTACAGATTCTAAACTTGCTGATTTTAGGTTTATCGGTTTAACAGAAGACATTGTGCTTAAAGATGGATAAAATCACGTGTAAGCTTTCTAGACAATTTTTAACTGACGTAGCTCTCTTAATCTGTCTATTTTCTGCTGAGGAGATAGTGTAATTAGTTTGTCCCTCTCAACTGTTTTCACAATATCCCACAGGATATATGGGCTAATTTCTTCCCTTTTGCTATAGAAAAAGTATTATCTTACAATATCTCCAGCTGAGATATTATGCCATAAATCCTTTCAGAAGCTGAATTTCACAAGCATTCCCAGAGAGCTGCAGATAAAGAGAGCCATATTTGCAGGCATTAGCAAGAAGGAAACGAAACAGCAGATACACTCTACAGTAGGAAGTCATGTAAAATTAGTCACCACTACATCTCCCCCTGCAAAAAGACTGATTGAATGCAGGTTCCCAAAAACCGAGTGCAGAAAAAGAATTAACAGGTTTAATAGGATATGCTCTTCATGCACAGAACACAAAATTCAACCTCTGCAAAGACTGAATCATTAAAGAGCAAGTTTTGCTTTAATTTGTCAGTTTAAGAAGAGGATATGGGACAGAAAAAATGCTGTCTATTTAAAGATTTAAAAGCACTGCAGAACAAAAGAAAATGTGAAAAAGTTCCTTTAATGAAATTTGTGGTAGCTTTGTGGAAGAGGTTTTTTTGGAAAAACCCATGGAACCACAGAATTCTTATCTTCATAGAAATACTATCTCAGATAAGACTCGGAGTTTGGGCAGGCAGCCTGATAGACACTTTGGAGAACAGAAAATGGTATGCTGGAAGGCTGGATTTGGTATGGATTTTAATGAAGAGGTGTCAGAAAAAAAAGGATTGTCTAAAATCTAAGAAAAGTTTTCATGATTATACAAATATTGAAATCGAGGTAACACTGAAATTAATGACCTAATTCAAACGTAGAAGATAAAATACACTCTAGTGGTATTTCTGACCCCTTTTATTTACACCTTGCACATGTTCCTGGAGGAATTTTTTTTCTTTGTGACTTTTCTCTGAAGGGATAGCAATGTATAAATTGCAGGAAAAAAAATTGCATGCAGAAACCCTCTGAGAATGTTCACACAGCTATCTTCAAAGCTCTTTGTGGTCGTGCACCCATCCACACAGAGATAAAAACAATCTCATATGACTGTGATGATGGATAGCAGAATGTGAAGAACAGAGCAGTCACAGAGGAGAAACTGCAAGCAGGGAGTGGAGGGGAGTGTTTGCATAGTTTGAAACAGGTTTCAATGAATCTTCATTCAATTTCTCCAAATACCAAACAGATTTTTAAATTCAGGCTATAAGGGTAGTGTCATGGGTATACATTTAGTAATGCTGCAAATAGGGTTTTTCCCTAATGATAACCACATGTTGCTTATGCAAGAATGATAGCAGGGTCCCTCCCCTTTGAGGGGTTACTCTGCACCAGGCTGAGGGCATGTGCCCTGCAAAGTCACACAGCTGACTATCTGAGAGAAACAACAGCACACCCCTCCTCAAATCACCAAAATAAAGAGTCTAAAATCAATGAGCAGGGCACACATTTGAGCACCATGGACCTAGGACAGTGTGCTCACAGATAGCCCCCAGCAGCAGTCAGTACATGTGCAGAAGCTGCTCACAGGCCCCCAGGGGCTGAAATTGTGCTGCTTCACACAGTGTGTGTGATGGGATGAAACTGTTTGTGGCAAAATGCCTGAGCTTTCAGCCTCTGCCACAAATGCCCTGGCAGATAGCAGTGCTGGGAAGCTCCTCAGCTTCCAGCCTGCAGCCACAGGTCGAGCCTTTCCCTAGGGAAAGTATTTAAACAAAGTGTCCTCTGGCAGATATCCCAGAAGAGTGCCCAGCATCCTGCAAAACAGAAGGACATTCCTGAGTGGGGGTCACTGCACATGTATATGTGTATTTATATGTGTGCTTGTATTTAGATACATGAACAAATATTTTACACATTATTTTGTAGTTAATTCACTGTCTGATAGGGAGCTCTGATAAGAATAGTTTTTCTTTTTTGGTTAAGCATAACCTTCTCTTTCCTTCATGGGCTGTAAAAAAACTCAGAGACTGAACTATCTCCATCATATTGTCCATCTCAGACATCAGGGCTGCGTTATCTTGGGTGAGCACCTGCAGCACCTGGGGGAAAAAAAAAATTAAAATATGTCTTTGCAGGCTGTTTTTCAAATATTTTTATTTTTTAATGTATTATGATGCTATAGCTGTGCAAAGCTGCTTTGAGATTAGGAACATCAAGACAATCCTAGGAGAGGTAGGTTAGTGTGCAGGAGGTGGAGATGTGGTCAAAGATTTGTTAATTTTACCATACAGCTTTTCAATTCAGTGCATGGGTATCACCACCAGTTACATGCTGTCTTGAATTTTAATTGGGTCTTTCAGTTTCTTGGACAAACAGACATTATTGAAAGCAACAAGCAGGAGGGAAAATCTTGCATAAAATTTGTGGTTCTCCATGGTGGTGGGATCTCATTTGCTTCCCTATTAGTGTTTGGGAGGGTCTTGTCCTGAGGCAATGCAAATTAAAGAGTAGAAGCTGGGTTTGCTGCTAATGACATCCAGGAGGGATCCCAGTGACTTCAGCAGACCTGTTGTGCTCTGCCTGTTAGTGTCAACAAGATCCATGCAGTCTGGGTGATGAGGATGTGGCCTCATGCTTATCATAACCTGATAAAGGCAAGAAGATGAGTGGTGACAATTGAAGTGTTTAGTCAATTTTCTGTGGCTTGTGGTCTTCTCAAAGGTCCTGAATATAAAGTATCACACCAGTAAAAAAGTCTACAATATCTAAGAAATTATTTACTAAGTGACCAAAATGCTATGAATTAAGTTTTAAAGTGTATTTCAATTTAGCTTTCTCCTGGGTGAACTGACAGCAAGACAAGTCTTTCTAGAATAGTATATGTTGTGTACTAAGATTTCTAGCCTGAGGGTTAAACACTTTTTTTTTTTTAAATGCAGAGCTACTGAAAAATGTCTAAACTGAGAAGGAATTAAAGGGAAGTCCCTCTCTGTTTGATCTGCCTCAACATGATGCAGAATAATGTGAGAAGCATTATTTACTGCATTACCACCAAGACCCAAATCTGGACTGTGTTCCCTGCTGAACTCCTCTGGGAGAGTCAGAGTTATTCCTTCCTTGTTGTGCATCCCATTGAGGGCTTTCTTGGAGAAATAGCCTGAGTGACTACATGCACACAGAAGTCTGGCAGAGTGCATGGATTAGTAGGATTACTGATGGACTGGAAGCTCTAGGGGAGCATGGCTATACCACTGAGAGGTCTGTGGAAGAACTTTGAACCTACACTAAGGAATTCAAGACATATTTATGCACTCAAAGCACAATCATTTTGGAAATTATACCTGATGTGCAAAAGGTCCATAGTTCTGCTCATGTAGGATTAAAACCAATTGTGATATACAGTACTTCTAACCAAAGAGGGGGTGTGTGGGGGGATGTAGGTGTGTTTGGGTGTGTGAATGAAGGGGGTCAGAACCATCAGTGATGTTTTGCCAAAATCAAATGAGATGTTGATTTCCTCCAGGAAAAATCTTTAATATGCTCTCTGCTTTGGACATAAAATTTACAGAAATATTTTCCAGAGACTGTGTTGTCTCACTGGTGGGTCAATGTTTTGACCTTTGACCAAGATAGGTACTGTCAGTATTACAAAACACATTTAAGCATTTAGTCTATGATAGTTTATGTAAATGCAGAACCACTCTTAGTTGCCTAGCTCAGTGCTGTCTACCTGGAGTCCAGATTTAGACTTCTTATGCACAGAGATGACAGTTTGAGAGTGTCATCATCAAGAATGGATTTTGTGCCTAAGTTTATATTGTAAAAATATCTAAGTCTAAAAATACTGGATCATTAATCTAGCTGAAAGTCCTCCTTTTATGTGAAAATTCTCAAGTGAAAAGGATGCAAAGACTATAATAGTCAGGGGACAAATAAAAGGATAAGCAAATCATTTTAATACTGGAATGAACTGCTATCTGAACCTGTGGACATAACAACACACAATTCATAAAAGTTCCAAAATTCAGGTTGGGAGTATTGAAGCTTTGCAGAAATGCCAAACATTCACAGATCAAATTCAGCCAGCAGCCAATTTCAGATGTTTCCAAGCTGAAAATGTCTTTTAGAAAACTGTGCTCATTTTGTTTGTTAACAGAGATAATCAAACAGAATTTTGGGCCTTGTTGTTGTGCCAGGCTGCAGTTCACAGGCATAAAGAATTAAGCCATTCTTGCTAGAGAAAAAAAATAAGTTAATGAGCTCTTAATAAGTAGTTTAACAGGCAATGTCAAAATATTGTGGGCTTACAGTAAATGACACAGCAATGATATGTGCTGGATTCCTCTCTGAACCCAAATTCTAGGGATTGCCAAAGGATGCCCACAGATTAACACATAGTGGAAAGCCAGAGAGTGAGGCAGGGGCTCAACTGTACTCCATCCCCTTTTCAAATATCAACATAGTCCTACTGCCAGGTGTATATACAGTGTGTGGGGGTGGCTGTGCAGGTGCCTGTGCCTGTCCTCGCCTGGAGGTGTCTCGGTGGTGCAGAGCTGAAGAAGCCACAACAGGGCTGCCTCCCCAGCTGGACATGTCCCAGGGTCACAGTGACCTCGGTGCTGGTAGCGTCTATTCCCTGCTGTGCTCCCAGGCACTGAATGAGGGTGGGAATCTGTGTTCACTCCATGCAGGTTTAGGCAGAGAAGGGTGTGTAGGAAGCAGATAAATGTGACTACAACTGTTACTGCTCTTTCCTCAGATCCGGTGAGCTTTTCCTTTGCTGTCACCTGTAGGTTTAAAGAGCTTGTGCTTCTCTTGTGATAATTAGCAGACATCCTCAGATCAGATCTAGCACTCTTCACAGTGCTGCTCCCATGGGCAATGCTGCAAGAGGCAGTCAGTTCTGTTTAACATCTTTATAAACCATATGGAGCATTCACAGGCGGCTCAGGCTGTTCATTACTGTTCAGTGTTTAGCCCCTCGACCAATTCATCATCAATTTACTGCTCTTGTGGTCAATGCAATACTTTCCTGCTCACTGTTGATAGAAAAGATAGGAATTTAAGAGAGGAAAGATGGTGATGCTTAATTCAAAGCAGGGAAACAGAGCGGATATTATAAACAACAATTAAACTGCCAACATCATCTTAGCAGCTGCATGTATTTGTACTAGAGTACCTTACAGTGTGTTACAAGGATCTATTTCAAATGCAGTATTGAGGGCACAGCAGGCACCACTCTAGGTAGATCTTGCATTTAAAAATGTGCTGTCAACACCCAAGCAACAAATTTTCTATTAAAGTACAAAGCACATAATGTCTGTGTGTGGAGATTGCAGTTTTATTTTGTCTTGGGCCTTTGTCCAAAACTATTTCAAAAAAATCATCCACAGAATATTTAATTAGATTCTATATAATGTGTCAAAATTGGTCTAAACTGTGCAGGTATTTTTCTCCTTCATATTTCATTTCTATTGAGAAAAGCAATGAAATCAAATTATTATGCTTTCTTTTTAAGAATAGTTATTTTTGTTGACTTTTACTCAACCATATTGCATCCTCTTTTTTGAGTCTGCAGATGTTGCAACCAAACTATGGTCATGGCTGATGTCATGTGTATTCATACTTTCGTTAGTTGGGATGCTCTCAGGTTTCTTCTTCTTCATGCTTTCACTCATCATTTCATTACTGACTGTAATTGAATTAATCAGATGGCAACTGCCAAGTTCACATTTGTTACTTAAATGCCCTCACACTGTCATATTTATCGAGATACTCATTTTTGCAGTAAAACCTGTGCTAAAGGTAGGATCATTGCCTATTATTAAAATGTCTGCTGAATAGTAACAAAGAAATCCTTTGGAAATGGTGAAAGTCTGAGGTTTTTGCTGAGTTTTATAAAGCTGCCTCGTTGTGCTGTTGAGTGTGAATTAGGTATTTCATTGTGGAGGAAGAAGGTGTGCTGAGCAAACCGGTGTGAGAGGCATGTGTGACCCCACACGAGCAGATGGACAGTCTGTCTTTTGGGAAATAACTTGGTGGTAGCAAAGCAGATCTTAGATATTTCAAAACATAGGAATGTAATTGTCAGAGTAGCTGACATTGTCTTAAATGGCATTAGAGTTTCTCTCCTAATCATGGTGGACCTGGGAAAACAACAGAAGATTGACATATTAATTTTTTTTCATGCTTCTCCATCATCCTTGTTGAAAGTAGTAGGTTTCTATAATTTTCATATTTTTATTCCTATTTAGCAAAACATGTTAAAGTGTTCGCCTGTATTTTGCTTTTCATGAAATATGACATTTCATTCCCCCCTACATTTTTTTTTCTTTTTTTGGGGGGNCCACAGAAAAAGCCTAATGTAACCATCAATAGCATGTAATTTTACACCTGTTAAGTTTTCTGCCTATGACATACAGGGTCATAGGATACTAGAAGGGCTACATACATGGTGGGACACAGATATTTGCTTTTTTTTTTTTAAATTATAATCTNCAAAAGTAAAATGGGAAAAAATAAAAAGACAATAAAATAAATATAAAATGTTGACATAGTTTTAACAGATTGTATTAAACAATAAAAAAAATATTAAAATAGGCAACAACAGTTTTCCAATTAAAAATAATGATCACAAAATTTACCATTTACCAGCCAGAGATTTGTATCTGTCTATAAGACCCTTATTGGGAAAAAAAAATCAGAATTTTAAATGTGTTTCATCTTTTGTCAGGCTGAAAAAATAAAAGTAAATAATAATAATAATAATAATAATGGGACAGATAAACACGAATAAATCCCAAGGAAGAAAATTAATGCTCAGTAAAATTACTCACCCGATGGTGACCAGAGCCCANGCATGTAATTTTACACCTGTTAAGTTTTCTGCCTATGACATACAGGGTCATAGGATACTAGAAGGGCTACATACATGGTGGGACACAGATATTTGCTTTTTTTTTTTTAAATTATAATCTTGCTTTTTTATTCTTTCAAAACTAAACTTTTCCTTGGGAAACTTGCTTGTTTGTAAGAGCATTATTTCTTTGGAAAATCTTTCTTATGGAAAGTTCTTAAATTACACTTATTGCTTGCTTTCTGCCAATAAGTTTGATTTAAAGTATTATTATTACAAAGTTTCCTGCTATGTCTATTAGTTGTAACAGCTTGATGTAGCATCTGACAATTGTTTAATTTTTATTCTTCTCAGCTTGAAATCAGAGAAAAAGTTGAAAAAGTCAAGGGAAATTTAAAAAAAATCTCTTTGAGAGTCACAGATTTATTTTTCCTTCAGACATTACAGAAATAAGCTTATTCTTAAGTAGTGCAAAAGACCTTGTGCCTTGTAGGCTCACTGAAACTCTATCAATCATGGCATTCTCTTTCTCATGAGAATCTTAGTTTTTGTTTTAAAGAATGGCATAACAATGGGCTTTTAGATAGTCTCTACATCCAGAAGTCTTTTATGCCCAGAAGATTGGGATCCATACCGGTGTCCTCAGCACAGGCTCGAGATGCCAAGGTGGGTGCTAAAGGAACTCTGGGAGCTTCATCTGAAGCAGCACTTGGCTCCTGTAATATCAGCAGCATTTATCTGGCTGGGGTAAAATCAGCAAATAAATGAGAGGGCATTTCCATTCCAAGGGCTTCTCTGACAGCTACTTCCCAGTTTCTTCCTGGGACAAATGTGTGTGCAGGGTGAGGGGCTGTTGATAGCTCTTTGCAAATCAAAGAGCATCTTCCATGCTGCCAGCCTGCAGGGAACAGCAGCTGTAGGGCCATGAAACAGTGGCCTTCCAGACAGAGATTTTTGTATCCCAAACACTGCAGAGATGTCGTGTACAAAATTTTGTGTAGTCAGGATTTGAAAATGTAAAGAAGATTTGGATAAAAATAAATATTTAACAGGGATTTAGCAAACTGGATAATCTCTTAGAAGCTAAAGCTACACTGTAATAAAAATTGAATGGCACAGATATATGGGCAATAGCTTTATGTGCAAAAGTTAGACCATCATGTTTTTTCCAGCCATTGATATTCAAATATCTTGAACTGTCTTTTCACAGAGCATCCTGATGTTTCATAAGTCCCAGTGCTGCATCCTGTATTTTGGCAACAATAAC